>CM050167.1:167818941-168406441 GCA_027410445.1 Discoglossus pictus | reverse complement strand
CTGTTCATCTACAGTATGACCGTACTAAGGGGTTGCCATCTAAGCAATGTATTTAGCACAAACCTTTCTGTCTGTGTTGGAAGTAAAATTGGTCATATTATTTTTATTTTTAAATGGTTGTTTTGTTTGTTATTCTTAAACATATTTAAATCTTTGCTTTTATCCTGTATTTTTATAATACCAAGAACCTTAGTGTAACTGAGACTTTCCAATGTACCTCAGGAAGCCATGCGACTGTTTTTCATTGCGTGTTGCGGCCCCCCGTGTGGGGAAAAGAAACTTCTTGTAGACTTGCTAACAGAAAGGAGTGCAAGTCAACTAATTTAATTTATTCATTTCCAGAGGAATCTGAAATGTATTAAATTGTTAGCAATTATGGCAGTCAAAGATTTCAGTGTTAAAAGCATTTTTTTTGTTTACAAGCGAGACTTATTTTTTCTTTGTAACTACCAAAGAAAATAAACAGTTATGCATTGGGGACATTCTGTTATATTCCAGAATGCAGATTAAAACATCTCAGCACAAGAAAAGTTATATAAGTAAACAAAATCTATGAATATAAAAAATAAGAGGTATTTGGTAGCAGCCAGTGAAGCGGCATGTTCCAAATCCTCTTCTATGTAGTGGAACGGAGGCCTGCTTCAATAGAATAGTTCAAACTCCCACAAGTGTGGTGTTTTGTTTATGTGTTTGTTTGTTTGTTTGTTTGTTTATCCCAAAATACTACATGTTGCCAAACTTAAAACATAATAAACTGTTATTGCGCAGTGCTGGTCCTGAATTTTTCAACTACTTGATGTATTTCTGATGCCCTCATATTTGTCGCCGCCACTACAGATGTTAATGCTGAGATTGCCAAGTAGCTAGCACTGTATTGCACGCTGGCACCTTGACACTAGGCCCTGAAAGCTGTGCTGAGCAGTGGGTGCTCCTGGATTGTGTATCCCCCTCTCTCTAATGTAGGATCCTTGAGGAATTGCAGCCGGTAACTTAGCAACTGTGCAGAGGTCTGTGGCTGATGTTGGGCTTTTAATTACCAGTAAGAAGTTCTAGAACATGTCACGCTTGTCCTTCATTTTCACCCTAATGTTCTCATGATCCGTGGGCTGGTCTGGAGGCAATATAAGGATGCAGGTGAATACACTTAACATTTCAGCATGCTAATAGTGCCAGTCAGAGCAGAGTTAATGGTGTGCAGACTGGATATTTCACTGCCTTGCATCACCAGTTTAAATTGCTGTACAGGGAATGGGGAATTTGCAGGTGTCTTGGTATTCAAGCTGTGCAATACGCCATGTAAGTGGGCTTATCGCTTCGGACAGATTGGTATGTAACTGGGCACGGCTCTAATTCTGAACTGCTGGGCACGTCTTTCTGGGCACACTGGGGTTTAAATGGAAACAACTGATCATTCTGCAAATTACATTGCATAGTTCTCTTCAAAGATCGGCATTTAATTGGTTTCACTTCAGATGAGATTGGCATGTGAATGGTCACAGCCGACTGATTGGCATGTATCTGGGTGGACCCATCAGATTGGTATGTACAGTTCTAGTGATGAGATTTCATGCAAATTCGCACAATTCTCTTTACTGACAGACAATTAAATGGACACAGCCCTTCTATTGGTCAATAGTCTTGTCTCATGGGCCCAGCTCTCCTTCATACACATAGTCTTATCTGGATATAGCTCTCCAAACAGACTGGCATGTTACTGGGCATGACTCTCCTTTGACTTGTTGTCATGTAGCTCTCCTCTCCTAACTGACAGGGATGTGTAACTGGTAAAGCAATTGCATGTTTTGGTTGTTTTTTTTTGTTTGTTTCCATCCTCTGAAAATTGTAAAACATACATTTGCTATTTTATTTTACAAAATGGTGACATTGTACATCAATGATGAACAGTTGGCAGCCCAGCATGTGGCTCCAGCCTGTTCTCTGGAGTGGAAGAGCACACAGTCTATTCTCTCACTCCACCATTAGTATATAACTCTCTCTTCCTCTCTCCCTCTCCCCTAAGCTGGGGATCCTACAATTTTACTGCTGACTTCTAATGTTTTAGTTATTATACATATACTCCCATTTCTTGGTCCTCACTAACCTGGGTAGCTAGCTAATACATTTGTTAACCCCTGGACCTTGTAACAGTCAGAGAATGCTATGTGTATATGGAGATATATATATATATATATATATATATATATATATATATATATATAATATAATATAATATAATATAATATAATTAGGAACTTGCCCGTCAAAAATGACGGGATTAAAATTGTAAGGCTGGCAATGCTGTTTGCCACACAATGTGAGGCTTTTGGTTCTCTGAGCGCTCATTTCAGCTTTCGTTAACCTGCAAGTTTAGTGCCAGCATTCCATTAAGTACGGAGTAAGTCACAAAATGATTTTGACTTCCAGAGTATAATACAGATTTCTTATTTTAATATTTACAAGCTGTTGTAGTCTTTTAATAAAGATCAAAATATGTATTCATGATCTTGGATCCCTCTGACAGGGCAGGTCCTACATGGATATTACATGGTGAGAGGGGGGTATGAGCTGCTCCTGCTTCATGCATTACGCGCCTCCAGTGAGTCTAGAGCCTCTTGGTCTTATGAACATTTGCATCCAGCTGCTGAGAGGTTTGTACAATTGTGCGATTAACTTGGGTTTCCGATTCCAGTCCATCTGGTGAGGCGTTGGATTTATTGGTCTCTACGAGAAATGGCTCATTATTATGCTGGCATTTCCAGCAGAGCAGATTGTACCAACAGGGCAAGAGAATATAAAACTGTGTGAGATGAATACACAGACTTCCATTTAGTGAGTGCTCACTCGTACTGATGGGCAACATGTTGTGTTTAGAAAATTACAAAAATATACGTTACCTTCTATGTGGAATTTACCATTTTCAAATTTCTGCTGATCAACTTATTGAGGTAGGTGAAGATGTTGAATGCAGAGAAATCTTTTATCTGCTACAATGAAAGTGCAGCAACTAAAATGCCTGTGCTGGGCTCATTAGGGTACACAACTGAAGAAAGCAACTCTGTAAAGTTAATTACACCCATCCGTAAAGAAAAATTGCTTGTAAAGTTTAAATATTTATAATCTTTGCAGCAAGAAATGAAGCTGTTCAAAAGACAATAAAGAAACAATGTTACTTCAGAGATTGGTCATTTCACTCTTCCCCTATGCAAAAGATTGACTTCAGCCATGCCGCTGCCAACCGCTAGATGGCACTGTCGGTTTTCGGGAATACTGCTGCACATTGCGTACAAGGCGTGCCGACAGAATAGGCCTTGAGCTATGAGAGGCACGCCCGAGAATAGAGTGCCTGCGCCGAACATAGCGATGGCCTTGCGGTCAATTCAGCGTCTTCGAGTTGCGCCACGTCAGAGGGGGAAATAATTATAGGCCTTCCCTGAAACTAGATGGCGGCTACTTGCTGGCACTGCAGCTGTCGGTGCTGGCGATTTTTCTTGCGCATACACAACGGGGTAGATCCCAGAGATCCTTTAAGTGTTTATTCTACTAATAATAGTATGAATATTGTATAAAACTGTTGACTTTCATGATCAGTTCCATACTGCCATCTAGCATTGTACAAGTCGGAAGAAATGTGGCTACACATACCTTTTTCCATTTACCTTTTTTAAATATAAGCTTTCTAATAAAAGAAAATAATTTGTAAGCGACACAGAATAGATTCCAGTTATTGCAAAAATGAAAAGCACACATACATATAAACATAATTGCAATTGGTTGTAATTTAAAAATGTAAGGTTTCTTAAAACTGGTAAGAAGCTAACTTTATTTTATTTTTACATTAACTGAAAGATCCAACCTCTCAGGTATTGGCCTTATCAGCAGCAATAAATTAGGTTTGGCAGCAGGGTGTTGCAAAATAAGTCATGCCAATTTGTTCAGTTGTCTATTTTTCTATTATGTCACTTTCGGCTTTTTCAGCTGGGCATACTTATCTTCTTTATCACACCCCCACTGATAATGTTAATTAATTCCCTGCCTTTCCTTTAGATGGTGGATGATTGTACATTATATAACTGTCATTTCTATAACACTCTTATGGCACTTCTACTTTTTGAATTTTTAATTACTCTAGGCCTCATTCAATTGAGATTTGGCCAATTGAATAGGGCTCTATTTAAGCACATAGCATTTTTTTTTTATAGAAGTTTTTAGTTAGTAAACTTCTATCCAAAAACAAGGCCTTTACTAACTAAAAACGTCTGTAAAAATAATATGCTTTGTGCTTATATAGAGCCCTATTCAATTGGCCAAATAACAATTGAATGAGGCCCTGTGAGTTTGTTATGTTTATTTGCACATGTTCTTCTCATGTCTGCAATAAATGAGACCTTTTCTATGTCCTTTGAATTAAAAATGTTCAAGTTGGCTGCTTCTTTTATATGAAGAAGCATGTGCTGACCTGCACATCCAGGGCTAGCTAATATGGCATATGTCCGGACACATGCAGTGACCCTGCTGCCTCTGTGACATCCGTTCATAGTGGGACATCTGAGGCATCTGCTTAGCTGTCAGAACAAGCTTGTGCCCTGTTTGTATTTTTCAGCCTGTGACGCTCCCTTGATATGTCCCTGTGCATGAGCGTCTCTCCGTAATCTCTGCAGCCATTAGATGGCTGGGCTCTTGTAGTCAGTATGCTGCTCACAGATCTGGATCCAATTAAGGCTCAGCCCTATTGGTGTGCATTTGTATTCACATTTCACAGTGTAACATTGCTCTTTTTCCCCATTACTAACAAAAAAAAAAATCTTGGAATGAAGTGTCAGTTCGCTTTGTGTGTGGGCTCAGGACTTAAGTTGAATACCGCTCTGCATGTCCTGGTTACTATTAATGTATAACTGGTAAAGGCTCATGCTTCGTGTTGGGTTGAAGAAAATTATTTTGAGCCATTTAGGGGGAAAAGAGCAGCGTTTTCTGCTGCCAGTACAATTCACAGCATTTCAAGGCTGAGAAACCATATTGTGCAGCGAATTGTTATGTTGTATTTTTTCACCATTCACACATTTTTTTTCTTCTCTCCATTATATATTATATAAGTCAACTCATGTCTTCTAACTGCTACGCCATGCTGTCAATTGTACCACCTTTTTATCACAATTTTTTACTATTATCTGGTCTGTATTTCTTCACTCACTCATTTTATTGATCTAGATCTGACATATTTTACACATTCCCTTTCATTTTCTGGAACCTACCCTCTTCCCCCTACGCAAAAGATTGGCAGCAGCAGTCCCGCTTCCAACCGCTAGATGGCGCTGCCGATTTTCGGAATACTGCTGCACCTTGCATATAAGGAGCGCTGACAGAAAAGGCCTTGAGCTATGAGAGGCACTCGCCCGGCCCTCAAGGGCCTGTGCTGAACATAGCGATGGCCTCTCTGTTGATTCAGTGAAGTTGAGTTGCGCCACGTCGGAGGGAGTAATAATTATAGGCCTTCCCTGAAACCTGACAGCTGCATCTAGTGGCTACTTGCTGGCACTACAGCTGTCAGTGCTGGTGATTTTCTTGCGCATACACAACGATCCCCCATTTCTCCCGACTTGTACAATTCTAGACGGTAGATCCCCATTCTGTTAACTCTGACTGTGTGTTTGCTGCATAGGACATATATCTGAGACCACCATGTATAAAGCAGCTACTAACCATCCTTCCCTTTTTTTTCTCTACAGGTATGGTGTGAACATGCGTTGCTTGGCAGCTCGAGTCAACTATAAGACTCTCATCTTTATCTGCTCCCTCTTCACACTGGTGACTGTCCTGCTATGGAACAAATGCTCCTCCAATGACCACACCTCTCCCCTCCCGTGGGGCCCCCAGCCAGGCATGCATGTGGACAGCATTGAGAAACGGGCAGCAGCTTCTGAAAGTAATGCAGCCAATGGGCAGCCCCGATCTGAAGAGGCATCACCACAGGAACAGCAAAAGGCACCACCTCTGGTGGAGAATAAAAGTGCAGGGCAGAAGTATGAAGAGCTGGACTGTGTGATTAATGAGGATCAGACTATACGGTGCCGGAGGGAGGGCAACGAGGTGTATATGCCTTTCTCTTGGGTGGAAAAGTACTTTGAAGTATATGGAAAAATTGCTCAGTATGATGGATTTGAACGCTTTGAGTTTTCTCACAGCTATTCCAAAGTGTATGCTCAGCGGGGCCCATACCACCCGGACGGGGTCTTCATGTCCTTTGAGGGTTATAACGTGGAGGTGCGAGACAGAGTGAAATGTATCAGTGGAGTAGAAGGTAATTCTGAGCTGGAGAATATATATATCTCTTTGATTTTGCACTTTTTAAAAAAATGTCCTATAAAGCTGCCTTCCTGTTTTTTTCATAACAAAATTAGAAGTAATTTCCTCCTCATTACAATATAAAGTTAGCACTTTAACTAGAAAAGGACATCTTATCACCATTTCATACCTGGTCTTACTTGATATTGGAGTAGTCATTTGGCAAGTATATATGATTATAGGGATCAGGGGTTAAAGGTGTTCTAGATGTTGTAAGCTTTCAGCAATGGGATCTTGCAGAAGTGATAGGCAACCTATTCTACTTGAAGTATCGCATATGAAATCACTGAAGATTATCAAAAACGTCATATTTGTGAAGAAGCAACAAATTTAAGTAGCTACCTAACTCATGGACCTAAACACATTCTTTTTTTCAGATAAAACCTTCATTTTGGCAGATAAAGAGTATGTGGAGGCCGCCATAATAGTTCTACTTTTCAAGGGGGTGGTTGCAAACAAGGACAAACCAGGTTTGCAGGTATATTTGCAAGCTGGTTCTACTGGACCTATGAGAGGGAGGGGAAGGTGTCCTGTGCTGAAAAAATATCTATCGACACATTCCCCTACTACGCCACTCTTTAGGCTCTTGAATCGATCATAAAAATTAAGCACTACCATACAAACATTAAGCAAGCAGGAAGTGTGGAAGGCACATGTAGTATCTTTCAGGCACATGTAGTATCTTTCAGGCACATGTAGTATCTTTCAGGCACATGTAGTATCTTTCAGGCACATGTAGTATCTTTCAGGCACATGTAGTATCTTCTTAAGTAAGGATCCTACGTACAAATGATTTTATGTCCACTGCTTACACAGCTGATAATGTTGCTACAAACTTAGCAAACATAAGGGATTTGTTATGTTTCACTGTTTTTTTTCATTATTTTAGCATGGAGGTCTCTGCAAAGACTTAACATATTAGAATGTACCATCCTCTCCATTGACTGAAAAGGAAAAGCCCCAAGGGGAAATATATAATTTCTCTGAGTGGGCTTCTTGTTGGCAGCCAATGGTAAATAGTATAGCTGTAAATCCAATACTTGGCAACCAATGCATACTGTATACAGCTGTGTTTTCTGTGCACAGAGAGACATCTTCTGTTTCAAGGTAGTTTGCCCCATGTCCTTTTATTTCTAGATAATGATTGAAGAGCTTTGATTTGTCGAGGGAGAAAATGGTTTGTGTGCTTTTGATGTCCCAGTTCAGAAAACAGACTGGTGGTCAAGAGTCACCCATTGTCTACTACTCATTTTATAGGAAAGGGCCTTATAGAACATACTACTAAGAACTGTACAAAATATAGAATAAGCTACTATCCAGAGACTTTAAACTGTCTCCAGTTTATATGTATCTATAAACTACTCCCTTCATGTGTTCTGCTTTTTCTCTTTTCATAGGTGTACCGTTATCCACACAATGGGGACCACAAGGTTATTTCTACCCTATCCAGATAGCCCAGTATGGTCTTAGTCATTACAGCAAGAACCTTACCGAGAAGCCTCCTCACGTGGAAGTGTATGAGCGCGCCGATGAGAAGAGCAGCGGGACAAGTCCTTGGAGTGTCCCAAAGGGGGCATCTGTAACCACTGTGTATGACAAGACGAGGGGAAGCCACGTCAAAAATTTTGTGGTTCCAGGTTAGTATATGTGATGAGTGACCAAGTTAGTTTAACAGGGGTGACTTTCAGTGATTGAGCTTTTCTATAGAGTGAAACCAAATGTTGGATACTTAATTTTACTTAAATGCCCCAGTCTGCTCAAATTCTGCTGTCTGCTCCAGCTGGTGAGGTGTGGAAAGAAACCCTGTGCGTGGATGGAGAGTTAACTGTGACTTTTTATTTCTAAGAATTTTATTTTAGCTTTTTTGATGTTGTATTTTGTTTCTGGGACAAACTATTTGCCAGCAAGATAAGTGTCTGATTAATCCTCTTTATCACTGTGACTTTCTGAAATGCCACCATAAGTGCTGTAGGACAGGTCCTAAACTGTATTTTCCCTGGCTGTTCAGCTATCTTTTTTCAGTTTTGTCACTATTTACATTGACACTGTTTATCCATCCAATCTACTCTTTCTCCCTCTAAAATGTCTTTGTATAGAGTTCCACTTTTTACTGTCTTTTGGCAGACCTGCCGGAGGTTGCTGATTGGTTACTGACAGACCGATTTTTATTAGGGATGATGGTGGAATTTGTCCCCCATCTTTGTCCCTTGAGATCCCTTACACAAGTAATAACAAAAGTGACTTCATTGTTTAGTGCAATGATTAAGTAATTTATTCTAATGGGTATTGATTAGCAGAGCTGAAGTATGTTAGAGGCAGCAGACAAGTATTTCTTGTGTAGTCAAAGACAAGCAAGTAAAAGTACTTTTCTTCTTAAGTTATGAAAGGACCATTAGAGTGGTGATTTTAGCATAACAAGCTGCAATATGTTACAGCGTTTACAGTGGCATCAGATAGGACATAGATTTTGCTCATGTGTCTCTTAAATTGCTTCTTGTCACTTTTCATTTACTGCATGCAACCAGCTTTAAAACTCTTTAAAAACCCACTGTATTATACCAGACATATACTTCAGTATGTTCCCAGAATTTGTTTATTCAATGGTGATTGTATTAGGTGACTGAAGCTATGTCTTAAAATCAATGTTTAAGCAAATCCAATATTGGAGTTATATTTTATCTGCACTCAAACTTCAAAGCATGTTCATTTTGTTCTTCTTGTTCTTTTTCTCTGGAACATTTTTCCCCTCTGAACTCTTTTAAATACATGCTTTTGTTCCCAGTTACTTACTCCCAAATCTTTGCTCCGCAGATAATTCAGAGGGAGCTTCGCTGAATCTGGGGAACACAAGAGACTTCATCTTGTCCGTTGACCTGAAGTTCGTGACCAATGGCAGTGTTTCTGTGGTGCTAGAGACCACTGAAAAGAACCAGCTGTTCACCATACATTACATGACCAATACACAGCTCATAGCGTTCCATGATCGTGATGTTTTCTATGGGATTGGACCTAGACTGACTTGGAGCACACTGACACGGGACCTAGTGACCGACCTGAAGAAAGGGGTGGGCTTGTCCAACACCAAGGCAGTGAGACAAACCAAGATTATGCCTAAGAAAGTGGTCCAGATTGTTGTCAAGGGAACTGGCTTTATTGACAATGTCACCATTTCGACCACTGCTCACACAGCTGCCTTCTTTGCTGCTAGTGATTGGCTGGTAAGAAATCAGGATGCAAAAGGTGGCTGGCCAATCATGGTAACCCGCAAATTAGGAGAGGGTTTCAAGGCACTCGAGCCAGGCTGGTACTCTGCTATGGCTCAGGGTCAGGCTATATCCACACTGGTACGTGCCTACCTGCTGACCAAGGAAAAGCGGTATCTGGACTCAGCCATTAAAGCAACTGCTCCATTCAAGCTTTCCTCAGAAAAACATGGAGTGAAAGCAGTGTTCATGAGCAAATACGACTGGTATGAAGAGTATCCCACCACACCCAGCTCCTTTGTGCTAAATGGCTTCATCTATGCTCTGCTTGGTCTCTATGATCTCAAGGAGACCGCAGAAGAGAAGCATGGAAAGGAGGCACGGCTGCTCTATGAGCGAGGGATGGATTCTCTCAAAGCCATGTTGCCCCTTTATGATACAGGATCTGGTACCATCTATGATTTGAGGCATTTCATGCTGGGCTCTGCCCCAAACCTTGCCCGCTGGGACTACCACACTACACACATCAATCAGCTGCAGCTCTTAGCCAGTGTAGACCCGTCCCCAATCTTTAGAGACTTTGTTCGGCGGTGGAAAACATACTTGAAAGGGGGCAGAGCTAAGCACAACTAGAGGGTTGGACAGACAAACAGCCAGAAACCAAAAACTGCCATTGTTATGACAGGTGCCCAGCTCTAACCCTCTTCCTCTTGTTCTCCACACCTGAGAATCTCTAACTCTTGTTTGGCTTAAGGTGTGTTAAACATGCTAGTGTTCATAATTGGTATTAGTTTGGTTTGGGAAGCTGAGACTTTACATACAATTCCAAAGAGTTGGTTTGTTTTTTCATCCTGTCAAGACCCTTTGATATCATTGAAGGAAACACGTTGGTCTAAAGAGTATTGATTTATCTAGAAAATAATAATCAGAAAGTATGTGTTATCTAGTATGGGGACAAGACTGTGTACTGTAAAATGCCTTCAGGTGTAGATATATTCTGCTGACAATCATTTGGAATAATCATGGACTGAAACAAACCTTACAAATCCACCTTCTCTTTGGATTTTTTTTCCATATTCTAACTAATATTAAGAGCAGAATACTAGGAATCCTGTCTAATGCACTTTAACTGCTCATATATTATTATACGAAGTCCCAGTAGCCTCCCGGATTCCAAAGATTCTGCCCCAGAGTGTGTTCTCTCTATAGAATGGTGCTGTGTGTGCGTGTCCCTGTTCATTATGGGGTTCTCTTTAAAATAAAGGTTTCTATTTTACATGTTAGAGGGGAAATATTACCAAGGAAAATAATTTTTAATAAAAAAAAAACAATTTTTATTTATTTAAAAAATAAAAAAATATATGTATAAGTGAGAATTAGAGTGCACTATTTGCAGATCTATTAATAATATCCCTGCTGAACACTGTGAGAGTTAATACACCAGTTATGCACTAGCTGTGAGGCATTTTTATAAATATAACTTTTTTTTCTAAACGTTTGTCATCTGAATATTATCTAAGAAAATCCACAGCTTTGGCCTTTATTGCAATTTCAGTGTAACTCTGAGAGTTTCCTGCCTTCCATTATTTTGCTAAAATCTGGATAATTTAAGGGTTCATCCGCATTCCACTTAACATCTGCATTCATGCTCCCTTATACCTGCCCTAGAACCCAACTTGAGGGCATTCTGATCATGCTGGTACAATTTATGTTTACATAAACTCATGATATATTTTTTAGTGATCTCATAAGTCCTTTTGTGGTTCAGCAAGTGTGGAAATGCCCTTAAAGGGCCGCAACATAGGTTCAGATTATGGTAGGGTAGTATTGTATTGATAATGTGAATTGTTGTACATTATTTCAAAAATTGTATTTAGTAATAGAAAAAAACAGCTTGGAGTGTACTACATGTTGTCTGTCACTCTGCTCAAGATATCCTCACACAGTTCTTTCATCAATAAACCTAGTTTGATGGGAGAGTATCGTGAGCCGAGTGATAGCCAATTCTATTCGGTTATTAAATTACATTCCTGTAACCCTTTCCCACTGCAAATATTAATATATATTGGTACTTTGGATTAGTGAGGCCCTTAATAGGTGACAAAGTCACATCTCAGCCAGAAAAACACACACTGATCATGTTTGCAGGGCCACAAAATGTTCTGATATGTAATGGTGGAAAAAATGTTATATTTTAATGATTTGTGTGTGGTCTGAAAAGCCCCCGCACTCCTAGTGACATCTCCTATGAATTCTACTATAATTGGTGCACTATAGAAGATCACTTAATTACACATATGAGTAGTAACGTCCCTCTATTTCTAACAGGGTATTCCAGACAGATCCATGTACTCAACCCTCTGAGCCAGTTGGACTGTGCTGTGTAGTAACGCTCTGTACCCCTGCCCTGACGTACCTGGTACTACAAGCAAAGCTTTGGGGGAACTAAGTGCTTCTATCCTTCTGGTAGTTACTTGGGGTATAATGTTTGTGTTGTTGTGTTTTGATATTCTCACCTTCAACATGTGGGGTATACACCATGTGTTTGTGAGTGTATGTGTGTATACATAAAGCGCGATCTACACACATAAATATGCAATACTTTGTTTACCGGATCCCTTGTGGTGAGGTGGTCCTTCTGAAAGCTGTATAGACTTTGCATTTTAAGCACAATGTGCCCATGATAATTTTATACACAGTGAGATTTTTTGCAGAGAATAAGAGGTACCTGTTCCTATGTTTATATTAAAGGAGACAGATTGGTGTCATGCTTCATGTACAGCTGCTTTATAAGATTGTAAAATACAATTTTTATCTTCTAAACGAAACAGTTTCCATTTTTTATTATTCCAGAAAACTAAACTGTAAATCACTGTGACTCCATATATATTTTTTCTGGCCTTGTTAAAGATGTGTTTTTAATGCTCTCTTGTGGTTGCAGTTCTGCTGTCTGGGTATAACCTAATAATAAAGGTAGTCGCAGCCATGGAGCCCTATTTGAACTTACAGGTAAAGGGGGAGCACTGTTATTTAGAAATAAAATATGACATTTGTGAAGTATGTAAGGTGCTTTGGGAAAAAGCACTATGTACGTAAACTCGTAACAGCAAAGACAGGGCCCTTTATTTTTGCCATGTGTTTAATACTGTATTTTTCGGAATAACACTACAGGATATCTTGGCTCGTTATAACTCAATAATAATAATAAATGGACAGTATTAGCAACCATATAAAATGTTAGGAACATAAGCATTTAGAGGAAAATCTTACTTGGCAGCCTCTACTTGTGTCTAGGAGCCTTCATCTGGGAACATGCTCTATGCTTTATGATGGTCTAAAACCTGAGAGAGTATATTATTATTATTTTAATCTATTCAGGTGAAGGAGGAGGATTCACGGGTGATTTTTTTATTTATTTATTTTTACAACTTTCTCTGTCTCTTTTATACATGCCCAGTGGCAGGCAATGACATTTTAACAGCAAAACTTGCTTTCCCTGCTCTGCACTCATACCGCAATGCACTTGCCAGCAAGGATTATGGTCATGACAGTCTCTCTACACTAGCATAGTCTGCTAATATTACACATTTTCTCTAAAATGTGTATGCATCTACTAATGCTGTTAATTTGTAACATACTTCCAAAGAAGTGGAGGTTGTAATTATTACAACATTTTTCCATGAATGATGCAAATGTTAAGACAACAACTTTTTTTTTTAAGTGAAAATGCAGCTTTGCAAAAATATCCGGATTTCCTCCTTCTGACCCTCTAATCCTAGGGCACTGCATCCGACAAGTTTGGAGCCTTTGGTGAGAAGTGTTATCCAGCCATACAGCCACATACATCTTGCAGGAGATCCTGACTGTTGCAAAAGCCATTTCTACTGTTAAAATCTTCAGGAGGGACGCATTCTTGAGAAATAATAGAACAAGAGGTTCTGGTTTACATTGAAGGATAGCACTTCAAGACTTTCACAATAAAGGCTGGTAAAAATATGGGATAGTATACAAGATTGATTCTATTGAAAAATAATGTAAAAAGAACTCAAGAATGCGGGAGGTTTACATAAGACTATTATTGGTAATTCACATGTTTTAGTCGACAGAATAGGCAAACTAAATGTTTCTTCTAACTAAATGGCAACATCCTATAGGTATGGCCACATGTTTTCAAAGTGTTTACGTAAAAAAAAAAAAAAAAGTCTGTTCAGGTATTGTAGGTTGCTTCTGATAAACATGATTACAAATTTTCAGGAGTAATCTGGAGAAGTGTATGTACATGTAATGGGCCCGTGCATGACTTGTGACCGTGAAATATTTTTTTGTTCCATTGTCTTTTGTCAATCCAAAGGTTAATGTTTAGTGCAATCATTTAGCTGTATTGTGTGGTCACCGGCAGGAGCCAGTGTTTGTACTCCTGTGATGCTTGTGCTAGCTGTTAAAAATGCCTGCAACTATGAAAAACAGTGATTGGTCAAATCTGTCAAATGGAAACTGAGCAGAATGTAAAGATGTTCCTGTGATGGATGCAACTGTTTACTGCCCTATTTATGCTGTGTATTTCATCACTGGCACAGAAAACAAGAAGATTGTTTCTGATCTACAGACTCCTGCATTGCAGATAGACTGGAGACCTCCAAGGTCTGCTCTACAGGCCATCACATTGCAGAGACCAGAAGGTCTGATCTCCAGTCACTAACCCTGCAAACATTGCAGTATGAGGGCCTGTGGATCTGAGCTTAGGGTCTCTGCAGCCACTGGGGAGCCAGCAAGAGCTGGTCCCCAGGCCCTCATACTGCAGATATTGCAGATACACCAAAGTCTGATCTCCAAGCCCTTACACTGCTGATATGCCAGATACCCCCAACGTCTGATCTCCATGACCTCATACATGGATATTCTGGAGACCTAGAAGTCTGATCCCCAAACCCTCACACATAGTCATTCTGGAGATTGCAGGCCCTCACACCGCAGATCGTGCAGAGACCCCAGGATCTGATCCCGAGCCCTCACAATGGAGAGCCCCTAAGGTCTGATCCCCAGGCCCTCACACATGGACCTTCTGGAGCCACCAAACTGTGATTCCCCAGACTACAGACATTGCAGATATCCCAAAGTCTGATCCCCCAAATCCACACATGGATATTCTGGCGATCACCAGACCTTCACACTGTAGACATTAGAGACCCCAATGTCTAACCCACAGGACCTGACTTTCCAAGGATCCCAAGGTATGACCCTCATATTCCAAGGACCCAAAGATTTGATCCCTAGATCCTAACTTTTCAGAAATTGTAGACCAACTCCTGAGCTCTTTCCGGTTAAAAAAAATGGAGAAAACAGGAGAATCGCTGGCGAATTAGAGAGAGCAGCATGAGGACAGTCCATTCAAAAGATTGAACCTGTGGCCAGCTCAGGGTGTTGTGGTTCTTTTATTGGAAGACAGTTTGGAGGCATGGTGTTCTTTAACGGTAGATGTTACTATTCTGCATTAATGTCTGTACCACCAGACACTGGGAAAAAAATGTAATCCAGTAACAAGGTTCAAACCACTCTAACTTCTTCCAGAGAATTGTGTCATTGATTTACCAGAGATGGAAATTATCCAGGTTTCCAATCCATTCTAAATTAACCAGTTCTATTGCAAATCCAACCAGAAAGGGTTAATATCCTAAAATCATCAAGCAGTGCAGTTCTGTGCAGAGCTGAAGATTAGCATTATTAGGGCATCTCCAGTGATGCTGATTGTTATGGAATCTGTACTGTTTAATATTCTGCTCCCAGAGCTGCTTTCTCATCCTCTCTCTGGGTCTAATCCCCTGAATATGGATATTTATAGTAATTTGGATATTAAAAATGTCACTAGTATCAAAGTATTTCTGTCTGGCGGTATGCCTTTCCCCATATTCGACAGATGGCCAGTCCGCTATTCAGAATAACATTAATTTTAGAGAAAATGATATTGTGAATAGCATAGAGACTGGTACAATTAAGCATAAAAAAAATTGTTTGATATAAATGTTGTAATAGGTTAATTAGTTTTATCCTTCTCTGTGCAATTATCACATAAAATTTTGCTATAACCTATTTCTAAGTAGCTCCCAGTCAAGTTTCTCAGTTCTGGAACCTCCTTTCATCCTATTCTCTATCATGAGTGCTGCCACCTTTCTTGTCTGTGACATGAGCCCCCACCCACAGGTACTTCACACTACCAGCATCATGATAACAGCAAACAGACACACATAGTGTCTATGGCCCTCATTCAATTGCAATTTGGCCAATTGAATAGGGCTCTAAATATGCACATAACATGTTTTTTTTAAATAAGTTTTTAGTTAGTGAAAACCTTGCTTTTCGATAGATGTTTACTAACTAAAAACTTCTTTAACAAAAATATGTTATGTGCTTATTTAGAGCCCTATTCAATTGGCCGAATCGCAATTGAATGAGGGCCTATGTATGTAAACTAGGGACTTCCATACTACTAATAGAATGTTGTCCCGAGATTAATGCTGTAGTATCATTCTTACTGTATTACTTATTTGAAGAGCAATGGAAAAAAAAGTTGAACATTTTGGAATCTGAGCATAATTAAACATGGAAAAAGTCTGTAAACTAGTTCTTAATTAGGAACAAAAATTAATTGAGGTTTCTGCTGGACATCGGAGGTTTCCATGATACATTGGTAGATGCTGTGTGAGAGGGAGGTTACAGTTTTGGGGGACAATGGTTGCATTTCCTTATGCAAGCAGTCTGATTCTGCGCCAGTGGGTGGAAAGGGGTGTGGGGTCAATTTTAGTGAGATCTGACTCTAATAAACCTCTCTTCCCTCCATAAAAAAAGATTAAAAAAACTTCCTGAACTAGCTCTCAGGAAGAGATGTGATAAACACAAAATTAGTGCCCCACCCCCCCTGCCAAATAACGGGTGGAGACAAACCGATTCTGTACCACTAAAGTCCAATCGTATGTTTTAAAAGCTGCACTGAGTCTATTTTCCTGAGGTTGTTGCTTATTAGGTTAAAAAAAAAAAAAAAAAAAAAACTTAAACGCTACTGTCTGATCACTACTGTGACATTTTAGCTGATACATAAAATTATTCTTACCGATGTCCAGCCATTGTCTTGATTGAATGGTTTCCCAATAGGGAAGGGACGTGTAGCCTGTTTACATTTCCAGTAGTGGAACTGGAAAAAAACATTGGCATTCAGAGTTACTATATTTGAACTGAATCATCTAAATCTGGAGATAAAAAGAAATCAAAGGCAGTTATCACTACAGCATTATAGATAAATAAATGTTCATTTTACCAGGAAGGCTAAGGAACTGTAAGATATCTAAATATTTTACAAGAACCGTACAAGAACAGTCTTTATTAAATAGAAGTGATATGGGGGATATTGTTTTTCTGTTTTTTTCAAGTTGAGTGAAGAATCAATTTACATATTGCATCATCCTAAATTATTCCCAATACATTGGATGACATTTGTTTGTTTACCTTTGAAATTTCTACTGACAAAAATACTTGCTCCCTTTGAAATGGCAGAAATGATCCAAAGAACTGTTGGTGTGTCAGAATTTACTTTTAAGGGTCACTGTAACAGATTTTTGTATCCTGTTTTTAAAAGCTCATGTTTTAAATATTAGAAAAGTTTCAGTGAGTGGGAGAAAACAGGAGGGAAGTTGGCTCCTCCGTTTCACTGCTGATATGTGGTAGGAGGAAGCAAGGAGAAACAAGCTAGCTACTAACCTTCCCATCTACAAGATGTGAGGGAGCACAGGGGGCCAACTAGCTACTTCCCTGTCCATCTACAAAATTAGGGAGCACAGGGGGGCAACTAGCTACTTCCCTTTCCATCTACAAGATGCGAGGGAGCACAGGCGGGCCAACTAGCTACTTCCCTTTCCACCTACAAGATGCGAGGGAGCACAGGCGGGCCAACTAGCTACTTCCCTTTCCATCTACAAGATGCGAGGGAGCACAGGCGGACCAACTAGCTACTAACCTTCCCATTTACAAGAGGTGAGGGAG
This sequence comes from Discoglossus pictus, assembly GCA_027410445.1. NCBI lineage: Eukaryota > Metazoa > Chordata > Amphibia > Anura > Alytidae > Discoglossus > Discoglossus pictus. The sequence goes on along the minus strand of CM050167.1, from coordinate 168,388,868 downwards.
CACAGGGGACCAACTAGCTACTTCCCTGTCCATCTACAAAATGAGGGAGCACAGGGGGGCAACTAGCTTCTTCCTTTTCCATCTACAAGATGTGAGGGAGCACAGGGGCGGCAACTAGCTACTTCCCTTTCCATCTACAAGATGCAAGGGAGCACGGGGGCAACTAGCTACTTCCCTTTCCATCTACAAGATGTGAGGGAGCACGGGGGCGGCAACTATCTACTTCCCTTTCCATCTAGAAGATGTGAGGGAGCACAGGGGCGGCAACTAGCTACTTCCCTTTCCATCTAGAAGATGTGAGGGAGCACAGGGGCGGCAACTAGCTACTTCCCTTTCCATCTACAAGATGCAAGGGAGCACAGGGCGGCAACTAGCTACTTCCCTTTCCATCTACAAGATGCAAGGGAGCACGGGGGCAACTAGCTACTTCCCTTTCCATCTACAAGATGTGAGGGAGCACGGGGGCGGCAACTATCTACTTCCCTTTCCATCTAGAAGATGTGAGGGAGCACAGGGGGGCAACTAGCTACATCCCTCTCCATCTAGAAGATGTGAGGGAGCACAGGGGTGGCAACTAGCTACTTCCCTTTCCATCTACAAGATGTGAGGGAGCACAGGGGCGGCAACTAGCTACTTCCCTTTCCATCTACAAGATGCAAGGGAGCACGGGGGCAACTAGCTACTTCCCTTTCCATCTATAAGATGTGAGGGAGCACAGGGGCGGCAACTAGCTACTTCCCTTTCCATCTACAAGATGCAAGGGAGCACGGGGGCAACTAGCTACTTCCCTTTCCATCTACAAGATGTGAGGGAGCACGGGGGCGGCAACTATCTACTTCCCTTTCCATCTAGAAGATGTGAGGGAGCACATGGGGGCAACTAGCTACTTCCCTTTCCATCTAGAAGATGTGAGGGAGCACAGGGGGGCAACTAGCTACTTCCCTTTCCATCTAGAAGATGTGAGGGAGCACAGGGGGGCAACTAGCTACTTCCCTTTCCATCTACAAGATGTGAGGGAGCACAGGGGTGGCAACTAGCTACTTCCCTTTCCATCTACAAGATGTGAGGGAGCACGGGGGGGGGGGCAACTAGCTACTTCCCTTTCCATCTACAAGATGTGAGGGAGCAACTAGCTACTTCCCTTTCCATATATAAATTGGGAGAAAGCACAGGTGGACCAATCTAGCACCTCCTCCTTTTATTAAATAAGATGATGGATGTAAGGAAGAAGAACAGGGGCAAGCTTTTCTCTTTCCTCCAGTTGTATTAGCGGAGGGAGGTAAAACAGGGAAGTGATCCCAAAAGCATGGTGCTGTGCTTTACTTAGATTTTGTAACTGAATGAAACTGATTTTGTATCCCTTTTCAATGCTCCCATCTTACTTTGTAAGGAGCAAGCATTTCACTCTGCAGCTTGGATCTATCCTGTTTTATGTGCACATTTCTGGAAGTGTGCCGCCAACGACACTAGGGATGTGGCTGCGCTCGTGTCCCAATGTAGCTGTCAAAAATAGATAGTACACCCCAAGCCCCTAATCCTCTAACCATAACCCCCTAAACCTCACTTCCTAACCATAACCCCCTATTTCTAACCCTAACTCTGTAACCAAAACCCCAGCTCTTCCAGAAATGAGCACATAAAACAGGATAGGTCCTGCAGCTTTTCTGTGCCCATTTAATACATTTTCTAAGCTTTAATTCGCTAAACGTATTTTTCTTATCCAAAAACTTTTGTTTTAAATACTAGATTTTCATGTTGAAGATGAAATATTGTATTGCACCCACTTACAAGAGTCTGATTACCTCTATACTAAGACATATTCTCGTCAGATTCATCAGAATCCATTATTTGCAATTAAACAGTTAATTGAGGAGCAGTAAATATGTGATAAAGATGTAATGCATTGCAGCTTTACCATGGCCTCACCCTACACACCCACAGGGGAACCGAAGAAGCTAGTGCCATCTGCTGTATGAAGGGAGAAATGCATTTTGCACAAGGCCAATAGAATGAAAAGAAATCCTACAGCTACTTAATACACCTCTCCTCAGTGCTTGAAATGTCATTTTCCTAAATGCTCTACGGTCTGTATTTACTGAGAGGTTTCATGCTAGTAAACCCATAACTCCATTCCAATTTGAATCCATGCATCCTATTTTTAAGTGCAAAGTGGTCTCTACAATATAAAGAGGCTGCACAGAATAACATAGGCATTGGAGAGGTAATTAAACAACAGTTCATGTAAAAGTCTAGAAACACCAAAGTACTTGTTGGGTAAAGAGTTCAGGAGTGGAGTAAAGACAAGAGGTCTCTGGGTTATAGACAGCCTCCTGTACTTTAGAACGGGTTCCCAAGGCTTTTTGTAGGAGTTTGTTTTTATGTTCTGTATGTTTGAATTAAAAGAGCGAGCACAATAGTTTCTGCAACTTAATATGACAGTACAGTGGTATTATTACAGTATTACACAGTATTATTAAACCACATGTGAGCCATTATAGTATTGTTATTATTATCCGAGTGACCTACAAATCTGATCTAAAGACTTTCTCAGGAACTTATCTCGTTCGTAACCCGAGGACCACTTATATTCACAGAAAATACCCCTGCTCAGTGGGATTGCAGGTACACAGACATATATAATCATGAGTGGTATTCTTGTGTTTGGGATATAAGAAGGGAAAAGGGGGGCACATACATGAAGCCTTCAAGGGCCACGGGTGCACGTCAATCCCACTCTTTTAGTTATATACAGTAAAATCCCGGTTATCCTGCACCCAACTAACCGGGACTCTCAAGCAACCGGCACCAATTCCCCATTTTAAAGTTACTCTCGCTTAACCGGCACTATCCAGAGTTCGAGACCGCAAAAAAAAAAAATGCTTACATTTTTCTAATTTAGATTTTCTGGGCCTAAATGGCCCATTTTAGGTGCTAATGCCTTTTTTCATAAAGCATTTTGAGGGGGTTTGGTGTATTTAAGGGTTGTTTAAACCCTTAAATTCGGGGACTCGCTATCTAAAATATTTGTAAGTATATCATGGCTGTCTGATATCAAAAATGTACATTGTACTTTAATAAAAGAGAAAACAAATATAGAGAATAAAATGTGTCCCGTATAGAGCAGGTTTATCTGACTCTAACACTTGCCGGCTGGTATGGTGCATCATTTTTAGGATACTGTGTTTGAGTAGAGGTGGGTTAATCAGTAGCTCAATCATTTCATTTATTTACCTATGTTCACAGAGAAATACCATTAAAATGTGACCGGATTGGGGCGTGTCCAGCCAGCAGAGAGAGCAGACGTGTTTCTCTGCTGCTCTGCACTACAGTGCAAAAAAAGGGCTTTTTTCCACCCAAATTCTTGGCAATTTAGCCAGTGGCACTCTGTGCTTGGCTCCAGGAGCTGCCTGGGTTTATCGGGCAACGAGGAGTACCCGGAAAAGAGTCCCCGGGGTACCCGTTGAGTGCAGCCCGCCACGAGGGAGAGGCCTCTGCGGGAACGCCATCTTCCCCCAGCCTGTGTGTGACCCCTCTGCCTGAGCATCAGCTACTGGGGAGGGCTCTCTCCTTGTCTGTCCCTGCGCCGGCGGTGCAGGAGAGATCAGGCGCAGCACCGGAGTGTGGCGCCAGAGAGGACCGAGCTGCCCGGGGGGGCATCCAGCAAGGAGAACGGCACAGTGAAGGAGGCCGCGGAGCGACGGAGGCGCCTAGGAGGGTGAGTGGGGTAAAAGATACAGAGGCCCCCGAGGGGAGGAAAGGCTACGTCGTAGGAGGCCAGGTCCCAGCCCCCAGTACCGCACAAGGCACAGTACAGGCCTGATAGGCTTCTCGCCCATCATAAGGGCCCGAGATAGGGCTGAAAAGAAACAAAAAAGAAAAGAAAAACAAAACAACTCACATCCCCCCCCCCCCCGCGACCAAGGGACCCTGACAGGCAGCGTGTGCTGCAGAGACATATGCACAACCCTATATAGGTGCCAGAGGATCAGAGTGGCGTGGGGGGTTTCAATAGAGCTGCCAAGAAGCTTCCCCCTTTATCTAGCCCAGAGCAGCCATTTTCTCCTTCCTTCCCTGCCTATTTGGCGCCAAAAATATCCCTAGAAGAAGGGAGGCCATATTGGTTCCCTAAAGTGTAGGGGGATCACCCTAGGCTCCTAATTGGCCTCAAGGCATACAGCCATTCACAAAGGACCAATAAAAAAATAAAAAAAGACAAAAAAAAAAGAGTAAAAGGAAAATAATTAAATAAATACGAAAAAATAAAAAGGAAAAGAGGAAAAGAACAGAAAAATATTCTACAAAAAAGGGAACACCAAAGTTACGGGCTAAGAACAAATAGAGACCTGCATAAAATGCATACTTAGGAGGTTTTATTGGAACACAGAAGTAGCAGATGGACTTTGGCCTAACAGGCACACGGTTCCTGAATTACCAAGGAGAGAATCCCACCATGAGAGTGAGCGCCCACCCCACTGTCTTTGCTCTTTTTTTTTATTATTCTGCAAGGGTCTCACGGATGGAATCTAGAAGATAGAGCAACAGGGGGAGCAACAGGCAGAAAGTCTTGAGTCTTAGACAATGCAAGACTAAACAAAGATGAAACTATAAATTACCCCAACTCAAGCAGCACCTTCCATAACATTTTTACATAGGCACTTCCCAGAACAGTACTTAGTGTTCTTTTAAGGGGTGCCAAGACAACTATCAGGGGAAAGATATCCTTCTACCAGGGGGACCGCCTAAGAGACAAGAGAGCCAGGGAGGAAACTGAGCGAAAGATGAAGAAGGCTAAGAGAAGCACATCCTCCAGAGGCATCCCTGAGCATTTCCAGGCAGCATCCAGCTTGACCACCAAAGCAGGGGAAAGCTCCCCAGAAAGATCTGAGATGTCGGAGAATGAAGGGGAAAGGCCCAACACCATCACTGACGTGGATTTCTCTGTCTCGGCAATGGCGAAATTTGAACTAATGTTGAAAACTCAACTTGCAATAGCACTAAAGGAGATGAGGGAAGAGATCAGTGCAATAGGTCAGAGAACACACGAGCTAGAAAAAAGAACCGAGATGATTATTTCCACACAAGAGGATGATAAAATTGATATCAGCTCCAACTCTACTCGTATAGAGGCTCTTGAAAATAAATTGGAAGATCTGGAAAATCGATCCAGAAGACACAACGTACGGCTGAGAGGTGTCCCTAAAAATGTACAGGATCTTGTACCCTATCTAGAAGCGGTATTTACCACCATTCTACCGAATCAAGCAGAGGAGGTGCTGCTCATTGAAAGAGCCCACAGGGCCCTTGGAGGTCCAATCAATTCAGAGAAACCTAAGGACATAGTCGTTCGCTTTGTGAGACAGAGCTCCAGAGATCTGCTAATGGCAGCGGCCAGGAAATTGCCTAGAATAGTTGGCCCGGACGGAACACAATTACAATTGTTTATTGACTTAGCTCCATCTACCTTGGCGAAAAGGAGAGAAATGAGACCGGCTTTGGAAATTCTAATAAAAAACAGAATTCAGTATCGTTGGGGATTCCCCTTTAGCCTACAATTTCGCTGGAATGAGCAAACACATGTAGCACACTCATTGGGCGCGCTCCAAAAAAAGCTTATTCACCTACAATTGCTCCCAGAAGGCTCCAATCTAATGGGCCAACTCCCGAAGCCGAGGGAGAGACCAACTAGAGATTGGATAGAAGTCTCTGCCAAGAAAAAGCAAAGGAATGACAGTAACAAGGGGCTTAGGGACCGGAGTGATGGAACAGTAAGAATCGATCAAGGAAATGCCTCAGGAGAGGGTTGACTTTCTCTAAAGATGATTTCCAAGGTTGCAGAGACTATAAGGTTATTCTATACAAATGGACTCTAGTGTAAAACGCAGGAATTTCTATTATTAGACTTAGGTATGAGGTGGGGTAAGGTTTCCCAAAATATCCACGATATCTGATTCATATAAGAGAATACTAGTTACAGTTTATAGTACTTGTTGCTCCTTCCAATGTAGTGGGGGCTAGCAATCCAGTCCAGTATTTTTTGACTCGCTCAGTTTTAGGAACGGGTTAGATCACGATAGTGAATTTCCTCATTCTAGGGAAGTATCCGGGATTTTTTAGTGGTTACTCCCTAGGCACGATAGGTGCAAGATGGAAGGAAGTATGAGGAAGAAGAAAGGGGGGGGGAAGGATCAAAGGTTTGAAAAGTTTTATTTGTATATGTTTGGTCATCAACTTGTCTCTCTTCATACTATCCACAATCAGATTAGCGGATGGAGGACTGCGGGGCTTTCTCGCCGGCTTTCCTACTCCTCGGGCGCTGACTCCGAATCCTCTCTTCCTAAGGGTAAGTCTCGGCAGACATTAGCTACACACGTTACTCTAGACCATGGGTGAAGCTGAACACGTCTTTATTACACATAACGTTAAAGGATTTAATTCCCCCACTAAAAGGAACAAGGCGTTTCAATTTTACAAAACACTTAACCCTGCTGTAATTTTTATTCAAGAAACCCACTTTAAGCATCAGCAAATTCCGACATTTATGAACAGAAATTTCCCTACGTTCCACGCTACAAGTAGCAGTACCAAAAGGGAGGGGGTGGCAATTCTTCTCCACAAAAACTTTCCCTTCACCCTGGACAAAAAAGTTACAGATAGACAGGGAAGCTACCTTTTTTTGATGGGAAGGGTTCTAGACATCCCGGTCACGCTAGCAGTAATATATGCTCCTACCATCTCTCCTCATAAAAATCTCATCAGGGCATTGAAACATTTGTCTTTGGTAAAACAGGGTAGGATTATTCTAGGGGGAGACCTTAACTTGGTACTAGATGCCAAAAAGGATAGAACTGGGAAAGACCTGGGAGACAAGTTCACTAAAAGATTGAAACAAATCAACAGACTGCTAAGAGAGCTTGAGTTAGCGGATCTCTGGAGGGAAAGACATTTAGGACACAGGGAATTTACGTTCTATTCCTACCCCCATAAAACATACTCCAGAATAGACTACTTGTTAACCGACCCTTCCTTTATACCTGACTCTCAAAACGTGGACATAATACCGTGTGCCTGGTCAGACCATAGTTTGGTGAGGGCGACCATAAACCTGGGATCCCTGACTAAACCTCCTTATCAATGGAGACTGAATGAAAGAATACTGACGATCCCGACAGTTAAAAAACGAATAGCCCAAGAATTGGAATTTTTCTTTGAAAGAAATGAGACACCTGGGGTGGGGACCGGCTGGGTATGGGCAGCCCATAAGGCGTACATTCGGGGCATTTGTATGAAAGAGACATCCAAGTTCAGACGAGAACAGAAAGCCCAGGAAATAAAACTCACAGAGGAACTAGGAAGATTAGAAAAATTAAATCAACAAAACCCTACAACTCAGATTAGGCGAGAAATAGAAAGCGTGAGGGTGGAACTAGATAAGATTTATTCGGAAGGGGCGGAGAAAATTCTTAGGAGAACCCAACACAAATTTTACCTCCAAGCAAACAAACCGGATAAGATGTTAGCGAAAAAATTAAGATCTAAGCAAGCCCTCTCGAGAATCTATTGCATAAAAAATAACGAAAATATCAAAACAGCAGATCCTTCCAAAATACAAGAATTGTTCCATAATTTCTACCAAAAACTTTACTCAGCTTCAAGTAAAGAAACAGTATACAGTATCAGAGCTTGGCTAGATAGACTTGACTTGCCCTGTTTGGAGGAATCGGAGGTAAATTCTCTTAATGCGAGGATTACACAGGAGGAAGTAGGAAAGGGAATCCAGGCAATGAAACTGGGAAAGGCACCGGGTATAGACGGGTTCACGAACATGTACTATAAAACCTTTACGGATATATTGACGCCTAGACTGACTAAATTATATAATCATATTCTGGAGGGTCAGGAGATCCCCTCCGAAATGAACTTAGCGGAAATCACCCTATTTCCTAAAGAAGGGAAGGACAGCTCCGAGATTAAAAACTATAGACCCATATCCCTTCTAAATGGGGATATTAAATTACTGGCAAAAATAATAGCGGACAGAATTTCAAAATTTCTCCCAAGGATTATACATAGGGACCAGGTGGGATTTATCCCACATAGGCAAGCCAGAGATAATATCAGGAGGGTGGTGAACTTAATACACCACGCTAATAGTACAAAAACCCCGGCCTGCATGTTAGCACTAGACATTGAAAAGGCCTTTGATTCATTGGAATGGCCATACCTGAAAGAGGTCTTAAATAAATTTGGATTTAAGGGGAGTTTCTTAAATTTAATAAATACGTACTATAAAAACCCAGTAGCCCGACTTAAACTACCTGGCAAATACAATCGGACTATTAAAATAGAGAGGGGAACTAGACAGGGGTGCCCTCTTTCCCCACTGCTGTTCGCCATTGCGATAGAACCCCTCGCTCAGGCGATCCGGTCGAACTCAGGAATTAAGGGGCTTAAAATAGGGCAGCAACATTTTAAAATCAACCTATTTGCGGACGACATGTTATGCACAATCACAGACCCTTGCAAATCAATCCCACTACTATTTGACACCCTAACAGAATTTGGCCAGAGATCAGGTTTACTAGTAAATGTCGAGAAAACAGAAGCATTAGCATTAAACGTAGAGGCCAAAACAAAGGAAATAATAACGGAAAGGTACAAATTGAATTGGGCTAAAACCTACATCCAATACCTTGGGATAAAATTAACGTCGTCTACAAACTCCATATATAGGGCTAATTACCCCCCGATTTATAAAAAACTAAGCGAGGATATGCTGAAATGGACTAGATATCCTATTTCCTGGCTGGGCAGAATTAATGCCTTCAAAATGACGATTCTTCCGAAGCTCTTGTACCTGTTCAGGACCTTGCCGGTCCCCATCATTCAGCTCGAACTGAAAGGATTCCAAAGAAAGGTGTCACATTTCATTTGGAAGGGTAAACCCCCCAGAATTAAAAAGGAAATAATGTTTAAACACAAAGATAAAGGCGGACTCTCATGCCCAGACTTAAAGAAATATTATAGAGCAGCGCAGCTGGCTTTCATCCCTATAAGCCACTCAGTGATACACCACCCTTTATGGAAGATTATGGAGGATCAAATACTACACCCTTACTCCTGGGATACATTGGTATGGCTAGACAAAGTTCCAGATACAATAGGAGGGATTAGACATCCGGTTATCTCCACCACAGTGCAAAGCTTGAAATGGGCACAAAAGCATACATCCCTTTTCAAACATCCCTCCCCAATGTTATCGGTCCTTTGTCACCCATGGATGCCGCAGGGACTAGGTTCAGAAGCTAACTGGTGGTGGAAATCTAGAAAACTGGATAGACTGGGAGCTTGGTTGGGCTCCGAGACCCCTTTGACTTTTGAATTTTTAAGAGACCACCATAACATTCCCATTAGCCAACATTTCAACTTTTGTAGAATCAGACACCTGGTTAACAAGATATCTAGAACTTGGGGGACTCCCAAAAAAACCTGGTTATCGGTAATATGCCAGAGGGCCCCTTTAACTAAGGGAATTATTGGGGGGATCTATGATATATACAATGAACCACCAGAGGGAACAAGGGATCGATATATGGAGGAGTGGGAGAGGGATCTAGGCGAACAATGGGATGAGGAGAGATGGGGGGAAGCATGGAAAAGCATATACAAAGGCTCCCTAAACCAAACACTCCTAGAAACTGCTATTAAAGTTTTGCATAGAACATACTTGACCCCGGAGAGATTGACAAAATGGAGCAAGTCAGGGGAGAGAATGTGTACCAGAGGGTGCCTCACTCTAGGAACTTTTAAGCATATGTGGTGGGACTGCCCCATAGTTTCACAGATGTGGAAAGAGGTGTCAGATCTTGCCTCGGAAACATTGGGAACACGGGTAGGGGGCACAATAGAAACCTGTTTATTAGGAATCCCAGATTTGGGGTTATCCTACGCTCAAAACAAGCTTCTCCAATATATCTACTTAGCCACTAAATCACACATTGCAAGGCAATGGAAGTCAGCCACACATGAACTACAGGCAATCAGGAACAAAATAAATTATATAGCGGTGAACGAACACATGACTCATATACTAGCAGATGCTATTCAGAAGTATAGAGACATTTGGGATCCCTGGCTTGTTAACAAGGGCCCTAACATTGGAAACAGGGATAGAGAGGAACCCATGGGAATCAATTAAGATAACAAAGGGTTGGGTAAACCTAGACAAAAAAACAAAAAAAAAAATCAAGGATAAAGAGGAAACAAGAAGAGATGGAGGAGGAGGAGGCGGTGATGGGGAGGCGGGGGAGCCGGCGAGGAGCCTGGGCGCAGCAAGGAGGTAAGATAACAAGCCTACGTTAAAAGGGCAATTCGGTCTTTCCCTCCACTCAGATCGATTCAAATGACCAAACTGAGTTAAGTTTTTGTGTTTTTTACGGGGATTTTATTAATTGAAAAGGGGAGGGAAAAAGGCAAGAAAGACAAGGGTTAAGTTTAAAGCTACTATAAGTTTAGGCCTTTAATACAGGAGCTTCCTGAGAAGCCCATTAAAGAAGACCCTAGACCCCACATAGAGTATCCTACTCTAAAGAAATAAAAAGGATAACATTCCCCTAACTTTAGATAATATTACACCCAGTTATATGTTTAGTTAAGTTCAACAAGGTGCCCTAGCTCCAGGAGGATAGAACTAGTACATGTATAGGAGGAAAGGGGGAGGAGAGGTCATAGCAGAGAAGGCCTGGTGGGTTTGGGCATTGATTTATCAATTGAAACATAGGCCTCATATTCCTAGCCTGCGAGCTAAGGATTACTGTGATAGATACTGAACAGTTTAAAAAAAAAAAAAAACGACAGTTATAAATGTTTAATGTTTAGAAAACGGAAAAAGGTGTTAAGGAGGTCTCAGGACTGGTTAAATTAAAATTTCCACCTATACAAGATGTGAAATAGCATGTTGCTGCCTGATCTGTGTATCATGGCTTACTGATATACCGTGGAATATATATATATATTTTTTTTCCCTTTCTTTAAGGGACCAATAAAAAAAAGGAATATGGAAAATGTGACCGGATTGGATCCGGCTCTACAGGACTGCAGTTGGAGTAAGGTGTGTTTTACAAACAGGAGCTTTACTAGTAGCACTCCGCAGTGCACTCTAGTGTGCAGGCATTATGTGGGGTAATTAATGCAGATTAACCTTGGAGCTTGTAAACTGATTTATTGCTTGTAATCTGTTAATACTTGAAAGATATATTCCTTGGTTTCTAGCAATATTTCCACTACCCTGAAGAAACTTGTGCTAAAGAACTGCTGTAGTCATTTACTCAAAATATCCTCTTTTGAAGACCAATATTAAAAAGATTTTTTTAGAATGCGAAAAAAAATATACCCTCTGATTTATTACTTTTTATACACCACTATGTTGCAGTGGAAGTTGCCATGTTGCTCATCTACATCCTGAGGTGGGAAGAGTCATTGAATGAACATGAAGTTTCTATATGCTCAATGGGAATGTGTCAGCTTAAAGTTTCAGTGATTTTTCATAGGACTAATTGAAAGCTAATTTGTTTAAACAGACACGCCTTCCCGAGACAGAAGCTGTAATAACTAGCTCAGTAAAGGAACGTTGCATAAAAATGAGATTTTTTTTTTTTTAACTTTTATTATCAAATTTAGATAAAGGACCATTTACTTTAGTGCAATTTGGACCACATGTTTAAATAATGTTTGCATTTTGTGTTTACACGAGTCACTGACTGCCCCCAGCCAGACACACACTACAGCTCAATGTAGTGAGCAAAAGAAAAACAGAGGTTAACTGTTACCACTTCTATCTGTATAGAGGTGTGGGATGCTGGAATCACCTAAACAGGTCATTGACTGCATTCCTGAGTTTAGGGAAAAGCTGCTGTAAATCAGTGTCATCACCTGCGGCTCAGCATCTGTTAATAATGAAGCCGTAAGTAGGCAGGCCACACTTTATGTAAACAGACTTAAAACGTTTGTTTGTTTTTTGCTGTTATTAGTGTAATTCAAATTATAAATCATTATAGCATAGAATCTTGTGCTCGTTCACACCACGAAGAGCACTTACAGTGAGGGAAATGGCCCTTTGGTCATATTTGTGCTATATAATTATTTGAGTAGAGTGGACTTTTAAAGAAACAGTTGGAAACTCAGATCTATAATTTGATTATTTAGTCATCAGGACAGATCGTAGGTGTTCATATGTCTATTTCCTACCTTAGTGAGTGATTGGTCTAATTTTCTGATGTTATGCATAAATCACATATATAGTTGTGAGCATGCGGATTGTTGCTAACGCTTGAGGGGTCACATAGCAAGCCCGCCGCAACTGCGGCCCTCGCTTTGCGATGGCCGCAGTTGCTGGCAAGGAGCACCGGAGGTGCTCCTTGCGCTGGTGGAGATGAGCGCCATAGGCGCTCATCCCTACAACTTTCGGCCCGCAAATGTGGACCCTCGCAAAGCGAGGGGCCGCATTTGCGGAGGTGGAGGCTCCCACTTTCGGCTGCAATGAGGGACTAACAACGGAAAATTTGCGGACTTAGCATAAAAAAAATACGACACGCGGGACTTAGAAAAAAAAAACATTACGACCTCGCAATAATACGACCTTAACGCCCGAACCGCGCACACATGAAAACATTAAAAACACAATAAATACACACAACAAATACATAAAAAATCCCCTAAGCAAGAGAAAACAATGTCCGCCGAAAGAAACGAAAACGAGGCTACAGGACCCTAAACACGCAAAACACCCCCCAGAGCATACGATTTTCCAAAAAGCCATACAAGATACACTATTAACAAGGACGCTACATCATCCACACCTGCGTACCACATACACATTCGCCGCCATTTTACAACACTAACTTACACAATGTGGAAGTACACAGCTACCCAAATGGCTTCCCCTTGCGCACGCAGCCTATGTACACTACACACTGCACACATTGCTGACACTTACACCTCAGCTCCACAACACTGCAAACCTACATTGTATGCTGCAGGAACATCAAAACAGATTGTCAGCTCTTCAGCACAATGCTTCCTGCATATATTACTTCCAAATAATGTATTCATTATTTCATTACCATACAAAAACAAATATACACAAAAACCAAAAAAAAACTCGCAATAAACACAAAACCCATTTACCGCGCGTCTTCACCAAACAGCATTACCTGTCTTACAATTTTATTGCCGTCATTTTATGACTGGCAAGTTGCTAGTAGTTTATATAAAGTTAAATATTTAGTAGTGTACTTCAGTCAAGGACGTGGTCTTGTTTATTGGTGCGTAGTTTGTGAAGATATATATTCATCACATTCAAACATTTTACATGCTTGAGTCCAGAGTACTGGAACTGTTAAGAGCAAAGATATGAAACCCAACTTGACCAGTTTTTGAGTGGGGGATACGTTTTTTTGGTCCATTTTCACAAAACTTTCTGGTGAATGATAATCACAGCCCATTACTCTATATTTAAAAGTATGTATAAAACTAATAATATTAGCAGCTGTGTAAGCCATGGATATTTTTGGGTAATCTGAATTGTTCATGACTTTTTTCATGAGTACAGGAATCCATTTGGTTTTTATTACATCACATCCAGAGAGCTTGGTGATGAGGTTGTTTGTAGTTATCTTTGGAGGGAGGGGTGGGGGAGTAGAATACAGGCAAAAGTTCAGAACTTTTGTTAATAGGAGATGATTGAAATTGTCATCACACCCCTCCGCCCTCACTAGCCTAGAAGCAGACACCTAACATCATCCCATGCAAACACAGCTCTCCAGAAATGCCCCCCTCAAACACACACAGCTTCCACCAATGCATCATGGATCCCTCCAGAGTTCTTTAAAGGCATCAAAATTATTATTTTTTTCTAAATTACATAGCAATAAATGAAAAGTTAACATCTGCTATTCTAGATACGGTGACACAGTTCCAAGAAATCTGGAGGCCTTGGCTAGAGTCTTTGTTAGGTTTCCCTCTGTCCTGAAGGGTAGCAGATAGCATTATAACAATAACTATATAGAACTAAACCAAAAAGAGGCTTGGGGTGGAGGAGACTCGAGGACTGGGTCTGGAGGCTCCAATCTGACTGGTACGTTTGGAACACCACACTGGAGGTGAATGTATGCATAATAATTGTATAGACTCAACTTGATCTAGTGATTCCTCCCTTATCTCCATAGTTATATATTTACTTGTTTATTTAAAGTTCCAGTTTCTATGTAAATAAGTTTTGTTTGTTCATGCTTCCCTTGCTTAAATTAAAAGACCTAAATAACTTGACAATAACGTCAAAATATAAGGAAAAAAAAAAAAAAACGGAAAGGAGAGGCTAGAAATTTGATCACGAGGTATATACGTTTACAGACAATCTTATGTGTTAATGTACCTAATACCTGTCTTTATTCTGTATTCCTTTCAATAAACATTTTATTAGGAAAAAAAAATAAAAATTCTAATTAAACTAGCTGATTGACTTTTTGCCTGATTAATTATACTCAAAGTTTTCATGTATATGTTTTTCACTGTGCAGTGACCTTTTTTCTCAATAAGCTCTCATAATAAACTGCTATCAATATAATGTATTCAAGTGTTATCAAGGTGATCAAAATTCAGTGAACATTTCTATATATATGTATGTTACACACATAGGGTAAGTATGTTAATACATATTTATACACATGCGTAAATAAAGACATATACCTTGGTTCCTGTTAGACTTTTTAATAGCGAGACAGAATGTTTCTAAGACCCTGAAAGAGTGTCCATTCATAGAGATTAATAATACTTCTGGAAATTATTTAGAGCCAGGAATATATATTTTTGGACTCTGATATAATTTTATACATATATATATATATATATATATATATATACATTTATATTTATTTATTCAGACTAATCAATGTTTATTAAATAGACAAAGGAAAGAGCAGCCTGCCAACAAGACGGTGTAAAACCTGGCACAGGCCATTT
The DNA here is from genome assembly GCA_027410445.1 of Discoglossus pictus. Taxonomy (NCBI): domain Eukaryota; kingdom Metazoa; phylum Chordata; class Amphibia; order Anura; family Alytidae; genus Discoglossus; species Discoglossus pictus. Next base: position 168,373,853 of record CM050167.1, on the reverse strand, counting down.
ATAAAATAAATCAATATCATTATCATTGGGATGTGTTTGATATTATTGAGAACAATACTTAAGAACCAAAACCAATTCAATATAATACTTTTTTGACCCTTTAAAAACCAAAATATCACCTGGAACAGGCCGGAACACACTCTTCATAAAGGGAATTCATGCTAAAATCATTGGGATGTGTTAAATATAACTAAGAATTATATTTAAGACCCAAAACCCAGCTGATAGTATATTGTATTAACCCTTTAACAAGCCGCAATACAATTTTTTAAATAAGCCATGAAGGCAACTTTACAAATGGTTAAAAACTCCAAATACACATAACTAGGTGGGATTCATGTAATAACCTTCATAAATTCCACAGAAACTAATTTCAAGTACCCGTTCCAGGCCAGAATACAACATTTTGCAAGATGACGCGGAACAGTGTTGTATGTCGCCCTTGCGGCTGGTGTGAGGCCCATTTTTTTATAGTTGGCGTCTAATTCAGCTGAAATCTGGCTCCTAGAGTATATGCATTTGATTTTCTTCATTGCTTCCTCGAACATAGGAATGGTTGTTTACCAATTTTTAGCGAGGGTGCATCTGGTGGCTAAAAATATTTGGTTTGAAAGAATATGAGCCTCCTTTGTGAGATATGCGATAGGAAGGCCCAATAGGGCTTCTTCTGGCTTTTGAGGTATCTGAAAATCCCTAAGATTTTGTTGGTTTCAGTCCATATGTGGGCTATTTTAGGACAGTCCCACAGCATATGCATTAAAGTTCCAGTGGCTTTGCACCCTCTAAAGCATTGTCAGTCTAAGGATGGGTTTGTAAGCGTCATCCTTACAGGAGTTAGAGACCACCTTGTTATAGTTTTATATGTATTCTCTCTAAGGAATTTGTATTTTTTGACCCTTTGAAAAGTCGCCATTCCGGGTCATTTTGCAAAATATTGTATTCTGGCCCGGAACGGGTACTTAAAATTAGTTTCTGTGGAGTTTATGAAGGTTATTACGTGAATCTCACCTCATCATGTGTAGTTGTGATTTTTAACCCTTTCTAAAGTCGCCATTCCAGCTTATGTCGTCAAAAATTGTATTTTGACTTGTTAAAGGGTTAATAAAACATACTATCAGCTGGGCTTTGGGTCTTAAATATAGTTCTCAGTTATATTTAACACATCCCAATGATTTTAGCATGAATTCCCCTTATAAAAAGTGCGTTCCGTGGTGACATTTTGTTTTTTAAAGGGTTAAAAAAGTATTATATTGAATTGGTTTTGGTTCGTAAATATTGTTCTCAATAATATCAAACACATCCCAGTGATATTGGTTTTGATTTCTTTTATAAATGACCTTTTCCGGGTTTTACACCGTCCCCCCTGCCAATAACAGGTATGTTCAGCATAATGTAAATGAATTGTATTCTGAAACAGTTGTTCTCCTCCCAAACCGGTCTCCTTTGGCAGTTATAATGTAACTGGGCGTGTCCCTCCCACATGATCTCACAATGGAGATGGTGCATTGAAGATGAACATGATTGACTATAAGGGAGTGTCTCGGTTATTATTTGACTTGAGCTGCACATCAAAGCTTAAAAGGGCATTGTGATGGTACAACTTTCAAGACTAAGTAAAAATCAGTACAACATCCTTTCCATTTACTAAAAGAGATTGGTGGAGCTGTGGCCTAAATATGGTGGTAAAATCTAGTTTCAGTGTCTGCTTTTTTCACAAAAGATCAAGATTTGTAGTCACAATAAATAGAAATGTTTGTTTATACTGATGTTTACTACTTCAAAGTTATAAATGCTGGCCCTTTAAAGAAGAACACGACAATCACAAATCTTTTGTTTTTTACACTTGTATCTTTCGGTGGCACAGCCTGGGGCTTCTATACAGCTGCCTTTTATCCTGCACAGCTTTACTAGCACGGGAGGAGTTTCAACCCAAACATAGTGTGAAATCCAGATATTTTTATCAAAACATTTACATTTTAATTACAATATATTATACAGACTACATATCACTCAAATGTTATCTAATGTAATGTTTTAAACCCAGTCTACAAAATGATTAAGCGAAAATATGTCTATACAGTACCCCTTTAATAGTGTGCCAGTGTTATAATGTAAATATATTCAGAACATGTGAGTATCTTGTGACCTGGCTCCATTTACTAAACATGGTAATGTAAGGTGTCCCCTGCCATGTGTACCTAGCAGAGCCTGGAACTGTGTCCTGTGGCAGTTTTGTGTCAACAGACCTACTCAGAGATTAGTCTTCAATTTAATTAAATAGAATATTTTGAAGAATTAGTGTTACCAGGTAACTGGAGACATGTTTGGGAAGAGGAGGAGGATTATTCTGCATTAAACAATTCCTGACTCAACCTGCCCCGAAAGGATACACAGGATAATGGACTAATTGTTACGAATGACTATTTTTATTATAGCCTGGAATACACCACCATAACACACCTCACCTCCTCCTAATATGCAGGTATTGGAGACACGTCTCCCACCGCCTCCTAATACAGAGACAACAGGGACACATGTCTCCAACCTCCTCCAAATACAGGGCCAACAGGGACACATGTCTCCCATCTCCTCCTAATACAGAGACATCATGGATACGTGTCTCCCACCTCCTCCAAATACAGGGCCAACAGGGACACATCTCCAACTGCCTCCAAATACAGGGCCAACAGGGACACGTGTCTCCCATCTCCTCCTAATACAGGGCCAACAGGGACACGTGTCTCCCACCTCCTCCTAATACAGAGACATCATAGATACATGTCTCCCACCTCCTCCTAATACAGAGACATCATGGATACATGTCTCCCACCTCCTCCTAATACAGAGACATCATGGATACAAGTCTCCCACCTCCTCCTAATACAGAGACATCATGGATACATGTCTCCCACCTCCTCCTAATACAGAGACATCATGGATACATGTCTCCCACCTCCTCCTAATACAGAGACATCATGGATACGTGTCTCCCACCTCCTCCTAATACAGAGACATCATGGATACATGTCTCCCACCTCTTCCTAATACAGAGACATCATGGATACGTGTCTCCCACCTCCTCCTAATACAGAGACATCATGGATACGTGTCTCCCACCTCCTCCTAATACGAAGACGTCATGGAGATGTGCCTCCCACCTCCTCTTAACAGACAGACATCATGGACATGCGTCTGCAACCTCCTTCTAATACAGAGGCATAGAGGGCACATCTCCAACCGTACAGATTGTAATACACCACCATACTCCATCTCACCTCCTCCTAATATGCAGTTATTGGAGACAAGTCTCCTACTGCCTCCTAATACATGAGACATCAGGGACATGTGTCTTTCACCTCCTCCTAATACAGAGACATCAGGGGCACATGTCTCTCACCTCCTCCTAATACAGAGACATCAGAGGTACATGTCTCTCACCTCCTCCAAATACAGAGACATCAGGGACACGTGTCTCCAACCTCCTATACAGAGACATCAGGGGCACATGTCCCCAACCCCCTTCTGATACAGAGACATCAGGGGCACATGTCTCTCACCTCCTCCTAATACAGAGACATCAGGGGCACATGTCTCTCACCTCCTCCTAATACAGAGACATCAGGGGCACGTATCTCCCACCTCCTCCTAATACAGAGATATCAGGGGCTCGTATCTCCCACCTCCTCCTAATACAGAGACATCAGCGGCACATGTCTCTCCCACCTCCTCCTAATACAGAGACATCAGGGGCACGTATCTCTCACCTCCTCCTGAAACAGAGACATCAGGGGCATGTATCTCCCACCTCCTCCTAATACAGAGACATCAGGGGCATGTATCTCTCACCTCCTCCTAATACAAAGACAACAGGGGCACATGTCTCTCACTTTCTCCTAATACAGAGACATCAGGGGCACGTAACTCCCACCTCCACCTAATAAGCAGGCATTGGGGCACATGTCTTTCACCTTCTCCTAATACAGAGACATCAGGGGCATGTGTTTTCCACATCCTCCTAATACAGAGACATCAGGGGCACGTATCTCCCACCTCCTCCTAATACAGAGACATCAGGGGCATGTATCTCTCACCTCCACCTAATAAGCAGGCATTGGGGGCAAGAGCCTCTAACTTCTCCCAATACATAGATTTCAAATAAGCTTATTTGTGCCACCTTCTAATATAGAGGTATTAGCTACACTCACGTGTCAACTCATTCAATTGCGATTTGGCCAATTGAATAGGGCTCTAAATAAGCACATAGGATATTTTTTTTAAAGAAGTTTTTAGTTCGTGAAAACCTTGCTTTTGGATAGATGCTTACTAACTAACAACTTCTTTAAAAAATATATGTTATGTGCTTATTTAGAGCCCTATTCAATTGGCCAAATCGCAACAGAATGAGGGCCTTAGTACAGAAACTCATCAATCCCATAACTGGTCGATTAAACAAAGCATAGACTTTTCATTTACAATGGTCTAGAAATACCAGAAAAGGGTGTGCCCCAGGGAGGGTGGGGCAAAATGTTGAACTATTCCTGTATACATGATGTTGTCGCTGCCAGTTTACACCAGTCTGTATTTGTTATTATACTATATAAAAGTAATAAAACTGCAGGACAGAGCCTACTGCATGTCTGTGTGTTTAAACCACTAGAAACACACTTTAAAGGAGCATGGAACACAACTGGGGTTTTTAAGCACATTTTAAACATTAAAAAAGTTGTTTTTTGCCTGTAATAATATTAAGTAAAACTTTTTTTAAACTTCACTGAAACTAAGAGGAAATGGACAACTGGCGAATGGCATGCCCCCCGAAGAGCAGTTTAAAGTTTTTGTGCACTGAGACCATTATTTAAAAAAAACAAAAAAAACACTTATCATATATACTCTTTCTGGTGCAGCAAAGAAAAACATATTTCCATGTCCCTTTACGGATGTAGTCTGAATTATATGTTACAAACTATTAATATAAAGGGGTGTTGTCTTTCTTGAAAAATGGCTCTGACTAGAAATACCTGGACATGAACCCCAGCCCAGCCCCTCCAGGAGGGTAGTTAAGCCAGCTTGGTTGGTCCTTGCTTGGTGTATTCCTACAAACCAGTCTGACAAGTCCCTTGTGTTTGGGGCAACAAACAGAAGCCACTGACAGGAGGAGGCAAAAGAACCAAAGCAGAGGGAGAAATAAGGATAGGATATAATGGGCTGGAGCGAGGACAACAGAGGGAAATAGACAGGAGAAGAAACCCTCATGCAGCTCCTCCTGTGTACCTCAGGTAAGATGAACGAGTGCTATAGGTGTGTGCGCTTCCTTTTTAAACAGAAATGTTCATATAAATGACATGACTGCTCTTAAAGCTTCATCTCCATTGTATTCAGAAGTGCCACCACTTAAATGGGATAGATTCAGAAGCTATTTGCAAAAATATCCACTTTACAAAAGGATTAGTGGACATGGGAAATAGTATTAGAGAGTAGTGGCTGGGACAGTAGAGTAAGTTGCAAGAATGCCTGGGATGTACGATTAAAATGAAACAAACGCTGAAATGTCATATTTACATGAAATACAGGACTATAACACACAAGATGTATTTAGACAATTATACGAGGACCTGGGCTACTCTAGTAGTAGTAGATAATGTCTATGGCCCTTATTCAATTGCGATTTGGCCAATTGAATAAGGCTCTAAATAAGCACACAACATTTTTTTTTAAAGTTTTTAGTTAGTAAGCATCTATCCAAAAGCAAGGTTTTTACTCACTAAAAACTTTATTTAAAAAAAATATGCTATGTGCTTATTTAGAGCCCTATTCAATGAGTGTGTGGGTGTACACGGTTACCATTCACCAAACTGGTTTTAGTATCCAGGGTTACCTGCCGCATGGCAAAACAGATACGCTCGCAGATGGAGGTGTAAACAGAAGGCTGGATTTATTTATTTTACTTTCTAAAAAAAAGTTAATTACCGATTTTAATTATTCAAAAGACAAAATATTTGGTATTTTGTGAATTTCGTAATTCAGTCTTTTTTTTTTTTTTTTTTATAAATGTAGATACAATACAAATCTATTTGTCTACTAGTGTAAATTCTCAGTAGGAGTACCTGATTCCCCTTTATTGCCCGTGGTATAGGGTTCTGTGCAGGTACGTGTGAGGCTGCTTTGGGTTCTGCTTTTTTTCAGATTACACTTTAACTTACCCATCCCATTCTGGTTACACATTAACTCCTGAAATATTCCTCTGGATTTAAATTCTCTCAGGACATGACATTGAATTATAAACAGTGTGTGCAGATTGGACATTAATTTGACTGTGGGAGTGGTGGTGTGAGTGTTACTGTAAGGGTGGACCAGGGGCTCTGGATCATTATTCAGGAGGCCAGTCTGAACTGTGCTCGGAGGAAATGGAAACAGAGGTGTCACTGAAGGTAGGAAATGGGCAGTCTGAGGGGAACACTAACCCCTTCCCCTTTATAACACTAATATTTATTGACATTTTTTAATTAACCTTCCTACTTTCTGCAAATCACTGACACTATATCGTTAAGTTGTGTCCAACTCTCTGTGACCCTATGGACCACAGCATGCTAGGCACATCTTGTGTCTAGTTGTGCTTATCCATAAGGTTTTCTTGGCAAGATACTGGAGTGAGTTGCCAGTTCCTTCTCCAGTGCACAGTGATTAGTCTGGCCTCTCCGCTATGATCTGCCCATCTTGGATGACCCTACATGGTTTAGCTCACAGCTTCATTGAAGTACATAAGCCCCTTCACAATGACAAGGTAGCGATCCAGAACTGGATATATATATATATATATATATATATATATATATATATATATATATATGCACACACAAACAGTTTACGTTACAATCACGGTCAGTTCAGTACAGAAAAATTGTCAGTTCCACCAGATTTAATAGTCCAGAAGGGAAGTATTTTTCAGGAGAGGAATGCAAGAACAAGAAGTCATTATTTCAATTTAGTGAGTGGAAGAGTTAGGTGTAATGTGCAAAAGTACTACTTTACAAAAGGTGTAGTAGATACATGAAGCAGCCTTCCAGTGGAAGTAGTTGGATTTATGTAAACTATGGACAAGCAAGAGGCCATGTTTAAGCTTAATTAAACCAAACTTTTAGGTAGATACAAGGTGCAGACTAAAAGTGACTTGATTGTTATTTGCCAAATCTGTGTTATTAACCCCCCCCCCCCCCTTTCTCAGTGTATAACTGCCCCCCCTAATTACAGCATAATCTGAGACATGTCCATGTACCCACACACTGCACTATGTGTGAATGCTGAGCATTGCACACAGAGGGAGCTTTGTATGCCTTATCACTGCCACTTCATCCCATTCTGGGGTCACAAGGCTTCTTTATCTGCCACTTTACCGCCCAGCAAATGATTCTAAAAGAGAAACAAGAGCAAACAGATACAGAGCAGTGTGGAATGGATGTGATGCAGGAAGTTTCCACACCAGGAGTGTTACTATACAGATTGCAGCATTCTGTTCAACACTGAATGAGTTAAATAAGTCAGTCTCCACAGTACATGTGTGTGATATGTTGTCCCGCAGAGTCAACACGAGTTCATTAGAAAACACAGAAATCACTCAGAGGAACAGAGAGGTGTGAGGAACAAACCAGAAGCCAGGACAATGCTGACCTGGAAGTTGCCCCGATTATTGACTGTCAAGCAAGTGCCAAGAGTAAGTATGGATGTGGGCTGGAGGGGGAACTCACTGATTCTGCTAGTTATCCATACTGACCATACCACATGTCTATTCCTATCCAAGGTGTTCCATGAAGAAAGCATCATCTGTGGCTACCGCTCTCCCCGGAGCTCAGCCGCCGACTGTGTCCTCAGCCTCTTCCAAATGACCAATGAGACCCTCAACATCTGGACACATTTTATACCCACCTGGTTAGTAACAAGAAGTCTTTCCCATTGGAACTTTTCTAATGAAATCTCATGAAAATATCTCCCATCAACTGCTTTACACCCTATATCCAGATCACACACACACAAATCCTAATAGCTATCCCTTCCTCTGCCTCTTTAGGTACTTCCTATGGAAGATGGTATCCCTCCTGTACTCCCCTGGCTCCTGGGATGACCCATTATTGTGGCCACTCTTGGTCTATCTGCTCTCCTGCTGCATCTACCCTCTGACATCCAGCTGTGCTCACACCTTCAGTGTCATGTCCACCCAGGCCAGGCACATCTGCTTCTTCCTGGACTATGGAGCGGTCAGTCTGTATAGTCTAGGTAAGTAAATAAGCCAAAACTGGGACTCAAGCCAATCACAGCACAGCATCAGTCAAAGGTCACAAGTACCCATGCACCTTTAGACACAGGCACTGTTGATTACATCAAACTTTTTACTAAAAAAAGTGTCCACCGTGCAATTGTGTAAGTATTATTGGATTCAAATGCTAAGAAAGTATGAACAAAAATATATCCATCCAACTGTAGAGCTCAAGAGTCACTAACAGGCAAGCTTGTAAGGATTTCCTTCTTGAGGACAAATGGGATAATACAAATTTATGAGATGGTGACAAACCAATCTGTGCTTAAGGAGGGAAATATTTAAACCAACATTTTTCATTCCTCTATAATAATAAAAAATTAAACAAAAAAAAAGCACAACTCTCTTCAGGAAATTACTAAACTAGCTAGGTTTTAAATAGAGGTGAGGTAACGCGTATCCACCAATTTATTGAGTCTATAATCACATCATCCACATATACAGTTATCTGCAAGTCATGGACTACTTTGGATCCCTCAGGGCTGGTTTTGTAACACCCTAAGGCCCTCATTCAATTGCAATTTGTGCAATTGAATAGGGCTCTAAATAAGCACATAGCATATGTTTTTTTACAGAAGCTTTTAGTTAGTAAGCATCTATCCAAAAACAAGGTTTTCACTAACTAAAAACTTCTTTAAAAAAAATATGCTATGTGCTTATTTAGAGCCCTATTCAATTGGCCGAATCACAATTGAATGAGGGCCTAAATCCGTATTTCAAAACTGCACTCCATAGGGGCATTAATATCAAATGCATGTTTGAGAACAAATTAGATCATTACGTCATTGAGCAGTTAATTGACTCACCTATACTTGTCTAACGCTAAGCTTTCCATCAACATTCTTAAAGTACCCATAACAGGTGTCTCATATTTATGATAAGCTGTTTTGAATAATTACACTTGATAACAAGCAAATGTTTTAGGAAGAAACAAATGCAACCTTGAATGTATTATCTGCTATACGCAATAGGCTGCAAGGGGAGGAAGCATCCAGCCTCTACCATGGAAATGTGGCAGTTCAGATTGCCAGTGACTAATAGAAATATCAGTTTGCATGTACACCTTCCTAAGAAAACATCTCTAAAAAGGCAATGGCATTTCACAGTAAAAATGTTTTTTTTTTTTTTTACTGTCTAAAAACATTTTGCCTGTTCTAAAATGTAATTCTTCAAAAAATGTACATTGTAAACATGATACTACAGAGATGGTTTAAGTAGTAGGGAAGCATTAATGTAGCTGAAGAAGGTTTTATGATGAAACCTTTGGAAAAATCTGACTTCCCAATGACATTATTTTAAGATTGTACCCACTGTCCTTGCTCCTGTTTCCTATTGCAGTGTGGTGATTTGTTGTGTTTTGCAGGCTCTGCCATTGTGTATTATGCCTATGTTTTTCCTGATCGGTGGGTGAACAGTACCTTCCATCGCTGGTATGTGCCATGTGCTGTGCTAAATGCCATCATCTGTACAGGGCTGTCCTGCTACTCAAGGTATGTGTTGGTGGGACCAAACTTACAGACAAGCTTGGGCTGGATGCAGGCCACATAGGGCCAATGCTTTTGTTTGTTTAAGCACTGTCCTGCTGATTTTAGTTTCTAATGCTGAACTTCAGGTCCGGTGTATATACAGATTTCAGTATTCCCTGGTGTGCAAAGGTCAATCATGACGACTGAGGCAGTGATTGACTCCCCTGTGGACAGCGGGGAACTACTGAAATTGTGGACTATTTTTGGCACTTCAGGACCTATAATGCTAAACCCATCTCATGTTATTGGGTTTATTCTGATCCAGTCTACCCACCCTGATGTGAAGCGTCACTTTTCCTTGGGGCTGGACTTTTTCTTCCAGTTCCGGGGTGTCAAACTCCAGTTCTCAGTAGTGGCATCACATTTGTTTGTCCGGATAGAGAGTTGGGTATGTTGGTGGCTTAATAATTTTGACTTACTTTTAAATTAATTTAAAAGGAACCCGCTCAGGAATATCCTGAAAATCTGGAGTAGATGGACAAACCTGTTCTAAAACATGATTTGACAGGAGAAAAGAACAAAAGATCTATCCTGTTATAGTTACGGCAGCCGATTATTTCAGACTTCTAACCTTAGAATGTTACTCTAACAGTTTAGCCTAACGCTATGATATTGGCACTGAAATATCGACAGCACTATCCAGCGGTTGGTCGCCGCTACTGGCATTGCTGGCGGACTGCTGCCGTAACTATAACAGGACCAAAGATCCATCTGATCTAGGTTTGGTATACTTAATCATCAGTATATCCTTGACCTCATCCCAGGCATGTTTAAATACTGTATTGGACCCTACAACATCCATTTGAATGCTGTTACACTTATCCACTACCCTTTCTGTAAAATAGTATTTTCTTACACCACACCAATTTCAAATCATGACCTCTTGTTTATGTAAAATACTTCACTCTTGAAGTTTTGTTTTTATAAATCCTTTGGTATACTTGAAGGTTTGCATCATATCACTATTTCCCCCATCTGTCCCTTAAGTAATAAAAAAAAAAAAATCAGGTCATGAAGACTTGTATTTTTTGCACTATTTTAGTCACCCTCCTTTGAATTGGGTGCATATTAGGAGAGATATAACTAGGGACATATAGACTGTCATATAGTACCCCATGTCCATATCCTATTTTGCTTTGGGGTTTTGTACCCTAAGTGCATCATTTTACATTTATTAGTGTTCTATTTTAGATCCCACATACTTGGCCATTGCTCTAATTTTATTAAATCAATACACATTTTGATTAACACCGCCAGGAATGTGTAGATTGTTACATATTTGTCTGTAATCTCCGAAGAGGCAAACTTTCCCTTGAATCCCATTAGTAAAATTACTACATTATTTTTATATTATACTAGCGACATGCCCGTCAAAAATGACGGGGCAATAAAATTGTAAGGCAGGTAATGCTGTTTGCCACAGACATACCTTTTTTTGATGGTCTGAGATCCTTCAGCGCTCATTGCGAGCCTCGCGCTGAGCGCCTTTGGCGCTCATTGAGTGGCTCGCAATGAGCGCCTTTGTGGCTCATTGCGAGGCTGTTGCTGTTATGGTTTGGTCGGCGCTGATCTGCTTTTTGCGCTTATTGCAAGGCTTTGTGTGCTATGAGCAGCGTTGGCGCTCGTTGTGAGGCGCGCAGAGAATGTATTTTGTGTTTATTGCGATAGTGTTTTTTGTGTATATGTCTTTTTGTATGCTAATTAAATAATTAATAAATGAAGGATGGAAGCATTGTGCTGTAGAGCTGACAATCTGTTTTGCTGTTCCTGCAGCGTACAATGTAGGTTTGTACTGTTGTGGAGCTGAGGCGTAAGTGTCAGCAATGTGTGTAGTGTAAATAGGCTGCGTGCGCGAGGGAAAGCCGTTAGGGTAGCTGTGTGCTTCCGCATTATGTAAGTTAGTGTTGTAAAATGGCGGTGAATGTGTATGTGGTACGCGGGTGTGGTTGATTTAGATCCCTTCCTAAAAGTGTACCTCGTACGGCTTTTTGGAAAAGCTGTATGTGCTTGGTGGTGTCTAAACTCGGGAATTTGGACTTAAATTGAGGTGTAACCACATTTGCGGCCTGTAATGAGCCTTTGGCTCATTGCAGCCGATGTGGGAGCCTCCACCTCCGCAAAGCGTGACAGCGAGTCGTAGTTTGACAACTGTTATATGTGTGTGTTGCCCATTTTAAAGCACTTTGGATGAAAGTGTGATGGATAGACAGATAGATACACACACACACACACACACACACACAGCTTGTAAATGTCTACTTCCACTTGATGGTAAGACAGATGCACACTAATAAGGGATGTTTTAACTGTAAAGAAGCTGTCCAACATTGTCTGAATGTAATAAGAAATTTAACAATTTTACTTTTTTAAATTATTTTTTTGCAGGTTTATTTTCATTTTTATTTCAAAATCATATACCAGAAATGGGGCATGCGAAAAAATGCTCTAGGTAATCTGGCCTGCATATTAAATGCAATCAATGATAACTTGTTTATCAACTACATAAAAATGACCAGGACAAAGAGCGAGGTGGAGGGATTCAGCAGTTGCCATTATTGTGTTTTTTATCTTCTTTTTTTTTTCTCTCCAAAAGCTGCAGTAACAGTTCATATGGGTTACAAAACCAAATGGAATTTATTGTCATGTCTGGGTACCTCTGTCTGGTACCCTTTTTTTTTTTTTATAGTCCTAAACCTGACATTTGATTTTCTGACTGTCATTGACAGGCTGGGTGCTCCCGTCCTACACTATAACGGGCTGATAATAGAAAGGTAAAGAGGTCCTGGGCAACTCCATGGTGTACCCCAAAAGTCGGGTACATTACATGTGATCTGAGAGGGGAATCAGAGGATAATGGTCTGAGGTGCAGTCCCTTCTCCTATTATGTTTTTTTAACCAAAGCACATATATATACTTGCATTTTTTATTTACTCTTTAAAGCAGAAAAAAAAAGATTATGCTGTTTTTGTCTCTGTCTGAAGGGACTGCACCTTTAAAATAAGATGTAAAAAGTAATTTATGCTTCTAATTATTGTTTAATTAACAAATGTAATTTTGGGGTATATAATAACAAACAAAAAATGTGTGCATATGTATACTCTTAAAGCATGTATAAACAACTTTTCCTAAGTTTGAGAGTAAACAAAAAAGTGCAACAAGAGTCCTAAAGAGAAAAATAGCCAAGGGTAAAAGGTAAAAAACAAGGTTGTGCCACTTTAAGAAAATCACATACTGCATATCAATAACTATCACATATTAATAAAATATATTAATTATTTTTCAAATAATTTTTCCTATAGTCTAGAGCATAAATAGGCTAAGATTGTAAAGGAGTATACTTGCGTCATGCTGAGCAACAATGACGCACACTGACTAGGTTTTGCTTCAGTTGAGCCATAGACTGCTGTCGGGTATCGCTGGCCTAGGAGGGGACTGAAAGCAGAATCAATATGCAAAGGATCACGAGCCAGCAGAGTGAAAGCCGAGGAAATGGGCTATTAGTCAACGTTTAATATTGCTCTATAATTTGGAACATTGACACTGCGCTGATCTAAAGTATTCCTTTTGGCAATCTTTGCCTGTTTACGCCTGAACTATATGAGTTGTTTTTAAGTGCTGTTTCCTAAATGTCTTTTCATTGGAATTGTTTTCCTTTCATGTAATGAAAATGATTTTATGTTTTTTTCTTTCTATTGATATGTGAGTTATTATAATACAAAAAGGATATTTTTATGACCTAAAGCAACAAAATTGCTGTGTGTATGTTTGTACGTATGTATGCGTATACATGAGCATCACCATATTGCATGTCTTTGAATATCAAAACTGTTCTTTGTATGTATGTTTGTGTCATTGTGTATATGTGTGTGTATGTGTGTATATATATATATATATATATATATATATATATTAGTCTTAAGTGGGTGCAGCTGTTCATTGACACAAAGTTTGCAGAGCAGCATGAAAGGCGAGGCCCAGGTAATCTTGTCTTCTCCTCTGTCTTTGCAGGTTCCCAGAGGTAGCTCGTCCAAGACTCAGTAAGGTTTTGCGCACAGCAGCCTTTGCGTACCCATACCTGTTTGACAGCATACCATTGTTTTACAGGGTAAGGAATGGAGCAGATAGTGTTGCATTATATGTCCGCTCAATTCATTTACTTTTAGTTACCCCTAAAATATTTAAACTTAAAAGTCCACTATGGTCATATAATTAAAATATACAGAACTAAACTTATAAATAGGAAAATGTTTTTAGAATGTAAAAATGGAATGTGGTAGTTAACAAAAAAAAAGTGAACACAGATTCTGATAATGTGGAGATGGATCTTGTAATAGAAGCTGCCCTACATGACCTTGTGGCGCTTTACAACTTGTAGCCTAACCACTAAATATTGTGACACGCTTGACTTGGCTAAACAGGGCAATTATTATTCTAGATGCAGCTTTTAATGCACCAGCACTTGTTTTACCTCTACATAGTACCCTGGCTGCAAACTAATGGAAAGCTCATTCATTTATAAGGATAACTCTTCTTAAAGAGCAGCCAAGAAAAGCAACATAGTAAAAGAAATGGAACCCTCAGTAAAGAATGATAGCGTCTCAGAGATTAAAATGTAAACCCAATTTTTTAAGTTATTTTTTTAAAGACTATACAGAAATACAATGACTACAGTGGTGTTTTAAAATGTATATTGAGATAAGGTGGCCTTCTAAGATCTGTTTGGTTACAAAAATGTGAATTCAAATTTAAAAGCATGTGGTATTCCAGTAATATCCAGGGGGGAGTCATTTTTAATCTTAAATGCATTACAGAATAAGGTCCTTTAACATTGACTTAAAGAAGATGCTCCCAAATGTCCCTTCCTTCTTCTAGGAGCATGTCCTATTGCTGGTCTTCGACAGCTAGTCTTTCCCCAGTACATAACAGTCTCACTCTCGGCAGCAACATCTGCATTTTCACCAGTATATAATAGCTACAGTCAGCATAATTCATAGATTAATGATTCCTAGCATGTAGTTATTTTGTTCTAGACCCTCTCCTAACCTTTCTAGTCAGACCATAACCATATATGTACACAGATCTGTGAGTGTTATATATATCTGAGAAGAGACGATCAATACCAGTAAGATCAATGGCTTGTCCTGTGGGTGTTTTGGCCACTCTCACATAGGGAAAGACACAGCAGTTGTCTTCTTTGTTTGTCCTTGGATTAAGCATTATTGAGTGTTGTGTGTGTGTGTGTGTGTAAACATAATATGTGTGAACAAAGCAATAGATGTGTAGGACAACAAGACTAAACCATTTGGGAATATTTCTACAAAGCACACTACAAAAGGAATGTTGACTTTGCTTTGAACCAGAATTATTACTGAAATGATGGGAATACATTTTGAAAGCTGGGAATGCTGTACCTTCGGCGCTCATTGCGAGCCATGCGCTGAGCCTCATTGCGAGACTCTCGCTCTGTCTACTGTACGGGTCTTGGGAAGAGTCCCCCCCCTGTGCAGTTCAGGGGCCTTGCTATGAGTGTTGCTGCCTTCGGCCTCGTTTTCATCCTATTACGTTTTTTCAACCGCCATTTTTTTTCTTGCTTAGGCAATTTTCGATCCTTAAACGCCAAATTTGCCTCAAATTAACTTGCAACCTCATTCACAGGCTCCCCGGTTCTCTCTGTGCTGTGTGTGAGTTTGTAAGTTAATTTGAGGCATATTTTGGGCTTTTTTGCTGGTCTTTGCAGTTTTTGGTTCAGCCGTTAACTTCGTGATTTTTGCAACAGCGTGCCTCCATTGGCGCTCATTGCAGCCCAAGTCCCAAATGCCTTGCAATGAAAAGCAAGGACTGCAATCTTTAATAAATAAAAACTGAACCTATACCAAAACCTTTTTAGCTATAGACCAAATGTAAGACTATGCGCATAACTTAGAAAGCTCTTATACAAAAAAATAGCTCACTCACACGCAGTCAAAACACTGTTGGTTGTGTCTTTTTTTTATTTATCAATTATTGATTTGGGTTTGACATGAGAGCCACATGTTAACCTGATTTGAGTTACTTTTGGCTCTAGAGCCATAGTTTGCTACCACCAGAACTAACCTGTTGAGAACTCTTGGACACCCTTTCCATTCCTATTCGGATCTATATTACTCATTACTCTTACGAAGAATTGATGGGACTCAAAATTGCGATTACATATAATAGTTGTCGTACAGCGAGTTTGTCGATAACGCTATGTTAAAAATTACAGGCTTGCATGACTTTGCTGCAATGAGCACCGTAGGGGGAAAAAAATGACCGACAAAAAAACCTAACTGTTTGCAAAAAGGCTCAAATGAGGCTGAAGCATGTAACACTTAGATGATCCTCGCGAAGCATGCAAGACTTTGAAAATAACAACCAAAGGCGCTCAGTGCGAACCACACGACTTACACGGAAAGAGAGCAGAAAGACACAGGGGAGGGAGAGGGGGGAGACGGTGCAAAGAGACACAGAGGTGAGAGAGGGGGAGGGGAAACACAGGACAGGGAGAGGGAAGCAGACACAGGGGTCAGAGAGTGGGGAGAGGCTTGCAATGAGCACCAAAGGTGCTCATTGCGAGGCATGAATGTGAAGGGTTGGCTGAGACCCACAATGAGCGCCGAAGGCCTGCAAGTTAGGGTGGGGGGGGGGGGGGAGCCTTGCATTGTGTGGCAAACCGCATTGACAGCCTTCAAATTTTATTGCCGTCATTTTTGATGGGCAAGTCACTAGTTTATTTTATAATACATTTTAAAGAATGTTTTTTTAAATATAAGAAATATAGTAATCTATCTGTAAATTTTATATTTTGTACCGCAGCACAAAAGTGTTTGCACAGTATGAACATCTTGTTCTCCATCCTCCAATGCTACTACTACCTGTTTGCCTTGGTCCTGGTTGTATTCATAAAATACCACCACTGAAAATTATGATTAAATAACAGAGGAAAAGCCCCATATAACTCATTAAATAATATTAATTACCATAATCTGTCAAATTCTATATTTTATTTTATCTGCACATTAGTGTTTTGTGTAGTTTTTATATTGCTTTGCATGTAATGAAATTTCTATACATTTGCAGCTCTTCCTGTGCTCTGGTGATGGCTGCACACAGAATGATACTCTCCCCATGCACCTCTGGCACTCTACTCTCGCCTTCTTCACAGCATTTCTGTTTTCAACCCATCTCCCGGAGAGACTGGCGCCTGGACACTTTGATTATGTGGGTAAGTGACTGCTGATGCACGCTGATGGGCCCTGCTCCTGAGGGACACTCCCAAATGTTTATGCTGTTGTGATATCTCTGTGACATGTATTATACCAACAAAATGTTCTTGCTACATACCACTGTGTTCAGGATTGATTGACAGATGAAAATGAATATATGTCTCTAACCTACCTCTCTTCCTCAATGGATATCTGGTTTGAGCTGAAAAGTACAGTACTAAACTCCGCTGGTAGGGCAGATGAACCCCCTCATTTTTCTCTATGGCAAAGTTGGGTCAGTTCAGGGTTATTATTTTTCAGTCTCTTCCACAGAATGTGGCTTCATAGGGGAGTAAAAAGCAAGCATGGTAAAGCGCCAAACAGGAAATAAGCAAACATATGAAACAGACTTGTTTGGTGAATGGCAACACAAGAAACATATATTGGAAATGACTGTATAGGGATAGACTATGCCAACATCAGGGACTCAAGTGATGCGAAGACAGGAAGGTAGAGTGAAAGAAAAGACTTAGAGCGAAAGGAAAACTGAATAGAGACAGGGAAGTGGAAATTTGGACACTGGAAGAGGAGACCAATATGTTTAATTTGTCTTATTCCTCTTACTGTTGTAGTTTTTTGTAATTCACATTCCTTAAAGTTGTTGCTGTGCTATGTTGTGTGCGCATATACTGTATAAACATATATTGTATATATATTTAATGGATGATTTGTTGTATCTGATGTATTGACTTTCCGTTCTCAGGTCACAGCCACCAGCTGTTCCATGTGTGTGCTGTCTTTGGCACTTACTTCCAGATGAATGCTCTTATCTGGGATATGTCTCTGCGTAGGGAGTGGTTACTGGCCAATACTCCTGCTCCTACCATCTCCAGCACCCTTGGAGCCTTGTGCGTGGGGATGACACTCAGTCTGCTAATTATTGCTGGCTTCTCCTGGGCCCTGTATTGGAAGCCAGGAACACAGAGGAAGAAGAAGGACATGTGACATTTTTAGCATTGGACGTGAGTGTTACTGGTGAATTTTCATATTGCTCTTTTGGAGTGTTGCAAGCAAGTGTCTTAATATTTAGTGTTACTGTTAGATATTGTGTAATTTTCCTGCATTGTGCTTAAACAATGCAACAATTAAGTATAGTTATCCTTATAGGTTCAGCATCTCAACATATGATCCTTCTCTCTACAGACCTGCACTCCAGATCCAGAATGCACTGCACAGTCAATCAAAGATAAAGCTGCTACTACATTTTGATGAAGTTGATCATTCCCTTCAAAACAAATCGCTATATCAAACTGTATGAACTTCTCTAGCCTTGGATCACCAGCTCTGCCTGCTCCCTACAGTTATCTGTCCTTGTATAAAGTCTAAACCTCTATACCATCTACACCTCAAAGTGGCGTCCAGTTGGTGAAACTCCATCCTCACAACTTATTCCTGTTTAACCACTGGAGACCACAACTTGCACTAACACATTTGCCATTTTGCACATTCATCCTATAGTAATCACACTCCTCATATAATGAGATGCTTGATGGTTGGAAGAGACTGAAATGTGGAGATCATAATCTCCAGAAAATACTGATTGTCTGGATATCCTCACTCCTGTTAGTCAGCAGGAGATTCCATGGCATCAGCAAACGCCTGAGACCTCTAACCACAGGTACTCAGTAACACTGTATGCTACAGTCTTTTAGTGCCTTATTGTTTTCCAAAGACTCAGTTGATTCTTCACTTACTGCTCATTATGTTGGTGACTAAATGCCCTCATACACAGATCATGAAAGGTACATTGTAATCTGTGTGTAAAGGAAAATGTAATAACATTTTAATATTGCGATAAAATTTGTTATATGATAATTAAATATATTTATTGCATTTAAACAAGCATATTTGCATTATGAATTGCAGATTTTTTTGTGGACTTGAACTTCAACCGTATAATGTTTATATGAGTTTAAATAATCTCCATGTAATATGATTACGTATGTATGCAAAGTCATACAGAACCTTAAAGGTAAATATTATTCAAAACAGAGTACAAATGGGAGAGGTGTAAGCAATAATTAAGGGAAGGAAAGAAGATAAGATGTGAGAGTTGGGGGATGGATATTGAGAGTAGATGTGAAACCAAAATTAGAACTGGTGATGGTGCAATGGATCTTTGTTAGATAGATCAACCAAAAAAAGAATCAATGGGATAGAGTAGTCTGAAAATCCTTCCCTGAAGAATTTGATGTATTCACTAAAAGTCTGAGCAAGTATCTAAGTCAAATGGAAATTAATTCAGATACATGGTAATTGCAAAATGGATATAGTCCAATCAGGGCAGAGTTTGTCCAAACATAATCGAAGAATGACGCTGATTTAACAGACTACCCAACCAAGTCAGTGAGAAAGACCATGACTACAGGCAATGGCCAGTCCAAGAAGCATCAACCGTCTATGGATTTAACATTGCACTGTCCTGGAGCATGCTTATCTGGTTTGTAAGCAAAGATGGGGAGAGATTATGTGAGTATCCATGGTACAACACGAGGTTAACTCTCTGTCCGTGCCCAGGGTTTCTTTCTACACCTCAACAGCTGGAGAAAACAGCAGAATTTGTTACTCACAAAAACAATGTATCCTGTACAGCAGGACCTAAAACAGACACCTACTGTATATAGCACAGTGAATAAAACTAGAGCTAAATATGGTACCACCAGTACAGTGAATCACCCAGTCCAGTGGCCCAATGCAAAGAATGCCCTTCACACAAGCCTGACTGGCACATGGTGGTTTGTGACAACCCATATCTAGCAGGGTCCATGTACAAAAAAAAACAAGACACAGAAACTAGTCCAACCACCAAGCACCGCGGTTTGTTAGAGCAACATCACATATAAAGTTGTCAGTGTTGGGAACACTTACGACGTTGGTCACACTTTGCAAACCGTCGACCATGTGGGACTTGGGCTGCAATGAGCCCCGAAGGCGCTCCATTGTACTGCTCGCTTCGCAAAACGAGGCGAGCAGTTGAGACACTTGGGACTAAAGCAGCGAGCAGTGGAAGCATGCAACCGTGAGGGTCGCAACTGCAACCGAAGCGCAAAACTCTAAAAACACGAAAAACAAACAAAAAAAATTTATAGAAACAATAACACATGATGCAAAGAAGGAGAGCAAGGAAGTCAGGGAGTGAGGTTGCAAGCGAATTTGAGCTATATTTGGGGTTTTTCGTCAATGCAAAATCGACTAAGCAAGGGAAAAATGTAAAAATACTGAAACTAGATGAAAATGAGGATGAGCAAAGACGGGCATGAGGGACAACGACAGTAACACTTACACCAACAACGCCAGGGGGGGACATTTCTCTGCATAGAGTTTCTTTTGGGTTCACTAACAGAGACTGGAGGAACAGTGTGCTCTAACACCCCCCACCCCATAATTTTCATAGAATCCTCCTACAGCAGTGATTCTCAACAGCCGGTGCTGGTACTGGAGACATTATCGCATATACACGAGTATAAGCCGAGGCACCTATTTTACCACAAAATACTGGGAAAAATGAGCGACTCGAGTATAAGCCGAGGGTGGGAAATGTGCTGCCCCCTGTGTCCCTCTTGTGCCCTCTGTGTCCCCCTCTCTCTCCCCTGTGTCTCTTCCCCCCCCTATCACCCTCCTCAACCCCCCTCCTCATTCTCAACCTCCCCCTTTCTCATCCTCAACCCCCTCCTCATCCTCAACCCCCTCCTCAACCTCAACCCCCCTCCTCATCCGCAACCTCCCTCCTCCTCAACCCCCTCCTCATCCTCAACCCCCCTCCTCATCCTCAAACCCCCTCCTCATCCTCAAACCCCCTCCTCATCCTCAACCCTCATCCTCAACCCCCCTCCTCATCCTTAACCCCCTCCTCATCCTCAACCCTCTCCTCATCCTCAACCCCCCCTCCTAATCCTCAACCTCCCTCATCCTCAACCCCCCTCCTCAACCTTAACCCCCCTCCTCAACCTCCCTCCTCATCCTCAACCCCCCTCCTCATTCTAAACCCCCCTCAACCTCCCTGCTCAACCTCATCCCCCTCCTCAACCTCCCTCCTCAACCTCAACCCCCCATCCTCATCCTCAACCCCCCTCCTCAACCCCAACCCCCATCTTCATCCTCAACCCCCCATCTTCATCCTCAACCCCCTCCTCAACTGCCCTTCTCATCCTCAACCCCCCTTCTCATCCTCAACCCCCTCCTCATTCTAAACCCCCTCCTCAACCTCTCTCCTCAGCCCCCTCCAAAACCTCAACCCCCCGTCCTCAACCCCCCATCCTAAATCCCTCCCATCCTCATCCTAAACTCCCCAACCTCATCCTAAACCCGCCCTGCCATCCTCATCCTAAACCCCCCTCCTCACTTTACCCCTTTAAATACCTCCCCCTCTCCCTTTCCCTTCACTTACCTCCATCTGCAGCTTCTCCTCCCGCCTCCATGCTCCTTACTGCATTTTGACCCGGCCAATGCTAATGACGTGGCGCGCGTGTGACGTCATGTCATTAGCATATACCGGGTGCCGACGCAGGAAGGAGAGGAGGCCGGAGGAGAAGCTGCAGATGGAGGTAAGTGAGGGGAAAGGGAGAGGGGGAGGTATTTAGAGGGGTAAAGTGAGGAGGGGGGTTGAGGATGAGGGGGGGGGTTGAGGATGATAATGGGGGGAGGGAAAGAGACACGGGGGGAGAGTGACTTGAATATAACCTGAGGGGGCCCTTTTTAGCCTTAAAAAAAGGACTGAAAAACTCGGCTTATACTTTAGTATATACAGTATTTTGAATATTCTGGTTATTAATAGCAGAATCCATCTTGTCTTTGTTGCATCACATCCTGAGAGTTCGGTCATGAGGATGTTCTTTATTATCTGGGTATGCATGGAGGGATAAGAGGGACAGTTTATCTGCTTTGACATTGTGGAGGAAACCGAAGGTGCTGAGAGAGATTTTCTGTTTCTTATGCAGTAATGGATATATTTTCATTATGTCTTTGAATCATTTGCAGATTATCAGGTTTAAATAATGAGCAATGGTATACTGTAAATATGAGTTTCAAAGGTACTTGATTATATTCAAATATCCACACACTTTGTTGATATGTGGGTGACAGAGCTAATTTATTTCTTGTTCTTAATGTCACAGAAAATCCTTGACAGCTTGCTACATGTACAAGGTCTAGATCAAACATCTAAAGCTTGAGAGCACTGGTGCAAAATATTTTGTGTTCCCTATTAATCCGGTAGATGCCCCTGTGGGTAAATAAAAAAGACAAAAACATATAGGTGTAGGTGGTCTGATTACCCAAGAGGGATCAGATCAACTTTCTAAAAAAAATAATTCTATACTCCCCACTTCTAATGAAGTAAAAGTACCCCTTTACCCCAGGCAACTGCTGGTAGCAGTTTGCGCCTGCACTGTAGTGGGCCATGCTACTTTGCACCTGATGCACTAGTATTCGCTCCAATGCGGCTTGAAAGGCTGGGATAAAACTGTCCCCAATAAGCTGCTGGTAATGTTATTAAAGTGTCTAAATGGAGAGATTAAAAGTACAAAAATAAGTGTTTCATAAAAAATAAGCAGAACATGCCAATAAAAAAAATAACTTGAACCAATAACAAAATAACTTGAACAGTATCTAAATTCATCACAGAATAAATCTACCTCTTCTAACTTGTGTCTGACAGCAATTAATTCATAAAAGTCTCCGTCAATATAGGATAATTGCTATAGATACCAACATATATCATGTTCTTTGCACAGGAGCTAGAGAGATAAGGGCTCACACACAGGGCAAAGATTATTTGTTGGTGTATATAAATGGGACACAGGAACCTGTGTGGGGAGGAGGGGAGGAGAGGAAACAAGAGGGAGATTCCAGAGAGAGAATACTGTGAGAGGTGCAATTATTTCTGTAAGTGAGGAAATAGGATATGAGTGAGAGAGAAGAGTGGTAAAAAGAATAGGGAGAATTAACAAAGAGTAGAAAGGTAGGAGAGAGAATGGAGAGGAAAGATGTGAGGTCGAGCACCGAGAAAGAAAAGGTAATGGGGAGGAGTAGGAGAGTGAATGACTGTATCCATGAAATAAATACATTTGCTTCTGGGAAGGAAAGCTATTGGAGGCTGGGACAAGCTAGTGAAAAGTAAAGATATTAAACTATCAACAAAGGTCCACATAGTTAGATCTATGGTATTCCCAGTAGTAAAATACGGATGTGAGAGTGGACCATATAGAAGTGTGAGCACCGTAGAATTGACGCCTTTGAATTGTGCTGTTGGAGAAAACTGCTTAAAAGTGAATTGGACTGCAAGAAGATCCAATTATTATCATTGTTTATTTATAACGCGCCAACATATTCCGTAGCGCTGTACATAAGATAAGTTCAAGACAAAGATACATACAAATTAAACATAGCAAAGCAAGGAGGGCCCTGTCTTTGAGCCTCAAATCCATAGTGTCCATAGGGCTTTCTCTATTGTGGCGTTGAAACTCGCAGAATTACAACCTAAAGGTATTGTGTGCGGAAAAGGAGTGAGAGAGTGTTCGGGTGGAAGGTGATACGCTTCTTTAAAGAGATGTGTTTTTAGAGAGGTTTTGAATGTTTTGAGGCAAGAGAATAATCTGGTGGAGCGAGGCAAGAAGTTCCAGAGAATATGGACAACAAGAGTTGTGGAAAGAAGAAGGTCATTAGCAGAACGAAGAGGGCGGGTGGGGGAGTATTTGGTGATGAGACCAGAAATGTAAGGGGGTGCATTATTGTTGAGGGCTTTGAAAGTTAGGGCCATGATTTTAAATATTATTCTTGAGGCTAAGGGAAGCCAGTGGAGTGATTGACAGAGGGGTGATGCCGACACTGAACGTTGTGTACGGAAGATGAGTCTAGCAGAGGCATTCATAATGGATTGAAGTGGAGATAGTCGGGTGGTGGATAGGCCAGCAAGAAGCGAGTTGCAGTAGTCCAGTCAAGAGATGATGAGAGAGTGTATTAGGATTTTAGTTGTGTCTTGCGTAAGATAGTGTCGAATTCTGGAGATGTTTTTTAGATGGAGAAGACAAGATTTAGGGAGTGGTTGTATGTGAGGGATGAAAGACAGAGCGGGTCCAGTAGAAACAGAAGACAACGGGCTTGGGAGGTGGGAGTGATGATGGCAGTGTTGACACTGAGAGAGATGAGAGGAATTGACACTGTGGGAGAGGGAGGGACGATAAGGAGTTCAGTCTTAGACATGTTTTCACATTCAATCATTCCATACTACAGGAAATAAAGACGAACTGTTCACTAGAAGGTTTGATCATGAGTCTGAAGCTCAAATATTTTGGCAATATCATGAGAAGACAGGATTCACTAGAGAAGACTCTGATTCTGGGAAAGATCGAAGTGGACGTCAGAGGTGGAGATGGATAGATTAGGTAATGGAAGCAATGAACAAGAACTTGATGGAGCTCAGAGGGGCAGTGACTGGCAAATTTACCTGGTGTGCTGCTGTCCATAGAGTCATGGAGAGTTGGACAACAACAACAATTCCAGGAATACACAAAACATTTGAGCACCTGCCAACTTGTATGTCTTTCTACATACTATAAGGTTGCGAAGAGTCAGAACCACTAAACAACAAAAAGCAGAGTGGGACGACCATACTACAAACTTGTTTATTTTTTTTAACAAAGTGGGATTTGGAGCCCCTGAGTAACTAAGAACTTCCCAAAAGTAAATATGCCCTACACAGAGCAAGCCTCAACCCCAGAATATTATAGTACCACTGTAAATAAAACAACATATATGTCTGACAGTTTTGAGTCAGGTGAAAATGGTGTGTGTGTGTTGATGCCTCTGCTGGACCATAAAGACATCCATGATAATTTGATGTTTGTGATACAGGAGTAGGTGTCAGATTCAACGCAATCCAATTATATAACAAATCTCTCCTTCCTTCTCTTTTTCTTTACCCCTACTTCCACCGAAATCAGCCAAGGTGCAACTTTCTATTCATAAAAAATATTATTTAATTTTATCCTCATAGTTTACCCAGCTACTAATGTTGTTAATTTGTTACATACTACAAGCATGAGCAGTATTTCTCACAAGACCCCCTCAAACCACTGACCACAACTCAATCACTAAATATGTGGAAAGACACACAAGCTGGCAGGTGCTCAGATGCTGGCATTGTTGTTGTTGTCCAAATCTATGGACAGCAGCACGCCAGGCACATCTGTCAGCCAGTCCCTCTGAGCTCCAACAAACTCATGTGCAATGCTTCAATGACCTTATCCATCCATCTCTGCCACTGTCCCCTTCTTTGCGTGTGTAACGGAGCTGGAACACGCAGTCCAATATCTCCGCTGGTATCCGGTAAAATACCCAAGAAGCACTACAGTTTCACCATTCCCGACCTCCCATATTGGACGACACACAATTTGGGAGTCAAATGAATACTGACTTTATTTACCTTTACAGAAATATTTATACATCTCTTTGGCCACAGGTAATACACATAGAGAGAACAATAGGTGGGGTCACACCTCCCAGGGACTAGCCGGCTACTTTGATTCAATAACAGACATTGATAAGATAATGCTTCTCTTTGTTCCATCTTTCACAATGTGAACACTTTACACAATAGGGCTCTCCTGCCTCTAGAAGACCCTAATAGGATTATGTATTATGCTAGGTGTCTGTAATATTCTGAGCTAATATCCTGCAGAGCATCAACCAACATACATATAATATAACAGTAGGATCATATTTTAACCAAGAATTAAATAACCATAAAACAGGGTAAAACAGTGATGGGTTCCGTTACACACCTCCCCCGTGACCATAAGCCGGCATACACGGTCTGATCCCAACGGATCGACCTGGGGATGTCCGGACAAAAGTATTTGTTGGTCAATTCTCTAGTTTGACAACCCATCAGCATTACTGCAATTCACATTTACTCACATTTCCCATATCCCCAGGTAGCTGGGATCTGAGCACACAAAACTACCGAATAGCGCTCAGATCCTATTCACACAGTTCAATTGCCATGTAGCTAAAGTCTTTCCCATAGTCTTTCATTATATGAATGGGCTCCATGGCATAGCTATCTGTGGTATCACCGCTCCCACAGGGCAAGTACAGAATGACCCCCCTGTATGTAAAGGGCCAGAATGAGTGACATACACTCTGGTATGGCCGAACACTGGTTCCAAAGGGCAATATGTACCAGGGCCATAGTCGCAGGGCAGGAGGCTGGCAAACAGTCCTCTCCAAGCCAAAGTGGCGAAGGGCACTTCGTCACACATCTCCCCTTTGGGGGGAAGTCTAACCAGGAACCTGGATATTTCGCTGGGGTGATGGTGCAACACGCTGAGGGGACTTGAGGGGCAGAGGCCAGCGGCACTCTGCCCTGATGCCAGCTCTTCTGCTGGTATAACCTGCAGGACCTCCTGCTCTGTACAAGGGACAAAGGGAGGGCAGAGGCCGACTGCACTCTGCCCCACTGTCAGCTCTTCTGCTGGGGTACTTGGGACATATTCCGGCTCAGTAGCCAGGGAAACGTGGGGGTCAGTGGGGGTTAACATTTCCTCTGTTAACCCTGGGGCCACATTAGAAGTTAGCTGGGGAGGGGAATTTGTACTTACCCCCTCCTCCGGTTTTCCCAGTGAGGGTAGTTGGGGATCTGGACAGGCTGCGGGCGCAGAGACCACGGTCCCATCTGCGCCATCTAGGAGATTGGTGTCTCCCCTGGTTAGGGTAAACTGTCGCTGGGGGGGAAGGACGACACCTTCTGCCCCCTGTGTTTCACACTGCCGCTGGGGGGGAAGGACGACACCTTCTGCCCCCTGGGGTTCACACTGCCGCTGGGGGGGAAGGACGACACCTTCTGCCCCCTGGGGTTCACACTGCCGCTGGGGGGAAAGGACGACACCTTCTGCCCCCTGGGGTTCACACTGCCGCTGGGGGGAAAGGACGACACCTTCTGCCCCCTGGGGTACACACTGCCGCTGGGGGGGAAGGATGACACCTTTGGCCCCCTGGGGTACCCACTGCCGCTGTGGAGGAAGGTCGACACCTTCTACTCCCTGGGGTACACACTGCCGCTGGGGGGGAAGGACGACACCTTCTGCCCCCTGGGGAACACACTGCCGCTGGGGAGGAAGGACGACACCTTCTGCCCCCTGGGGTTCACACTGCCGCTGAGGGGGAAGGACGACACCTTCTGCCCCCTGGGGTTCACACTGCCGCTGGGGGGAAAGGACGACACCTTCTGCCCCCTGGGGTTCACACTGCCGCTGGGGAGGAAGGACGGCACCTTCTGCTCCCTGGGGTACACTGCCGCTGGGGGGGGAAGGACGACACCTTCGGCCCCCTGGGGTACACACTGTCGCTGGGGAGGAAGGACGACACCTTCAGCTCCCTGGGGTACACACTGTCGCTGGGGAGGAAGGACGACACCTTCTGCCCCCTGGGGTACACACTGCCGCTGGGGAGGAAGGACGACACCTTCAGCTCCCTGGGGTACACACTGCCGCTGGGGAGGAAGGATGACACCTTCAGCTCCCTGGGGTACACACTGCCGCTGGGGAGGAAGGACGACACCTTCGGCTCCCTGGGGAACACACTGCCGCTGGGGAGGAAGGACGACACCTTCAGCTCCCTGGGGTACACACTGCCGCTGGGGAGGAAGGACGACACCTTCAGCTCCCTGGGGTTCACACGGCCGCTGGGGGGGGAGGACGACACCTTCTGCCACCTGGGGTACACACTGCCGCAGGGGGGGGGAATTAGTTGGAGTATTCCACGTGGAGCGGTTTCTGTTTCTGGAACAGTCTCTCTGCATGTGACCCTGCTGGTTACACGTGTGGCACCTGATGTACCGTGGAGGGGTTTGGTAGTTCCCACCACCCGGACGCAGTGCTGGGGGGGTGGTTAATGGTGGGAGGTGGGTTAGCAGCTCCCAAGATGGACCGCTCCCGTGCCCGCTGCTTTTCCATTATGGATTTGTGGACATCTGTCATTAACCATTCCAAGGTTTTTATGGGAAGCGTACCTGGGGAAAAGGCCAGTCTGCTTTGGAGTTCTCTTCCAAACTCATTCTGTGGAGCAATACGAGGTACTGTAACCATGAGTTCCTTTCTGTCTGCATCCCTGTAGTCCGCGGCCTCCTCCTCCTCCTCATGATGGAACGCTGTCTGAAAACTAGCCGGTTCCATCCTGCTGTAGCCAGGGGCGCTGTACGGATACTAGCGTTGCCCTCAATTTGTACTCCACGGAATGGTGTCTCCTGCAGCTGTCCTTCTGACCGTGGGAACAATCCCACCACTGCCACCAAATGTAACGGAGCTGGAACACGCAGTCCAATATCTCCGCTGGTATCCAGTAAAATACCCAAGAAGCACTACAGTTCGGGAATGGTGAAACTGTAGTGCTTCTTGGGTATTTTGTTTCAAAGATTTTTTATTCAACAGCGTTTATGTTACATAACAAACAATTACATTGCAAACATCTGTTAACTGAAATTATTGAGATAATTGTGTCTATTGTTATTAAAATATAGTATTCATATTGATAAACAATCATTCAGCCAGATATCTCACATTTTTTTCCTTTTTTGGTGATGGTTTTAAGTAAATAAACAATTAAAGTTCCACTCCTAAATGTTCCTCACTACATCCATTCCTATGATCTCCCGTGCCACCCTCAGTACCTTTTGTCGTCTAGATGAGTTGCCTCTCCGCTTCCCAGCTCTACCCGTTCCAGTCCGCTCCACACTCCGCTCCCCGGACACTTCTTGGGTATTTTAACGGATACCAGCGGAGATATTGGACTGCGTGTTCCAGCTCTGTTACAGCGTGCCTTCAATGTTTCCCAGCATCAGAATCTTCTCTAGGGAAATTGCTGGAATATATAGACTCAATTTGACATTCAGATCTCAAAAGAAATCACTGCAGAGCTGAACTGTTGGTTCCCCCTTCTTTCTCCCCTGTGTCTCCCCCCTCTCCCTCCCTGTGTCTATTTCCCCCCTCTCCCTCCCTGTGTCTTTCCCCCCCTCTCCCTCCCTGTATCTCTTCCCCCTCCCTCCCCATGTCTCTTTCCGCCCTCTCCCTCCCTGTGTCTCTTCCCCCTCTCCCCCTGTGTCTCTCCCCCTCTCCCTCCCCTGTGTCTGTCCCCCCCTCCTCTGTGTCATTGCAAGTCTCTACCCTGTCTACTTCCTACCTTGTGTCTCATTTCCCCCCTCCTCTCCCTCCCTTGTGTCTCCTTTCCCACCTCCTCTCCCTCCTTTCCCCCTCTCCTGTGCCTCCTCCCCCCCTCTCCCTACCCTGTGTTTCTCCCACCTCCCTCCTGTCTCTTTCCCCCCTCTCCCTCCCCTGTGTCTGTTCACCCCTCCCCTGTGTCTCCCCCCTGTGTGTCTCTTCCCCCCTCCCCTGTGTCTCTTTTCAACCCTCATATTCCCATATCTCTCTTCTCCCCCCTCTCCCTCCCCTGTGTCTCTCCTCCCTTATCCTCCTCTTCCTTCCCCCCTTATCCTACTCCATATGCATGTCACGTCATTAGCATATGACGGTCTGACACAGCCAGAGGACGAGCTGTAGGGGAAAAAGCAGCAGCAGGAGCTAATTGAATCACAGTAAGAGAGGATAAGGGCGCTCATTGCAGCTGGGGGTGATGCGAGCCCTGCAATGAGCGCTTTTGGCGCACATTGCAGCCCATGTCGGGTGTTGGTAATGCTGAGAGGGATGCAAAAGCGTGACCAACATCGCAAACATTCCCCACACTGACAACTATATACCGTATGCGATGTTGCTCTAGTATAATCTAATGTGTTTTCTGCTGGCCGGAGATGACTTTGAATAGAGACATATTTTGTCAGCTCAATGAAATGTGGCAGCTACAACTGCCAGTGATTAAGGGAATGCTCATTGTTTCACAAGGACACTCCCTCCTGAGAAAGTAGAAGGCAGAATCAACATAGAAGAGAAAATGGAGTAAAGAACTCAAAGACAGGGCCCTCCTTCCTTTGCTATATGTTCATTTGTATTTATCTTTGTCTGAACTTAATTTATGTACAGCGCTACGGAATATGTCGGCGCGTTATAAATGAACTATAATAATAATAATATTGCAAATAAAAGTGCATGGAGCTTTCCTCTTGGTGGTGCTGCTGACATTTTTAAAGAATTTCAGCTGAGATTGTCCTCAATTTCCTAGCGTTAGGTGTTAGGGTTAGTAATTTCCAACAGGAAAGTGCATTAAAGAAATACCACATACAGATAAAAATGTAAAGTCTGTTTATTTTAGTTTATTATTTGCTCTATAAAAATAATTGTTGTTCATTATCAAGCTTAGTTATTTACAATGCTATATAGAAGAAGATTGACTACAGTGGTCCTTTAAGTAGGGGTCCCAGGGCAAACACAAAACATATATACAATGTTATACAGTATAAGTGGTTTTATTTGAATAAGGTCCATTGCGGGAACCAGCCACACAGTAGAGGGCAGTGTGCTATACTAATAAACACATCAGGCGGTGCAGTCCCTAGTACTACCCGAGGGGGCGCTAAGCTCAGCAGTGAGCCGGCGCCTTCTCCATTCTCGTTGGTACTTTAAAGTGTGACGTCATCTAGAACAGTGATTGGCTGGATTTGAAAAATACAATGCGCGGGAAGTAGGAGTTCCAAAGTTACGTGTAAGATACCGAGACCGAAACCCAGCGGAGACTCGGAGCACAGAGCGGCCTGGAGCGTGATAGAGGACCGCCACCGAGACACCGGCAGTGTGAGAGGACAAAATGAAGAGCGCGTAAGTGTAGCGGCTGTGTCATATCTGGGCAGCACACGGTGATAATAATACATGGGCAGCCAGGGAGACACCGCTACTAACCATGTGTGGAGGAACTGGGGGGATGAGGGGGACAACCCCCATCCCCCAGTTTTCTCATTGTGTGTATGTATGTGTATATAAGCTGTCAAGTGTTCTGTGCATCAAGAAAACTGTAGCCCCCCCCCCCCCCCCCCCAATCATTTTGGTGCCTACACCCCTGCTACTGACATTTTACTGCTGGCCCCTAACCTGTCTGGCTCCTAAGTTTTTGATACATTTGTCAGCCCCTGGTTATGCCGCTTGTGCCTCCTCTGGCCCCTTGTGTCCTGGTTGTGCCGCTTGTGCCTCCTCTGGCCCCTTGTGTCCTGGTTATGCCGCTTGTGCCTCCTCTGGCCCCTTGGTGTCCTGGTTATGCCGCTTGTGCCTCCTCTGGCCCCTTGGTGTCCTGGTTATGCCGCTTGTGCCTCCTCTGGCCCCTTGGTGTCCTGGTTATGCCGCTTGTGCCTCCTCTGGCCCCTTGGTGTCCTGGTTATGCCGCTTGTGCCTCCTCTGGCCCCTTGTGTCCTGGTTGTGCCGCTTGTGCCTCCTCTGGCCCCTTGTGTCCTGGTTATGCCGCTTGTGCCTCCTCTGGCCCCTTGGTGTCCTGGTTATGCCGCTTGTGCCTCCTCTGGCCCCTTGGTGTCCTGGTTATGCCGCTTGTGCCTCCTCTGGCCCCTTGGTGTCCTGGTTATGCCGCTTGTGCCTCCTTTGGCCCCTTGGTGTCCTGGTTATGCCGCTTGTGCCTCCTCTGGCCCCTTGGTGTCCTGGTTATGCCGCTTGTGCCTCCTCTGGCCCCTTGGTGTCCTGGTTATGCCGCTTGTGCCTCCTCTGGCCCCTTGGTGTCCTGGTTATGCCGCTTGTGCCTCCTCTGGCCCCTTGGTGTCCTGGTTATGCCGCTTGTGCCTCCTCTGGCCCCTTGGTGTCCTGGTTATGCCGCTTGTGCCTCCTCTGGCCCCTTGGTGTCCTGGTTATGCCGCTTGTGCCCTGGTTATGCCGCTTGTGCCCTGGTTATGCCGCTTGTGCCCTGGTTATGCCGCTTGGTGCCCTGGTTATGCCGCTTGGTGCCCTGGTTATGCCGCTTGGTGCCCTGGTTATGCCGCTTGGTGCCCTGGTTATGCCGCTTGTGCCCTGGTTATGCCGCTTGTGCCCTGGTTATGCCGCTTGTGCCTCCTCTGGCCCCTTGTGCCCTGGTTATGCCGCTTGTGGCTCCTCTGGCCCCTTGTGCCCTGGTTATATTGTGGCTCTGCCCTTCCCTAGCAGTGTCCTTGTGTGTGTGTGTGTGTGGTGCAGTCATGTTCCTTCACTCACATAGTTTTTTGGGCCCTCTTGCCAGTACTGATATTCAGGGGTGTGAAACATAGGTTATATTATAATGGGTTGTTACAGAATTTGTTGGGTTTGGTCTTTAATATTGCAAAGTGGATCTCTCCATGTGTTCTTGAGCTTTAAATGCATTTGGATCACAAACCAGGTCATTGAGATCAAACTGAGTTGGCAAATTTGGATCAGTGGATGAAAGCCTAGCTTTGAGTGTTGTCACTACCAGTGTCATATCATGTAAGCTCCAAACTCTAGACATGGGCTATAGGGCTCCTTAGTACTAGAAATGCTACCAATCTGGTGAATGGTCCTTAGTCTCTCTCTACACTTTTAAAACTGCAAAAAGGTGTGGTTATTGTTTACACTTCCTTATTTTGGTTTATATTTGTTCCTTTTCTTGTTTACATTGGCTGGTTCACATTGTAAACACAATTACCAATTACCCTACATATTATAGTACAGGGACAAAGTAATCTAAAATATAGCAGCCAGTCAGGTTAATTAGGAGCCAACATTTTTTTTAGGAACCAAGAAATTGATTATGAAATATCTAAAAATGTAAGAACCAACAGCCTTCTTAAATTGTGATTCAGTAAATTTAAAAGGGCTGTATTTAAGCACATAGCATTTTTTTTTTTACAGAAGTTTTTAGTTAGTGAGGACCTTGCTTTTAGATAGAAGTTCACTAACTAAACACTTCTGTAAAAAAAATATGCTGTGTGCTTAAATGGAGCCCTTTTAAATTTACTGAATCACAATTTAATAAGGTTGCACGTCTCCAGTGATTTGCGATGCGTTGTTATAGTCACAAACACATGCTGCTTATTATCTTCTACTAGGGTATTCTTCCTTTCACTGTTATTGCAGTGCATTGTTCTCATGTTTTATTATTGATAATTTCATATGTTACTAAAAAATGTGTGTAATGTAAAATGAGTTTTGGTTCTGTCAAAAACATGCCTTAGTGAATACACATGTTGTGGGTCCTTGAGCAGAATGGACCTGGTTCTGTTCTCACCTTAATCTCTATACACGTGCTTTGTCCTGTTAATGTTTCCATAAACCAGTTACCTAGTGCTAAAAGAATTTAGGTCTGCAGTCTTGACTGGAAACAGACACCATGTCTGCCAAGCCCTGTTGTGAGAGTCCTGGGTGTGTACATGAGGGGTGTTCATGTGAAACAGTGTGCTCTGTTCCAGCAGTGCGCAACAGGTTGGGTTTTTGCTTTGATAACACGTTGCCTATTCCAGCTGAGGAATGTGGATGGTCTTTGTGTAATATTCATGCTAATCTCTCCCCCAACCCCCCCCCCCCACCTCAGACACACATCATTTAAAAAATACTTTGAAACAAAGCTACCCTGAAATACAGGGTGTAGTATTTTGAGGTGAGAGCTTGTAGTTTGAGGCTTAAGATTTCTCACTGCTTATTATAATTACTTTGACCTTTTTTTAGGTTGTAAGTCTACAAGTTTTCAATCTTGCAATGTACTTTAGGGAAACCACTATGGACACTGGATTCTTAACTCAGACAGGGCCCTCCATCTTTTGTAATGTGTTAATATTGTTTTGCCTTGATCACAACTTGTAACATGTATAGCGCTACGGAATATGTTGTTGTGTTACAAAAATGATAATAATAATAATCTTCGAGTTTGTGTGGACTTTATATGGTTAACTTGTAGCACTGGGTTAGCCTTAGAACACAAAACTATTTCTAATGGCTGAGGAGGAATAGGTGGCAAGCTTTCTAGGTCATAGCCCCTTCCTCAGAGCATGTTATTTTTGCTTTGGGAGGTAAGTGGCTGTAACCTTAAAAGCTTGCAATCTAATCCTACCCAGTTAGCCGTTATAGGGTACCATCTTCACTGAAACTGTTTTCTGTTGTATTTTAAATACCAGCTCTACTGGCTAATGTTTTGTGGTTGTGACTCCATTTCCTCTGGTTCTGCTTGAAATGCCTGTCATCTGTTAGAGAGGAAGTTTTTGGCATACAGTACTTTTATTTTTTTAATTAGCTTATAACTATATTTTATATCTTTTGATAACTAAAGCACTGATTTAGTTAGTTTTTTTTTTGTCCTTGGTGTAAAGGGGTGTGCAAATGGAACTTATTCCATCTAGGCAAACTTTAATGATAAAGGACTCATTTCTCCAGAATTTCATTTATTATTATTAACTACTGTTACTGCTTAAAGGGAAATGGAACACACCAATTTTTCCCCAGTATTTAAAAGAACATGTTTTTAAACATTACAAAGTTGTTTTGCGTTAACATTTTTTTTTACGTAAAACCTGTCTAAACTTCATGGAAACTCTCAAGAAATGCATTATTTAGTCTATAGATCCTATTGGCTGGAGGAGGGCATGTCCCCAAGAGCAGTTAAACTTCCAAATATTGTGCTTCAGTACCTTTATTTGATAAAAGATAACGCATGCGCTCTGACACATTATCAAATACTGTGATTGTGATGGGAATAAAAAGAAATATTTCCATGTCATATTAAATTAAATGACTCCTGTGTTTAGAACAAGAAATAACTTTCCCACAATATTCATATGCCAGACATGTAAGGGTTTGGGACTGACTGCTGAATAGTATAGACTTGCATATATTTTTTATTTTTTCTTTCCCAGCATCAGTCTTCTGTAGGTTATCCTGTGTTCACAAATAATTTGGTCATATCATGATCTTGTGATCATACCTTCCATTGAACAGTTTGATGGCTCCAATATGAGTGTCTAAATCTTTGTCCTGTTTGTCTGATGTAGATGGGTTTCTAGCATTGTACCAAGTTTTTATTTTTTTATTATACTCACAGTCGAACAAAGACACCACGGAGACCACCTCCCAAAAAACCTTCTAACAACCAGAAAGATCCAGTGGGGGTGAGTACATGTATTTAATTTCCCATAAACATCTGAAAGAAACATGCTTTTCAGTTATAAATCCTGATATTGTTTTAGGTTGATACAGTCAACTCTTAAAGAATTAGAACACCTTTTGTGGTTTATAATATATAACATTAAAACGAAAACAAAATAATTGAAGATCACTGCAATATACATAACTTTGTTCTGCCTAACAAGGATAATGCATGTTATACAATGAAGTCACTGCTCTATACATATGAAATTCTGTACATCATTCTCAATCAAGATAATGGCGGCGTGATGTTTTATTTAAAACTGCATTGCATTTCCAGTTTTGTCTCATTCATTTACACGAGGGCACTTCTGTTGTTGGCATATCTATTTATCACATCTGCTTACTTCTGTTGGTAATAAATGAGTAAAACATAATTATGATGGTAAATGTGTGCACAAGCGCACTCATTCACTCACTTCTGGAAAAGATTGGCAGCAGTACATAGTTTAGGTCACTAACTAGGCTCCCCTGTATTAAAATACAGTTTAATGAATGAACACATTATATGTGCAGTATATAAAGATGCAGCTTTGCATAATGTGTCTGACTATAATTAGTACATTGTCTATCTGTGTGCATCATTCTCATGGTCATGTTTTCAGGTCTACTGCAGAGTGCGACCCCTCAGCCCTTCAGACCAGGAGTGCTGCATTGAAGTTATCAATGAAACCACTGTGCAGTTGCATCCTCCAGATGGGTGCAAAGTTAATAGGAATGGGGAATTCAAGGAGGTGAGAGATGTCCTATATTTTAGTACTGACATATCTATGATTACATCAAACACCGCTCTATCATCTTATTTTTTTTTAGCAAAACCTATCTAAAAGGAGCTGCAAACTTGACCTTTTTTAGGAGTTGCGGGGAAGATAAATTCTCAGAAAAATATTGTCACTTAAAAAATATTTAGAAATTTGCTGTTTTCTACCCCAACATTATAACACTTATGATCTAGATGAAGATTGTCCAAGCTAAGGTCAAGGAATCACAATGCTGCCATTCAGTTGATTTTATGTGGACCCCACCGTCCAGAATTGATAAGTATACTATGAGTCTAGAGCACAAATGTGCTTTGTAACATGTACAAGAGGAGCCTACCAACATCTTGCTACAGAACAGTGCATTCTCTATATACTTTCTTTCCTCCTCTTATTTTTTTTTTTTTAAGGACAAATGTTTTATAATAGAATAACACTTTAAAAATAGGTGAAAAATGTTATTCCTTGCACAGTTATGCTGCCGCCAAGTTTAGTTTTCAGCTCTGATTGTGGTGGCAAGTCTATCACATCTTGTTATGAAGTTGTAATGCTTTAAAATTCTTTAAATAATAACAGGTGTAGGTTGAGAAATAAGATCGTACAGTTGTTAGACCAAATATTTTTACCCATCACACGCCTCACCACTTATGAGTCATGAGATTAGAAATCATTACAGATAGCATATTAGTGTGAAAGTCATACCCTTATTTATTCTTGTGTGAGGACATATACTAGAAATGGCAGGTTGTGCATATGGAGACTTCAGTGTCCCTTGAAGTACATATTTTCTCAGGTTCTTTAAACTAGCTGTTGTAAACCTATATCAAAGTAAGGAGCCAGCCAAAATAGTAAGGTGTTAAGCAGATGAATTGCTTTTTTTTTTAGTCTCCTTGATTCAGTGGTTTTGTGTAAATAAACAAATATTTTTCTTTCTTATGTATTTCAGACCCAATATTCATTTAAGCAAGTTTTTGGGACTCTGATAACACAAAAAGATCTATTTGATGTGGTTTCCAAACCCCTGGTTGAAGATTTAATCCGTGGAAAAAATGGTATGTTGTTGGCAGAAGGTGTTGTACATTTTATGTATATTTTTGTCTGTTGACATGTAACCATTCCTTCCTTTTGATAGGGCTTCTCTTCACATATGGTGTGACAGGAAGTGGTAAAACTCACACCATGACTGGCTCCCCAGGGGAAGGAGGACTCCTGCCCCGCTGCCTGGACATGATCTTCAACAGCATTGGCAACTTCCAGGCCAAGAGATATGTAGGTCTAACCTTTCTGGTGATGATCAGACTCCTCCTTAATGTGGTTTCTGTGACCTTGATACTTTTTTTTACTAGAATTATATTATTTATGTACAATTGGGACTTAAAACGGTTCCACAGTAGTGTACAGGCACTCAATTTAATCGCTTCTGTTGGTAAAAATAAAATACTTATTTAGGACGCTTATGCAGTTTTGAAGTTCTGAGACCTTTTCTCAGTCATGTACTATAACAATACTTGACAGACTATATGCTTTTTGGCTATTTTGCCTACACCCCACAGTGGAAACTAATAATATTCTAGACATTGAATCTTATATTGTGGACTGATTCTGTATATATACATTTGACAACTTGCCAATGTGTGGGCATCACAATTGTGGTGAATGCCTTGCTTCCATTTTATTGTTGTGTATTGATATCTGCAGGTTTTTAAGACTGATGACAAGAATGGTATGGATGTGCAGAATGAGGTGGATGCTCTGTTAGAGAGACAGAAAAGAGATGCCCAGTCTCAGATGAATACCAGGATTCCTCTGAACAGGTGAGTAAGAGCTTTGATTGTTCTGATAAACAGAACCATGTCTATATATCTCCTTGACTCTGAAATCCATGTGACCAGCAGGCAGAAGATGGAGCCAGAATTTGCTGATATGATAAATATCCAGGATCACTGTAAGGTGGACGAGGTGGATGAAGACAGTGTGTATAGCGTCTTTGTGTCCTACATAGAGATTTACAACAACTATATCTATGATCTCCTGGAAGAGATGCCCATGGATCCTATTAAACCAAAGTAAGCAAGCAGACTGATCTCCCAGTAATCTTGTCAGACATGTCTTGCTTCAGTCAGTCTGAAACTACATGCCTTTTTATTTGTAGTTTTTAAAGTTCAAGAGGTAATTTTAGTACTTTTCTTGGGTAGTTATTCATTTCTAGATCTGTAATTCTCTGAACTGGAAGAGACTATACAGTTTATTTCTTCTGCTGGGGAGAGGAAGTAATTTTAATCCGTTTCACAGCATGCTTTAGTTTGGGAGCAGGCTTTATTGCCCCTCCCAACATGAGTATTTCTGTTGTGTGTTAATGCGAACGTGCAGGAAAAAGTAATGTTGTATACTGTAACATGTTCCTATTCCTTTGCCAGGTGGAACACGCCAGGAAAGAATACAGAGTTTATGTATGTGCACGTCATGTAGTCCCTTAGTATGTCTTGTGTTCTAACTGCTGATTCCATTGTTTGTAGCTTCATTTCTTCTCTTCTGTAGCTGTAGATCTTTGCATGCCTGTTCCTTTGCTCATCAAGCTTTTGTTTAGCGGATGTATGAGCTTCTAATAGTTTTATTTTAATTGCACTTCCATATTTAAACTAGACCGTGTATATTTGCTATAGCTTTAACTACGGGCATAATACAAAGTACTGAAGATGTCATTACATGCACATCTGCAGACAGTTGTGCAGCGTCCTGAACCTCCTCATATACAAGTCTGTTCTGCTCCTCCAGTGCTTGTGCTGCTGGCTGCTAGACTTGATACTGCCGCACGTACTACAGTTACACAACCCCCGCCCCTCCCTCTCTTTAATTTTTTTTTTTTCTTGTAGACCGCCACAATCAAAAATCTTGCGTGAAGACCAGAACCACAACATGTATATTGCTGGGTGTACAGAGGTGGAGGTCAAATCTACAGAAGAGGCCTTTGATGTTTTCTGGAAAGGTGAGCAGTTATCAATAACTATGTACATTCTGTTTAGTCAAGATTTTGAGAAATAAGGATTGGCCAAAGTGTGAATGTATATTATAACAAAGTGAATCCTGAAAACTGGATTGATGGATGGGAACATTCATATTGGATTAGCTGATCTGCAACTTGTTTCTTTCGTGTGAGATATAAATCTGTATATGGAATATGACACTTTATTAGTTTGCTGTAGCAGTTTAAAAAAAGAGAAGTCTTAAAATGTATAATTTATTTTTTAATTTCTAGGTCAAAAGAGGCGGAGGATTGCAAACACTCAGCTGAATCGGGAATCAAGCCGCTCGCACAGCGTGTTCATGATAAAGCTGGCTCAGGCACCACTTGATGCTGATGGAGATAACGTGCTCCAGGTAATTAACTGTGGACTTAAAGTAACTGCCATTTTTCAGAGGATATATTTCTCTTGCATTGACAGAATGGGGGAAAATGAAAAGGGGGGGGGTGGCGGGGGGGATGCAAGATGCGTATCAGATCTTCAGTGTTTACTACACAATGTGTAAACTGTTTTCTTATGTAATTATTGTGATAATGTTCTCATAGTGTAATCTATACACAGGCTAACCTTTTTTTATTTAAAGGGTTAATTTACTCTACTATACTACAGAGTCTAGTGTATTCGCTGTCAGTTTGGAGTTTAACGCATCCATTAAAACAAATAAGCAAAGAAGTTAGCACTTATCTAGAGAGGGGTATTTTCTAATAAGTTGCACATAGCCCTGTAGTTCCCAATATATATTATTTTCTTCATACAGGAGAGAGAACAGATCACAGTTAGTCAGCTCTCTCTTGTGGATCTGGCTGGAAGCGAAAGGACAAATCGGACAAAGGCTGAAGGGAACAGACTCCGTGAAGCAGGTAAGATCCAACAAAATACATTTATAATCTTAATGGGCTAACTTGCTGCTTTTATAAACGCTCAGAATGTCTGTTGCACCATAGGAAACATCAACCAGTCATTGATGACGTTAAGAACCTGTATAGAAGTTCTTCGAGAGAACCAGCTTTATGTAACAAACAAGGTACTGCCATCTTGCCATAGCTTTTTTATTCAAGTTCAGTTAATAAATGTTAACCTGGCTTTCCTTTTATCCCATAAAATATTATCTGGAGTAAAAGTGCAAATCCACAGATCTGTATAATGCAAAGATGTATTTAATGGTTCCTGCTTTCTCAATCAAACTTGTGCAATATTATTTGCAGATGGTTCCGTATAGAGACTCCAAGTTAACACATCTCTTCAAGAATTACTTTGATGGGGAAGGAAAAGTCCGTATGATAGTGTGTGTTAACCCGAAGGCTGATGACCATGAGGAGAGCTTGGTGAGATGTGCTAAATTAGAAAACTTTGCACTGCCTTAAAAAAAAAAAAAAAAAGAGAGAGAAAGCAGGCATATCCAAGTAATTTAATACATTTTTTTTTCTTTTTAATATAATTCTAGCAAGTGATGCGATTTGCTGAGATGACACAGGAGGTTGAAGTGGCCAGACCTATAGACAAACCAATCTGTGGTTTGACACCAGGGAGACGTTACAGAAATAATGCGTTCAAGGAGGAGCTTTCCCGCAGATTGGAGGAGCGTGGAGGTCCAGTAAATGGGGGTAAGTGTAGGGTGCTGACAAATGCTCAAAACAGTTGTGTTTGCTAGCCCTGTTCTCAACCATTCCTGCTTTTTTATGTCCCACAGAGTCAGATGATCAGTCTGTCATAGAGATATTGATCCAAAGCTTTCCACCCCTTCCCTCCTGTGAGCTGTTGGATGCGAACGATGAGCACACACTACCGCGGCTTATTGAAGTCCTGGAGAAACGTCGTCGTATTCGACAAATGATGCAGGACGAGTTCAACAAAAATGGTGTGTCCTCCTTTTTTCTTTTGTTGTTGCATGTATTAACTAATTTTGTTGGGAAAACCATGATTCCAAGTAAGGTTTTTTTTTTTTTTTTTATGCTGCCCCTAAAATGTAATAAGGCGGCATTTGTGGGAATAGCTTGTGATTAGCATTGTCAAAGTAAAAAAAAAAAAGGCTGTTGTGATGTAATTTTTCCCACCCACTTTAATATTTTGAGTGTTAAGTTGTGTTGCTCTATGCCCCTCCTGCTGTTAAAGTGACATAGAAAGTTACTGAAATATAATCTACCTCTTTTTTATTTCAAAGTACTTAAAAGCTCTTTCTTTCTGCCTAAAATCTTACAAATTGTTCCTATTTGTTTTTTTCCCCTCTGCAGCTTATAAAAACAGTACACTTCTAAACACTGTGTGTGCATTGTCTAATATGAACAAGTCAGTGGCAGCATTCTGCATTTTTTATGCTGCTCGAAAAAGGTCACGGATAGGCTATTGTGAAATACTGCACTTCAGTCTGT
Source organism: Discoglossus pictus (assembly GCA_027410445.1). Lineage (NCBI taxonomy): Eukaryota > Metazoa > Chordata > Amphibia > Anura > Alytidae > Discoglossus > Discoglossus pictus. The sequence continues at coordinate 168,332,521 of CM050167.1, read as the reverse complement.
ATTCATGAGATACAGAAGGGAGGAACAAACTATATTTTAGGCAGATAAAAACATTTTAATTTTAAGTAATGATTATAAGTACTATAAATGGATGCATAGGTGGTATATTTTCCTAATGAAAACCTTCCATATTCCCTTGTAATATACATATATTTGTGCACAAACACTAATATAATCTTATTCCTGTTTAGTTTCTGCCTTCAGATCAATGCTTCAAGATTTCGATGGAACTTCTACAGCCAAAGAGAACTACATCCAAAGCAAAATGTCAGAGAAGGAGAAGATTATTATGTCCCAGAAATCTGAAGTGGAGAGGTTAGAAAAGAAAATCAAGACTTTGGAATACAAGGTGAGTCTTCTATTTTGTTCTTGCTGTAGAACTTAGAAGGTATCCCTGTGTAATTACATTAGTTTTTTGCTCTGTTCAAATTGCTTTAGCAAGTGACCTCTATTGATGATTTTCTTAAAGATTGATGTTTTGGAGAAAACAACTACCATCTACGAAGATGATAAACGCTCATTGCAGCACGAGCTTGAGAATCGCAATCAGAAACTGCAGCGGCAGCTATCGGACAAGAGGAGGCTGGAGGCTCGTCTGCAGGGAATGGTCTCGGAGAATGCCATGAAGTGGGAGAAGGAATGTGTAAGTATCTAGCAGAAATAGAGAATATAACTGCTAAAGGTTGTGTGTTGTTTTTTTGTTTTTTCTTAATAGAATTCTGCCACTACTAAAAATATTTTGCTTTTTATCATAATGACAAAATCTATATTTCATGTCTTCATGCTGTTTGATTTTGAATATGGCAAATGCCTACTTCTAGAGAATGTCTTGTTTAAAAAAAAAAAAAAAAAAAAAATCTTGGATGAAACCTGTTCGTTAAATAGTGATCTTTTGTAACCACCTGTATTCCATGTCCTGGTGGTAGACTCAAAATGACTCAAGTTATCATGTGCTTTTATGAAGGCTCAGCGTTGTTCCATTTACCAACTCAATTGTCGTGTTGTATGATCATAGTTTTTGTTTATACTAGGAAATCTAGTCCTTGCTGATTATTTTGTCTGAGTTCTTTAGAAAGACCATCTGTGTTGCTGTCTTTTTTTTTTTTCTTTGCACAGATTACCCTTTTGGTTAATGAATTTGTTTTTTTTTTTCTAAGGTTTGTCTGTCTGCATCTATATTGCTTTTTTTGCTCAGTCTTTCCTGTCTCTTCTATAGGAGCGTCGCGTGGCAGCCAAACAGCTGGAGATGCAAAACAAACTCTGGGTAAAAGATGAGAAACTAAAGCAGTTGAAAGCCATAGTCACAGAAACAAAAGGCGATAAACCAGAGAGACCATCCCGCGAGAAGGACCGGGAACGAGAGCAAAGGCATCCAAGATCCATCTCTCCTTCACCCGTACCTGTATGTGATTACAATGCGAATACTTTGCAGTGGAGGGAGGTGGAGGGCACTTCTCGGGGATGGAGGTGGTGGTGTTGCATGCCTGGGTCATCACGCAGTTTGTAGGTGTAATGCAAAAGGGTTGAGATTGTGGTCCGCTTTTAAACTAAATGTGCTAGGTATCTACCTTATCCTTTCAGTAATGTTTCATAGTTGGCAAGCATGTCATTCTGGACATGAGCTTGTAGTTACACGCAAGCTACTCCTGTTTCTGTGGTACAGTCAACTTTCTCAATGTCCTGTTGCACACTGCAGCCCTCCAGGATTAATTTTATATAGGTAATATTGACAATCTTTGTGTTGCCTTTTTATTATGTGTTCTGTTGTAATGTATGGAGCCACCTTATTACCATATTATTATTATTATTGGTGGTGTTTTGTGGGGTGAGTTTCCATGCAGAATAGTTTCAGGTTTAAATTACAGTAATACATCCTTGGGTACTTGCCATCAAACTTCATTTTGTGAAATATTTATGTGCAATCGTTTCAGTTTGGCTGACCATACATGGCTAAAACATTTCTAATGGTCCCTCTTTCCATTCTGTTTTATTTTCTATGCCGTTTTATCCATCTGTCGTCATGTGCAGTCATTCTAATACCAACGTTGAGTGTTGTCTGGTGTCATGTCTCTGCCTTTTTCACTTATTAATTAACCTGTCTCCGGTCTCTTTAGTTCCCTGGTAACCCTATTACTCAGCCCCCCTACAGCGAGCCCTCTTCTGCTCGACTACGGCTACACAGGCGCTCAAACTCATGCAGCAGCAGCGTTTCTGTGGCATCATGCGTCTCGCAATGGGAGCAGAAAACACCACAAAAGAACTCTCAAAGCAAGGTGTGCTCCCGACGCAAGCTTCAGGCGCCAGGGCCAGCTAGGATGTATAATGCAGCAGAGAGCAGGCCAGCATATAATGTCCACAGCACACAGGCAGCACTAGAAGAGGAGCAGTGTTACAGGGTCAGTGTGGCTGCAGATTAGAAAATATCCAAACTAGAGCAACAAGGCATGATCAGGGACAGGATGAAAAGAAGTGTTGGATAATAAAATTATCTATTATATGATTGTCAGTTATTTACTACAGCGATTTTTAACTTACTAAATTATATCAGCAGCAATTCAAGGAAAGATCTGTCTGAATTAATATAACACCAGGTGATCATTGTGATCACATTTCATAATATGCCTTGTTGTAAAGAAATGGATGCATAAAATAGCAGTGAGTTTGTATTGGCAGCCTGTATATGCCAACATTATTTCAGAAAGTAGTATGGTAACATATAAAATGGATGTGCCCTATAGTGATTACAAAATCATAATTGCAGCATGTGTTTGTCCCCTATATTCCTAACTGATGTATCATTCCAAAGAGAATTAAATGTCAACAAACCACTGGTGGTGTAATCCAAAGGTGCCAAATATAGCAATACAATGACATTAGCAGGCACTTATAAAAAAATATTAGTTCTTGGCATTGCTACATGGAATATTTTCGAATTTTACTAGGAATATAATATACCTATGTACTTTTATTTTATTAAGAAGTTCTTAAATACTGCCTAATCTTAAATTTGTACCTACTTGGAACTGCCCTCTAGCTCATGAACCCAGACTGAAGTGCAGAGTTTCAAATTAGCCTGTCAGTGACCTCAAACAGCACCGTTCAGAACAATGCTACTGATTGGTTAGTATGGACATACAGTCTTATTGCCTTAAAAAAACAAAAACAGCCTTTAAGTATTTTTTTAATCAAATAAAGTACACAAAGGTATACAAAAAATAATCCCTATACTCATAAACAGCCTCAAAATATATATATATATATATATATTTTTTTTTATAATCTGTATTTTTGAAGTCTTAGAGAGCTGCTAATTTTGTTAGTCTGCATATATAATGCACTACTACAGTGCAAACCTATATAGGGGGCAACTCACTGCTGGTCTGTGGACATCTTGTGATTACTGAAGTCCTGTATCTGCACTATGCTGTTTTTAAAGCCCCAGAACTTCTCATACTATATACAGCTCTTATCCACTCTTGGATTACCTCTTAGTTTTAACTGGCTTCAAATTAAACTAGATTTAAATCCCTTCCTCTTTACAAGATGAACAGTCTACTCCTATTTAAATAAAGCAGTAGTGCATTTGTTACAGTACAGATCATTTCCATGGTTCCCTTCAGAGTGACAACACAAAATCTGAGATTCACTATTTTACTTCATAAAATATTCATTAAAACAGCATAGTGTAAACATGCAACTTCACCATCCCTTTTATAAAGAGAGATATGTATTCGTAACCTTTATTGTGTAGTTCTATTTGCACTATAGATCTGTTCTAATCTTGTACGTGTGATCCATTATCAGCAGAGGCATGGATACGCTCAGGACAGATCTCATATGTATCGGTTGCTGCATTAGAGTAGACCAGCGGAGCTAATGAGCGCTTTCTGTAGGAAGCACAACGTGCATGGTCTATGTCTAGACTGGCTGCTTACCTCTTGTGCTGCTTCTTTACATCCTGCCATGTGTCCCCCAGAAGTGAACAAACTACAGGTGTTAAAGCTTATGGGCATATTACTGCTAGGTACAAGAGGCAATCCTCCCAGAAGGCTGGTACATACAATCCAGCTATTTATGCCTTGTAAAAAAAAATAGGAGATCCCAGACTTTTGGGACACAAACATCGCAGCATCTGAGCATGTTAACTTGCCATATTTTTTATGATAATTCAAATCGGAAACTTGCCAGAACTTCAAAGGTTTTATTCTTTAACCCTCCTCTTATTGCAAAATGCCACTTCTATATATATATTACCATGTCATGCAGCTGTGCCGTGCATCCAAGTGTAGATGCCATCCTAGATAATTATGTGCCCAGGTGGACAAAATATGTAAAGAATGCTGCTGGAAATATCAGAAGAATATATAAAGGTGTCCTATAAAATGACCGTATATTTTGGAGGAAAAAAGTTTTAGTAGCCCAGACTCCAGGAATTTGTCCTTAGTTCTCACCGCTTTCTGCTTTGCTTGTTAATTGCTGCTTTTCCCTGGATTCTTGAAACTAATTAAATAGCTTTCTTCTAGGAGCCTTTGTTGCATGGCGCTTTGCTTTAATTCATCTGCATGAAACATTTTTTTGTTTAAGATTAAACACAAATCATTTGTTCAATTTGAGTGCTCAGAAGGTCTGGTAACCTCAGAATTTTTCTTTTTTCCGATTTATTTGGAAGTGATACCTTGCAGTGCTGGGCTGATATATCCATCATTCTCACCCAAGTTGAACAGATGGCTTTACAATAGGGATGAACTATACATAAGTGTAAGAACCAGGGAGCATTTATATATTGTTTACATCATTAAAGGACACTAATGCAGGGTTTGATACATTTACCTGAAACATAGGCTTAGTATTTTTTTATTAGCCAGGTTATAGATTTGTTTATCTCTCTCTCATCGAGATATAGAGATATAATTACAAAATAAACCAGTCGGCAATGACTTTTTAGGAGCCCTGGCACTTGGCGTTTGTCAAGCACTTCTGTAACAGATGCTTCTTTTAGTCTAAAATTAATGATAAATATTAAAGCCACATCTCTCCCATCATGAACACCACCTTGCAACAAGTTTAAAAAAAAAAAAAATGTATTACTTATTTGCCTGCCTCTAGGGAGGGATAATCCTTGTTTAGTGTCACTGGCTTGTTTTTGGGAATAAAACACCCTACTTGCTGCAGAATATAAGCACCTTTTGATATGGCTTTGGTAGTGTTATACCTTTTTAAAGTCCCTGATTTCTGTAAAATTGAGGAGGAAATGTGAGGGATTATACCAATTGTTTTCCAACAAGATATTTTTCACTTGAAGAACAAAATACCTCCATTAATACAAATGGTTTTTGGTTACTAGACCTTCCGACTGCTTCTGTTAATTGATTGGGATAAATTGGTTACTGATTCTTCCTGTTTGTTTTGATTTGCTGTCTGGACCTGTTCAGAACGCCCCCCCAGTGCACGCCAGGCACCGTCGCTCGCGCTCGGCGGGGGCAGAAAGATGGGTAGACCATAAGCCGCCCAGTAATGTGGAGACTGAGACGGTCATGCAGCCCCATGTCCCCAACGCCATCAAAGTTGCCGTTGCCAGTGAAAAGGCACTGGCAAAGTGTGACAAGTACATGTTGACACACCAGCAGCTGGCCTCCGATGGGGAGATTGAAACTAAACTCATTAAGGTAATGAGAAGTCCAATGGACTGGGTGGGTATGGGAGGTTTCCACTCCTGAGAGACACAAGGCAGGATCTATTTAGTCCTCAACGGTGCTCCCTTCATGCAAGATATGACATGTCATTTGGAAAAGTGCTTTGCAAGAATTGTTTGGGTTGTTAATTATTTGCACTTTGTATGTTGTGGTATCTATGAATACATATTGGTTGATTTTTAGGCTGTTTTATAAGCTTTTATGATTTCTATTCTGCAAAATATTGTTGGTTAGTAGAAAAGTATATGCAATTTGTATGTGTAGCTATGGTTTTAGTATAAATCGCATGTTGGTGAGCACTTTTGAGGTGTGTTTGGAAGTTCTGCTACCAGCTTGGATTATCATCCTAAACTTTGTCTCTTGGTACTTACAGGGGGATGTATTCCGGACGCGGGGTGGGGGCCAATCTGTACAGTTCACAGATATAGAAACTCTCCGGCAAGAATCTCCACCTGGAAGCAAGTGAGTTAATGAGAAGTTTTTATCCCACCCACAATTCTGCTTGATATATGCAGTGGTGAAAATATCCTCGGCTGCTAAATTCTGTAATTCTGGCTCTGAAATATTTTTCAAAAAAATATGAAAAGCCACCATCTCAGTCTGCAAGAAAGCATGTTTGGCTCCTACATGCTCCGTGGCTCCTAAACATTAGATATATTTGTCCACTGCTGGTTATTGGTGTCTGCTATATTCTTCTTTATGCAGTACCAGATGGATAACTTTTTTTTTTATGCCTGTTCCTAATTATTCATAGTCTCCATGAATACATGCACTGTAAACCTGATTCTTGCTCCTCTCCGCCTACAGTTTTTCTAAATATCAAAGACCTACTCTGTATTTTCTCTCTCCTAGCCGCAAAAGAAGATCCTCCCCATCTAACCAACCTCAGCAGGGTGATACCACAGAATCTGAATGGACAGATGTGGAAACTAGGGTGAGTACGTAAGGTCAACAAATGTTACTTGAAATAAAAAAATGACTGCTTGGTCTGAGACATGCTGGGCAGGTTGTCATATTGAGGTCTGTCCATGAGCATAACAAGCTGCCCTTCTGGTCAACTTTTTTTTGCTTTCAGTCGTTTCAAATACATTGCTATTTGTTCAGTTAAATACTTCCCCAGCTTTTTGTTTTGGTCATGGAGGTAGTCACATTATAAGTCTGGTAGTGTCTGTGACGATGCAGAAGTGTCTCCTCACACTTTCGTATTTCTTTCTAGTGTTCTGTAGCTGTGGAAATGAGAGCCGGATCCAATCTTGGGCCCGGATACCAGCACCATGCCGTCCCCAAGTAAGTGGTCACTATGCTTATTACGGAAAGTTATCTACTTTACACTGCCTGTCAATCTCCTTGGGTAATGATGTGTTGATACATGTAGTTTATTTGGGTTTCAAGGTTAATATCCAATCGGATCATACAGCTCAGATGCTAAATATCAGTGACAGAAATTATTTTATTTTTTTAAGGTTCTTAAAACCCATTAGAACAATATTAAGCTTTTTTTTTAAAGTGAATCATTGCTGAGATTCACCATTGTTTGCTGTATTTTTTGCATAGGTTGAGCTTGTGGATACTAATTAGCTGTTTGTGCAAATTAGTAACACACCTGTTTTTGCACACAAACCTAACCAGCACCCTTGTCTTATGCAGTTAGAATACCTCCCCAAGCTGCAAATTAGAGCTGAGCCATGTATTTGTTAAATGAAACACAAACTATACTGAATACATCAGAATGTGGAATGATTGACTGTAGAGAATTCTCCAGCACGTGGTTTAGACAGTTTTTTTTTTAAATTCTCTTCAAGAATCAAAAAAAATCTTAGGACGGCATAGTTTTACACACAGAGCAGGAACTTACAAGTTGGGCTTTTTGTGTAACTTTACCTAGTTACTCTTCTCATGGTATGCTCTTTTAATCTAAAAGAAATACAGCTGTGGTGTCTACCACTTGCCTTCTGCTGATCAACTTCCTGAGTTGGGAGTAGACGTTTCATACACAGGAAGCTCCCATGTGCACAATGAGAATGTGGCAACTACCAGTGTTCTCATTAGGACATAAGACTGAGAATGGAACCCTGCAGTAAAAATACATATAATAAAATGGGAAGGATCTGTTTTTATTTTAAAGTCATCTTGATTCTTATGAACCTGTTATCTCGAGAAAAAAAAAAAAAATATATATATATATATATATATTTTTTTTTTTTTTTTTTTGGGGGGGGGGGGGGGGTGTCACGGTTCTCTTAGAATAGTATTTTTTAAGTCCTAATATATCAGTCTAGGAGTGACATGCTAACCTATGATAATTAGCAAGTGTATACACTAATCCTGTATAGCTACTGTATTTCCATTAGACTTGAGATTACAGGATATGAGCAGGTTATTTTAATCCTTTCCTTTCATTTCCAGGCGCAGAAAACCTTGAGCTGGCTCCGTATCCAGACCCTGGACACCTTTTTATCACATCTCTGATGTCTCTACCCTAACAGTCCTTTAATGGTGTGTGCCAGTAGGAGCCCTGCTTCTTATCCCACATTACCAGGCTGTGCTTGGGACCATACAAATGTTACTGTATATAATGCTGGACAGACTTTCTGCACGGTTTTGCTGCTGTGTACATTTTTATACAACCTTTCATGAAGGCCCTCTCCTTCTTTGTATCTGCATTCAGTAAGATATTTAACTTCCTTCACTTCTAAATTAATCATGAAAGGGTTTTATTTTATATATATATATCTGGTCATAGTTTAGGGAGACTGCTGCTATCTTGGTAGCAAGAATGCACTTTACCAATGTTTTTTTATTTTATTATTTTGTTCCCCCCCCCCCCCCAATCAGACAACACTACTGTTTGTATAACATATATTGTGCAGGACCCACACAAGTTATTAACCACAGGTAGAGCTACAAACTGGTCAGTTTTGAATATTCAGACTGGTGTTAATAATTTCATAATAAACTTTAGAGCTTTCATGAAAGCCTGGCTTTAATGGGCCTATTTGTTCACTATTCTGCACGGTAATACTTCAAGTGCTAAAGCCTTCCCATTTCAATCTCACCTCATTTTAATTGTATATTTGCTGTCCTTATATGTGACCTGGTTCAGACAACCAGTTCCATTGGGCTAAGACTTTAAGGATTGTGATCACTCTTTGCTGGCTTTCTCTGATTCACCTGGTCTTACAATAAGAGGAACATAGTCTGAGAATGTGTATTATAATACTAATGCTTCCACCGCTATCTAGTAAAAGATAGCAGGATACAGATTCTAATTGGAGAAGTATTCTTTTTAGGAAGTGGGAAAGAGAAACTTGTATAGACAAACATCCAAGGAGAACATTTTTAATGTGTATAGTTAAAACAAATTTTCACAAAAAAAATGAATAAGGGAGGATATCTTGTAAGCCAGTCTTATTTATTACTTGTATTATAGAAAACGTAACTGAATGCAGATCACTTCTTATATGTGAAATATAAGATTGTCCCTTTGAGCTTTTCGTTATAAGATCCAACTTTAATGATATATATATAGCAATGTGTGGACGTACTGATCTCTAGCACCATCTGCCCATTGGACCCTGTACCAAGAATTACATATTTTGAGAAGTGATAATGAGCCTGTTGAAACTGCTTTTTTTTTCATGCAGGAACCTGACAGCAAGTTTTACACTCTTGAGTATGAATATGGAGGGTATTTATCCTTAATTCTGCAAGTGATGCAGGTTTTATTCCATCTTTGTAACATGGGACCTGTAAAATGACCAGCTGTCACTGTATTTGTATAATAGGATTTTATTAAAGCAAATCTACACATCTCCTGTTAAAGGCTTCATTCATTGCACAGAAAATAAGTTGTTTTTTTGTTGTTGTTTTTTTTTTTTTAAAGCATCTCCAATTACTTTTTTTTTATTGCAAAATAGTAACACCTATGCACAGTGTCTTAACAAGAGGTACAAATGAAAGGAAGTACACAACGGCAGGTGTCCTTCCATTTTTTGCGTGTTTGAATCTTGTGGATTCGACATTTGCATATATATATATACATTTTGTATTATTGCATCGTCACATGAGATCTGGAGTGATGGAAGGATGCTAAACTCCTTGGCGAAAGAGGCTTATGTCCTAATGGACAGCACAATTGAAAGTTGGGAAACTTTATATGAACTGTATTAGTCTGGCATAAAGGACTGATAAGTGTAAGCAAGGCTCATTTGGAAAGGAGCTAGTCATATATAATAAGCTATACACAAAAAATGCTTATCTTGGGCAATTCTAATATATTTCCAAATATGCTGGTCTTGAAAGTCTGAGAGATGGGGATAGTGGGTCCTAATAGCCTGTCCAGTCATATACTTTAGATTGGAATGTAGCCTGTACAACCATTGTAACTCATCATGAACACAGAACAGTGTTGACTACTAAATAGCTGTCACACAATTGCATGTGACATAAGGGAGGTAGAGACAGACCCAGCATACTAGGCAGGTAACATTCCTCCTTAAAACCATAAAATAAAGTCATCTGTAAATTAAATGCATACAGACACCATAGGTGATAAATATTTAATTGATGGTGCTTTTACATCATTTTTGGAAGCTCCATTGTGTTATATGAATTGGAAAATATTAAACATTGAGATTCATGTGCTCTCATGATGAGGATAGAACACAACCTACATAAATGTACAGAAAAGGGAGTGTCATACAGATAGTGCTGCAAGAAGTGTTACTGCCTGAAACCAGTCACATCTACCATTATTAGAACCAAAGACCAACACTGGTTGGATTTACGATAGTCGATTGTTTTCTTAGATCTCCTAAGTCCCTTTAAAATAAACTTGCAACCATTACTTATAATTATTTAATCAACCTATGATAAATATTTGTATATATATTAGCTCTAATGGAAACCTTAAAGGACAGTGACGATCCAGGGGTAGGGGCTCCTGCTGCCTAGGGCCACCTGCTATAGACTACAGGTTAATTACCCACAAGGACCATTTGGGTTCTTGGAAATCTCTGCACCAGCAGCCTGATATCTGGCTTCTGTATCAATCGGGGTCTCTCCATCAGAAATCGTTCCTTCCAGGAGTCTCCGTAACCTTCCTGTGGTAGTGACCAGGACAGGTTACTTGCAGGGTGGAGATAGGATCAGTATCATAGCCACCAGGAACAAATAAATAAATTGTAGACTTATTTTGTTACACTGTTTCATGGCCATTTTGTTACAATGTAAACAACATACTAATATAACATGTGGAATTACATGTAGTATATAGGAGAAGGCAGATACATGCCATAAGACCATATTAAGCATGGTGGTACACTATGGCCCTGTGTTTTGGGGTAATTCACCTCACCATCCACCTGCACACCTTTCCTAAGTGACTATAATTCTATATAACCTCTATGGTGGCTCAGTGCACCAGGATCCAGGCCATGGAAAGGGGTTCTTGACAGACAACTGTTTAGTCTAGATTTAAAATGCACTCTCTGAATAAGTATGCTTGAAAGAAGACAACATGTTTTTAGAAAGTTAAATAGACTTCTGGTGTTTAGTTTCCATACTGCAATTTTTTTGTGATGTAAAGCTAGAATTAGAGAAGAAAAATCATGGCAGAAATGGTTTTCATCTTAAAGTTGTTCTGAATTATCTGTCCCTTTAGAGTACACCACAATAAATTTCTCCTTAAAACATGTTGAAATACTTTCCTGAAAAAAAAAAGCACCTATGTGAAGTATTTACATGAGTCACTGGCAGGGCCCCCAGACAGCTCCACAGCAACATCTCAGGGCAGAGAACATAAGCAAAAACAAACATTAAATACATCTGTGCAGAGAAAGGACTGTTGGCATCAGCAAAATAGTATGGTTGGGGGTTAGCATGTCCTGCTGCATTCTTGAAGTCCAGCAAAAAAACAAACAACCAAATCTTTGATCTCACGCAGCCTTCAACTCTGTCTGAAGATGTTGTTAATCATGAAACAGTCATGCGTGTGTTTGTCAACAGAACCTAAGACCTTACATTTTTAGCTGTTAGTGTAATTAAAAAAACAAAAAGATAATTTTAACATACAATATTGTGCTTTTTCACACCATGAAATACCTTTAATGTACCCTCGCAACTAACAAAATTCAAAACAAAAATAGATGATTTATTGGGAAAGATAATTGAAATGAAAAAACCTACAACACCTTGGTTACTTAAGTATGTACCTTCAATATTTTGTGGAAGCACATTTTGCACTTATTACAACAGTAAATATTTCCTCACCTGGACTTTTTTATTTTTACTAAATAGTTGGATAAAAATTAAAAGTTGAAGCTTCTCAAACTGCCAGGGGGTCTCCTGTGCACAGCCCTCTTTGGGTCATTCCACAATGTTTCTATGGAATTGAGTTCTGGACTCATTCCAAGATCTTACTTTTCCAAAGCCGTGCTTTGGATTATGTTAGATTGCTAAAGATGAATTTCATGTTATAAAAAGTTAAAAAGATAAAAGTTTTGTGCCAAAATATTTTGATAGTTTAAGCTCATTTTATCTCATTCATAATGACTACAGCCCCCGTCGCCGCTGAAGAGAAGCAGCCCACAAGCATGTTGCTGCCAACACCATGCTTTGAGTAGATATGGCGTTCTTAGGAGGTTAAGATGTGTTGAATTTGTGCCAAAACATGTATTTTTGAATTAAGGCCTTACCGTTTTTGGTTTAAGATCAGTTAACTCAGGGTAAGCCCCCCGACATCACACACAAATTCTGAACCACTCAAGTTGTGTTATCACTGTGGCTGGCAATAAAGCGCTGTTCTAAGCAACCGTGGTCAACTTCTCATAGGCAGGTTCATATGTTATGATTCGTTAAAGGACCACTTAAGACCCAGAGACAGTTCTTTTGAAGCTGAAAGGGAAGATCAAGATTAATACACGAAAGGTAAAAAATAAATAAAGCATACTTACCTTTTCAGTCCGCTGCAAGCTGCTCTCTGACCCTCCTCAGCATGCCTTGATGAGGGGGAGTGAGTGCAGCACAGCGTAGATTATTGAAGCCTATGGGGGAAATTCTAATTGACAGCTAGGGGTGTGCTTGATGGTGATACCCACCACCCCGCTCTGCTTTCGGCTAGAACAGTCTGTGGGTGGACTACACACACATATATAAAACACAGATTTATATGATCTGATATCGCCGTGAAAAATGCAGATTTCAAAAAGTATTTCAACATGCTTTTAGGAGATCTTTACAGTGGTGTGGTCCAAATTGTGCTGAATTAAGTGGCCCTTTAAGGCTGAGCATTTCCCATCCCATTCCCAGACTGGGAAAATAAGTCAGGTGGCTGATGGAGATGTCCTTATCTCACGTGACCTTGGGCGAGGTTCAGAGCTCCCAATGGGATCATCCATCCTGGTTCCCCAGTAACCTGTATATTTTGTTGCACACAGTAGAGCAATTTGGTAAACATATTTTTACTAATAACTAAGGTTTAACTTTTGTCTATAAAATAAAACAAAGGTTTTTACCAAAATGTGTCGGATAGGAGTGGGGTTGCTGAAACATAAGAGGCCTCACTCAACATTTTAATTTAGTTACCAAGCTGAAATACCAGTTGTAAAAACATTAACCCTGTAGATGGCAGTAAGGTCTCTGGAAGACAAAGGCCTTGCTCAACATTAGAATATAGCTGCTAAGCTGGACTACCAACTGCAGGGACTTTAATCCATCAATTACTAAACCTATGGGCATCAGTACAATTATGGCAATTTGTTATGGTGACTGGAACCACTGTTAACCAATACCATCTCTCTTTAAATTTAAAAATGAAATAAATGTAACGGGAAAGCAATAAAACCCATGCATTCAGAATAATTGTTTTTATTTTATAGACAAACAAAAGTTAAATCTTAATTATTAGTAGAAATCTTTTTACTTAGTTTTACTACTGAATGCAACAATATTCACTGCTGTCTTTCTTCCTTTATGTGACTATTCTATTTTGTGAAGTGCATCATTATATCGCGGTCTAAACAGCAATTCATACACTTTTTGGAATTTGGTGCAACATCTACTTTTGTTTCCCCAGTAAACCTCGTCTACATGGGCAGCGCCCTGACTGATCAACCCTAGCAGGAGAGGGAAGTTGGCCGAACCTTGAGTAATGTTTACCTTCTAGTTACTTTGTAATTGTTCCCCATTGTTTAAGTCCTATAAATGTGCTTGTACTACCCCAATAAATTATTCCCCCTTCTTGTTGAAGTATAAGGCGTAACCCTGTGGTTCTTCCATGAAGAGATAATGCCATACTGGTAACATAAGTTACTTCCGACTACAGTAAGGCTTTATTTTGGTGATGAGAGAAACCTATCCACAACAGGTACAAGGACCAAACTGGCAGGAGTGCCTGTTCCCATATCTTGACATGGTTATTGAATGTATTATTGAAATGATTTCCACCCTGACCCTAGCTACACATGTGCAGAATACAATACATACAATAAGTGACCCTGATTAGTATGTACTGTGATCGGCATTGGGGGTTGTCCTAATCTTGTTCAGTTCTGGTGCAAGTGGATCCCAGAGGAAAAACCCACACATAAAAACCTTAAGAAGGCTAGAGAAATGGGCCAGATCTACCAGACTCACAAAAAGGAGCATATTACAAAAAAAAAAATTTAAACCACTGCTGCATAAATCACATTTTTAGCACTATTGGAAAAGTATTCGCTTTCCTTCCCACATTGACCTGCCTGTAGTAAACCTACAATGTGCTCTCCTTAAAAATAACCTGATGTTGTAGGATCAGTATTTTAATTGAAGCAGAATTTACAGAAAATGTAATGCTTTCAGAGCTGTACTTACAGGGGCATAGGAAATGTGGGCGACAAATCCACAGATTACATGAATAGGAGAATTTAAAATATAAAAATTTAACTTAATCATGTATTACTGGAGTTTGCCACTAGAGGGCTTTATGGAACAGTAAGTCTTTCCCAGCAAAACTTTCACCTAAGAAAGCTTTTGGAAATCTCCTTCCTCCCTTTTTTTTTTTTTTTAATATTTTTTTATTAAGAGTATCAAGGTAATACAATAATACACATGTTTCAACGATAAAACAAAAATGATATAGACAATGTCCTTGAAGTTAAAAGGTTATTTATTTGTATGTTTATATTTTTCAATTATTGACTTTTTGCTTTCTCTCTCTTTTTTTTTTGTTATATGAATTCAGATTACTTACATATAAAAATACAGGTTATCGAACTTGTAACCTAAAAACAAAGGAAAAAACACGCCTAGGGTAAAGGGAAAGGGGGGAAGGAAGAACAAGAGAAGAGAGGGACATGGAAAATCAGGATCCACACCCTGATTGTCCTAAGAATTAGAGAACTCTGTAACTTTACCATCCGATCTTAAGGATCCAGGTGTCCCAGCATGAAGCCCATTTCTTGTATGATTGATTCAGGTCAGCTGAGATAACGCTCATATCATATATGAACTTAAGCTTACGTAAAACTTCACTATATGTGGGTATTCCCGATTTCCAGGATTTAGCTAGCGTAACTCGAGTTGCCAAAAACACTTGGTGTGACAAAAGTTGAGCCTGGTTACTAAGGCCCTCTATGGGTAGACCTAAAAGAGCTTCTTCCGGTTTTTGGGGAATCCTGCAATCCCAAAGTTTCTCCAAGATATCATATGTCCCCAGCCAGATGTGGGCAATCCTAGGGCAATCCCACAGGACATGTTTAAGAGTACCTAAATCAGTACACCCCCGAAAACAATTACCTTCCAAAGAAGGATTGGAAAGCTTCAACCTAGCCGGTGTTAGGTACCACCTCAAAATAGTCTTGTGTGAATTTTCCCTCAATATTACGTTCAATGAGGAGCCTGCCGCCTGTTTATGTATTTTATTCCATTGAGCCTCGTTTAAGTCAATGGCAAGTTCCGACTCCCAAGATTGTTGATGATGTAATTTAGGTGGTGTGGTCTGGTCTGTTAGGTAGTTATAAATAATAGAGATATTCGGTCTGCCAGTCAGATTCTCAAGGCAACATTTCTCAAATGGAGTAGTCCTGGCAGCGGCATTACATTTGATTACTTTGGAGATATTGACATGTATCTGGGACAAATTAAGCCATTCCCTTAATGGTAAATGGTGTTCTTCCCTAAATGCTGTAATAGACAACTCTCTATTACCCCTCAACAGATCAGCCACCACCGTAAATGTATTGTTTATCCACCACTTAAATTGCGAGAGTCTATCAATTAGTGCCGTTCTTTGATATACCCACAATGGGGCTATCCATGAGCTTGTTTCAACAAGTGGGATTCTCTTGTTTGTCTGGGTCAGAACTGCCAGAGACTGGACCATGCAGTTAGTAAAGGAGGCTGTAGCGGAGAGGCAATATTCCCCAGGTTATCTCCGCTTATAATCCCAGTGAGGCTCAGGAACAAGTAAATGGTAAATCCACAGGCAAGGTTTCCAACAGGTAAAATCATAGCAATATACCAACCGCAATCCCAATAACTGGACGACACACAGTTTCAGGAGCAGAACTACCTTTATTTTGTCATATGCAGAAATATTTATACACATCCCTTCCCACAGGCAATACACATGCCCATATTTGGCCACACAATACACATAAAGAGAACAATAGGTGAGTCACACCTACCCGAGGCTCCCTGACAACTTTGATACAATCAGACATTGATTCAATTACACTTCTTTGTTCTTATCTGAGAATGAAAACACTGTATACAATAGACTTCCTTTATCTGTAACCGGATTCTCTGTAATAGGATTATCTATTAGCCTAGTAGCTGTGATATTCTGAGCCAATATATTCTGTAGAACATAAAACAACATATCTACAGTATAGCAATGTGATCATATTTTAACCAAGAATTAAATAACCATAAAATAGGGTAAAACAGTGATGGGTTCCGTTACACACCTCCCCCGTGACCATAAGCCGGCATACACGGTCTGATCCCAACGGATCGGCCTGGGGATGTCCGGACAAAACGATTTGTTGGTCACTTCTACAGTTTGACAACCCCTCAGCATTACTGCAATTCACATTTCCTCACATTTCAAGAACAAAACAAACGCACACTTCATACAGCATTCACAGCAATAAACATTTCAAGGGGAGGGAAAATACATTTTACAAACTGGTTTCAGACAATTAAATAATGAAGCCGAGAAGCATCAGCCTTCCAAATGAACTGAAGTCCTTTAGCAAAACCATCCCAAGTTGCAGAGTACATTCCTCCCCCAGCTCGTGGTCGGGCCCCTATTGCACAGGGCCCACTGTTCTTCCCCTGTACACCCACCCAAAAAAATCCAGGATCCCATCCCAACAATCCAGGATCCCAGTGTCCAAAAGGTGGGCCACAATCTCTGTCCCATAGAAACTCCTTTCCATATAAAACGTTCCCGCTCATCCACTCTATCGTCGGCTAATGCTTGGTACTTTTGGAGGTTGGGGTCCTGTCTAGTTTCCCTCCCAAGCTCTTGGGGGTTTTCCCACGCTATGGGTCTCTCTGTGGCATTAGTGCTAAGTGTCTGCTTGTGGCTTACCTGGGTCTCCCGACCTGTTGTAGGATCGTCCTCGGTACGGGTCTGTGAGCGGGTGACCACAGGGTAAGCTTCCCCTGTGGTGTGGGTCTGGGGCTCAAAAGCAGACGTGAGCCTCCCCAGATCGTTCCCCAATAAAACCTCCGCTGGTAACTGCGGCATCAACCCCACCTCCACATGCCCTGCCCCCGCTCCCCAATGCAAATGAACCCTTGCAGTGGGTAGCCGGTATACTGCTCCCCCGGCTACCCTGACGGCCACAGTCTTGTTAAGTTTAGCCTGGTCTGAAACCAGGTGACTTTTTACCAAGGTGATGGTAGCCCCTGAGTCTCGCAGCCCTTGAACCGCTTTACCCTCCAGGTATACGGTCTGCCTGTGATGCTGCCGATTATCAGCATTGGCCTGGACTGGATTTGCCTCGTGCAGCACCTCCCATTGTTCCACAGTTGTAATGGGAACAGCTGAACCATATGGCGTGGCTACTATGTCCTGGTAGTGGTGGGCTGCGGCTGCTCTCGGTGGTGGTGGTGGGCCTGGACGTATCCAGGTGGACCGGTCTCGCAGCTGGGGACATTCCCTTTTATAGTGTCCCCATTTCTGGCAGTGGTGACAGGGGCCAGAAGCGGGCTGGCGGAAACGTGGCTGTGCAGCGGGCAGTGGTGGTGGTGGCAGTGTTCTCGGTGGGGCTGGGGTGTAGCTGGTTCCCCCAAAGGTTTTAAAAGGAGTCTTTGGTGTTACAGGTTTTTGCTGCCTGCGTGCATCTAGGTACTCATCTGCCTTCCTGGCAGCTTCGGTGAGGGAGGTAGGGTTTAGGTCTCTTACCCACTCTTGTACCTCGCCAGTTACTCCCTCATAAAACTGCTCCAACAGCATCATCTGTATCACATCCTCCATGGACCGTGCCTTGCTCGCTTGTACCCACCCAAGTGCTGCCCTTTGTAGCCTGCATGCCCACTCTGCGTGTGAGTCTTTTCCCACCTTCTTTAAGTCCCTGAATCTCCGCCGGTATGCTTCTGGTGTTATAGCATACCTGGCCAGAATAATTTCCTTTACTTTGTTATAGTTCCTTATTTCCTCATTAGGTACAGTACGATATGCCTCGGCTGCCCTCCCAGTTAGCCTTCCTGCCAAAATCGGTACCCAGTCCTCTGTGCTGATTCTATGCAGGGCACAGTCTTTCAAAATCCTGCAGGAAAGCGTCTATATCTTCCTCTGCCTCCACATACGTTTTAAAAGCCTGGTATGGTATCTTAGGCTTACCTTCTTGTGGCATATTTATTGCAGAGCTGCGTTCTGGGGCTGTTTGTTTCCTCAACATAAATTCCTGGACTTCTGTCATGGTCCTTGAAATAATTTCTGTTGAAGGTTGTTCCCCATAAAAAGACAGCCGAAATTGTACCTGCCTCAGGAACTCCACTTGTTCCGAATTTTCTCCCGAATCCCCCTGTTCGGGAACTGAATCTCCGTCTATTCGGTACTCCTCCATCAGCTCAGTAATGAGTACCGCTTTCTTCTTATTGCTGGCTTGTATACCCCTTGCCTCCAGGAGGTCTTTTAATGTGGAGCGTTTTAGTGTGGCAAAATCAATCTCCATCCGTACTCCATTTATGCTTGTTCCTCTGTGAGTCTGGATCCCAGCGCTGCCAACCAATGTAGCGGAGAGGCAATATTCCCCAGGTTATCTCCGCTTATAATCCCAGTGAGGCTCAGGAACAAGTAAATGGTAAATCCACAGGCAAGGTTTCCAACAGGTAAAATCATAGCAATATACCAACCGCAATCCCAATAACTGGACGACACACAGTTTCAGGAGCAGAACTACCTTTATTTTGTCATATGCAGAAATATTTATACACATCCCTTCCCACAGGCAATACACATGCCCATATTTGGCCACACAATACACATAAAGAGAACAATAGGTGAGTCACACCTCCCCGAGGCTCCCTGACAACTTTGATACAATCAGACATTGATTCAATTACACTTCTTTGCTCTTATCTGAGAATGAAAACACTGTATACAATAGACTTCCTTTATCTGTAACAGGATTCTCTGTAATAGGATTATCTATTAGCCTAGTAGCTGTGATATTCTGAGCCAATATATTCTGTAGAACATAAAACAACATATCTACAGTATAGCAATGTGATCATATTTTAACCAAGAATTAAATAACCATAAAATAGGGTAAAACAGTGATGGGTTCCGTTACAGAGGCATTCACCAACTTAGAATCTAAGCTAAGCCAAATAACCGGTTTAATGTGGAGGCCACTTTGTTCAAAGATATTTGTTTCTATTTCTACCCATATTGGCACTTGTTCTTGACCAAACCATTTAGTGATTTGGGCTAATCTAGTGGCTTTACAATATTTCAAGAGGTCTGGGAGGGCACAAATGAAGCGAGAGATTGCCCCCTGAATAGCCAAGATATCCTTGGAACGAACAGCCGTTGGAATGGTACTGAAGAGATAAAGGAGCTTGGGCAAAATATTCATTTTGATAGCGTGAATCCTTCCTAACCACAACATTTTGTATGAGGACCACGTATTTAAATCCATAATTAATTTTTTCATGAGTGCTGGGAAGTTTGCTGAGTACGTTAGGCCAGATTGTCTGGGGATAAAAAACCCTAGATATTTAATGTGGTTTTGGACCCACCTAAAGGAGAAGTTTCCTGATAATTGGGCTTTCAACTGCTCTGGTAAGGAGACATTTAGTGCTTCACTCTTCTAATTTTAAAGCCAGAGATCCTACCAAAAAGTTCAAGAGCATGGAACAGGTTAGGGAGACTGACTAATGGTTCGGAGATAGTAAGCATGACATCATCCGCGAAGAGGCTTAATTTATGTTCCGTCTCTCCCACTCTAACTCCCCTTATATTCATATCCTCTCTGATGGTTACCGCCAGAGGTTCAATACACAAAGCAAAAAGGAGAGGAGATAGAGGGCACCCCTGCCGCGTTCCCCTCATGATTTTAAATTATCGAGATTTAAACCCCTGGGCCCTCATTCAATTGCGATTTGGCCATTTGAATAGGGCTCTAAATAAGCACAAAACATATTTTTTTCAAAGAAGTTTTTAATTAGTGAAAACCTTGCTTTTGGATAGATGCTTACTAACTAAAAACTTCTTTAAAAAAAATATGTTATGTGCTTATTTAGAGCCCTATTCAATGGGCCAAAATGCAATTGAATGAGGGCCCTGGTATGCAACATATGCTGTCGGGGCCGAATATAATGCTAAAATACCCTTCACTAACTTCTCGCTTAGGCCAAATTTATGTAGTGTCTCAGCCATATACACCCAATCGATCCTATCAAAGGCCTTTTCCGCATCAAGGGATAACGGCATTAAGGGCGTATTCTGGAATGATGCTACATCAAGCAAGTTTATGATCCATCTGGTGTTGTCTGGCCCTTCACGACCCTGGATAAACCCAACCTGGTCTGGATGTATTAGGCTCGGCAGCACCTGAGATAGCCTGTTCGCTAAGATTTTAGAGTAGAGTTTAACATCACAATTGATCAAGGAGATAGGTCTATAACTTTTACATTGAGATGGGTCTTTACCCTCCTTAGGTATTACTATCACTTTGGCTTCCAGGAATTCTGCCCTCATAGGCTTACCAGACAAAAAATCGTTAAAAAGCCGCTGAAGATGGGGTGCTAACGTATCTATAAATTGCTTATAATATAAATTTGTAAACCCATCCGGGCCAGGTGCTTTATGAGCCTCGGTCTCTTTTATAGCTCTCTTAACTTCAGTTAGATCTATGGGCCCATCTAGCAGATCTGAATGTCCGGCATCCAGTTTTGGGAGTTTAATGGAAGACAAAAAAGTGTCTATTTGGGTCATATGATCAATCAAGCCCGACCTAGCAGGTGCAGAATACAGATTGGCGTAAAATGTTTCAAATGCCTCCGTGATGTCACGTGGCTTATCGATAATTTTTATCATTCTCCATCTTTAGTTTTGGAATAAAAGAGTTTGCTCGTTGCTGGTTGAGCTTTCTGGCTAGCATTTTATCTGGCTTATTCAAGAGTGTGAAATACTGAGATTGGGTTCTTTGCAGTAGTGTTACCGCTTTTTTACGTAAAATTCCCTGCAACTGTTGTTTGAGTTTAATTATTTCCGCCTGGGTCTCAGGTGGTCTCCTAGAGAGGGGGATTGCTTGAAGGGTCGACATTTTTTTGTTTAGTATATTTATTTGGGATAACTCTGTTCTTTTAGAGCATGCACCAATCTGAATGCATTTACCCCTTATCACTGCTTTGTGTGCAGCCCAAACTCCATCTCTCTCTACCTCACCCTCACCATTTAGATCAAAATAGTCTGTTATGGCGCTATATATTTTATCTTTCGTGACTACGTCATTAAGTAGAGCTGGATTAAGTGCCCACGAGGGGGAGCGCCCTGTAGGCAACAGGTCATTTAAGGAAATACATACAACATCATGATCTGACCATGCAATGGGCCGGATTTCAGCATCCTGTAGGTTCGAAGCTAGCTGTTGCTGTATTAAAATATAGTCGATGCGAGAATATGAGTTATGTCTAGCCGAGTAGTAAGTGTACTCCCTATCATTAAAATGGGTCATTCTCCATGCGTCAAGCAAACCGTGGTTGTTAAGTAAGAGTTTGAAAGACTTTGTTGCGGTGGGAATAATCATCGGGTCTGAATAGCCCGATCTATCCTTTGCTTGGTCCAGGACCAAGTTCATGTCTCCCCCAATAATCCATGTTGATTGTTGCCAGTCAGACATAATGTCTGAGATTTTATGAAAAAATTTAGCCTGTCCAATATTCGGGGCGTATATATTTAGCAGTGAAATCTGGCGTTCGTTAATAGTGCCCTGTACGAGGATGAATCTCCCTTCTGTGTCTCTGCGTGTGGATATGTGTTGGAAATTTAATCTCTTGTGTATTAAAATGGACACTCCCCTTTTTTTTCTGGGGCGGTAGAATTAAAATGTTTGCCTGAAGCATTTCCCCCAATATTTTGGGATAGAATTCTTCTTAAAATGGGTGTCCTGTACCATGACAATATCTAGCCCCATGCGACCGTACTCCCCTAGGGCAATCCCCCGGCTCATTCAGCCCCTGAACATTATGAGATGCTATGCATAAAGCCATTACTCACTACTTGTTCTGAGATACACCCAAGAGATAGAGCTTCTGATGAGTAGGTTATCCGCTGAAAGCAGGTGACCTGAGGGGTGTTCTTCACTTGGACCTAATGATTCGTAGGGCTCCACACCAGGCTAGAGTAAATAGATCAAGTATAGAGAGGGGGAGGGGAGAGGAAAAAAAAAGAGAAGCCGGAGGGAGGGAGGAAGGAGGCGTCTAAAGGAGGAAGGAAAAATAAATAAAAAGTAATATATATATATATATATTTATATTAAAGCAATGTATAAAAATAACCGTGTTGCACAATACAGTACGTAAATCTAACCGTATACAAGTAAGTAATGACGAAAGATTTGTGTATGGGTATATTAAGTATATATCCAGAACAATATACAATTTACACTGAAATGAGGAGAGCAACTCGCTGTCCTCCTATAACCTATGGTGAAGCACCTGGAATCCTTGCAGAAAGATATCCAGGCGACTCGCCAAAACAAAAAACAAAATAAAGTAAAAATAGAAAAAGTTTACAAAATTAACCCCCTGTGGGGCACAGCTTCAGAAACATAACATTAACAATTAAGTGACTATAACTATGCAGATGAAATCTAAACGTTAGATAGCTGCTGTAGAGGACCCTGAACTAATATTAGAGTCGGCACCAGGTGAAAATAGATAAGATCAAACATACATACATATATCTACATACACATATATATCTGTATATACATACCTCCATCTATACATATCTACCCAGAAAACTAGGACTAGATTATCTCAACATTGTCGCTAAATTTAGCCTGGAGGCTGTGCCTTATGTAGATACAGCTACAAAGTCCCTGTTCTACTGTCCACAGTTTTATAGGGTGTATTACGCATTGAAAAATCTTTTCCTTTTCCCTTTAGTTTTTCACCCTTCTAAATGTAAAAGATTATTACAAACTTAGGTTCTTTGTTGCAGCCTAGGGCGTCTGTAGGGTCTGGCATCCGGGCGTTGGGCCGCTTCCCCTACTTCTGGTAAATGAATGTTCCAAGACGAGAGCAGCGCCATGCCCTCCTCCATTTCAAAAACTGGGTAAATTCTTCCATCTCTCACAATGTTCAATTTGAAAGGAAAGCCCCAGGTATACCTCCATCCTTGGGCCAAAACGATCTCCAGAAGAGGTTTGAATAATCTTCTCTTGTACAAAGTGGTCGGGGAAAGGTCAGCAAAAATGGTGGGCTGGCCACCTGCAATCTCTGGAATACCAGATCCAAATATTTTGATGACGAGAGCGGTTTTCCAGGTCTTCTTGCACGTATTGGAGTTGGCTTTGTTCATCTCTTAAGGTTGACACTTCTACTTTCAGTTGGGAGTGTGCTGCTAATAAGTCATGGTACCTCACTTCCAGGTCGGTCACTTTAGAATCAACCGCTTTTATTTCACCAGTAAGTTCTGCAGCCACTTTCTTGATTTCTCCAGTGATCTCAGTTCTAAAAGAGGAGATTAGATCTTTTAGATCCTGTATGTCTACTTTCGTACTAGGCGCCGTGGATTCCATGGTAGCAATTGGGGAATGCTCGGGAGTTGTGGCTGGCTGTCGGGCAGACTGCGTTGGTGTCTTTGTTGTACAAAAGTCCTGTATAGTTTTGGTTGCCCTTCTTGTTGAGATCCCAGCCATTCCTTTTTTATAAGAACCGTACATAAAATGTAGTTGTCAAAGTCACTTCACCTTGAGTTGTGCCACCACACCGGAGTATGGGGTGCCTTTACATAGTGAGCATATTCTTATCCACCTGTGTCAGTAAAATAGGCCGGTTAGGCATCCTCAAAAATATTGGTGTATTTTGAAAGTCTCTGATGATATATTCCTACAGGTCCACTAGGTGGCAGTGCAAAATAGTTTGGTTGCAGCAATTTGGTAGATACCAGTTTTGTCCACAAGATGGAGCTAATCACATAGATTTGCTGGGAAATAGCCTCCTGGCCACCAGGTGGCGACCTTATAATGTGCTAGGCCTAGCACCGGCCAGAGAAAACTTTATTATTGTGCAGATGGTGGACTTTGATCTTCATGTACAGGGTTTCAATAGATACAAACTCTAAAGAGGTTTATGCTCATAAGGCGTGTAGTTTTTTATTTTTACTATTTCTGTACACAAATTGGATTGGTGGCCAGGGTTGTCATGTAAAACATTCAATGCTGTACACTATTCAATTTTTGTGTAGGGGCTTAACCTACTAAGTTGATGTTAACCAGTAAGGCAGCTTTAGATTGTCCCTGTCAGAGGGTCTATCTCTGGGGCAGGTGATATGGTGTTTCTGCTATTGCTATTGAAATAAGCTCACTATTTCCTCCTAGGAGGCCTCCAGCAACTGTCCAGGTTAGGGCTTCAGACTGGTCTCTCTCCTTCTACTGCCCCCTGTTGCCCCACTGTCCAGTTGTCCCTCATCCAGTCCACTTTGCCAGGGGGTAGTGGAAGCACTGATATATTTATAAGCCTGAGCATGTAAGTTTCGTAAGCTGCCACTTGGTGGTAGTGTTGAGCTGTCCTTTATACAGGGTGTAGTCAACCTCCTTCCTCCCTTTTTTAACAACTCTGAGAGGATGCAATGTGCATCCAGAACTAAAAAGGCTACTTGCCAAGAAGCAGCAGAAAGTATTTGCATAAAGTACGCACAACATTGTAATTAAAAATTGCTAGTATACTTTTTCAGGCATGCATTTTGCAACACAACACCTGCCTTTTGTATTTAAATTGGATGTATTGCAAGAGTACAAAAGATAATCATATCTTTCAAACTTACTTCTACTTTGTTTTTTATTCTGGTTTTCCAGATTTCCCTTTCCCCATCTCACTTTTTACTTACGCTTGCAGCCTTGTGCTTCTTGCTCTTCACTAATTCCTCTTCCTCCCTTCTTTTGCTTCGTCACCCATATCCCACCTACTCTTGCACACACTATTTTCCCCTTGGAAAGTATTATGGTGGATTAAAATAAGGGAGGGCCAGCCTGTGTGATGCAGTGATATGATGAGGTGGGGGGAAGCCTGTGTTATAGTGATAGGTTAGTGAAATAATGCATTCGCAAAACAGTTTACTCCAAACAAAGCATGACTACAGGACATATACATTTCTGAGTTTTTCTCTGAAACAATATTTTTTTTTGTCTGCTTTGCATACATGTTGTTTATTTATAGTTCTATAATAACAAGGTGAACATTGGGACATGTCTAGCAGCCTAAACCTTTATTTAGCATCCCTCGCCCCTTCTCTAACTTTGTAGACCTTCCTCCCTCCCTCCCTCAAATTGTTGGCCATTTTGCTCTCTTTGTCATGCTTCCTTTTTTATTTTATTTTGCTCCCTCCAATTTTATTTTTTATTCTGCTTTCCCTATTCTCCCTCTTTTCTCCCCTCTCTTCTTTGTCTTGGTTTACTTCCATTGTCCTTAGCTCTTTTCCATTCCTTGTCTATTTTGTACTCTCTTGCCCCCTCCCTTAAACATCGAAAAATCGAATTCATGATAAAACTAAAAAGTGACATGTAGCTTGCCCATTCTATCAACTCATAAGTCTGACTGATTAAGCTTTAAGGTGGCCTTATGTCCTTAGGCTGCAGGGTAATGCATATTGCTTTGTCTATGTAAAAACTGTGTTTTTGATCTCCTTCTTTGCATGTATTTCTAGATGGATGAGGTTGGGGTAGGGTTGCACCACAACAGAAACATCCTTTTTCAAAGTCTAAGCATGAAAAAGGGTCTTACTATGAAGTAAATAAATGTAAACAAAAAATATGAATGCCACATACACAAAATACAGTACAGGGCAATTACAGAGATATTCATTATACAGAGTCTTATTGCGATACACAACTTCAGCTATTAATAATATCCCATTTGGTCACACGGATGCTGGTTCTCATATATGGGGTGAAAATCTTGATTATTATTATTATGCTTTATTCGCAACTCCCCAACATATTCTGTATAGCTGTAAAGGGGTTAAGTACAAGGCAAAAACAAAATGCAAAAGAATGATAATTACAATGTGTTCAGAGAAGGGGAGCAATAAGGTTATCACTACAACCAGATCCTATCATACAGTTTTTGAGGTATTCCTAGGTAATTAACATGATACAGCAAAGCAAATTATGGCAGAAACAAAACATGCTCATATAAATTTATATTATTTTAACTTTTGAGTACAAGTATTAGAGTGAGAATTATGTAGAGTTATGCTTGGCTAATGGTCCTATATTAGAGTTAATGTTCAGGCTCCATTAGTGTCCTCTCCATGTAAGTTAATAAGGAAAATAGGCATGCCCAGTTGGTATAAATATGAATACTGCATGACTTATAATAATCAGACCTTAATTGTTAATTTATCCAACTGGGAGTGCTCTTAATATTACCCATCACCATGAGCATTGTTGAAAGTCCCTTGTCAAGGAGGCTGTGTATTGATAATTTATACTTGTATCTGTGTACTTTTTGTTTCTGCATTAGCTAGAAACCTTGCAGTGTCTCAAGATCTGGGAAGGGGCATAGAGAGATTTAAAAAGTAGCTCATGAGACGGTGGCTTAATATTTCCTCAGAGTATGAAAGGAGTGGTTGTTCTGCAAAACACATCTCTGAGGCCTAAGATAATAATTACAGATAAAAGCCAGGCCTGTTCTTATGCCGAAATATAATTAGTAAAATAACCCTGGGCTTGTCATACTGTAATATTACAATGCACTGAGGCCTAATGTAAAAGTGTGGTTTTATTTTCTGGCATGACCAGAATATTGTGCTGGTCTTTTATGTATTTAAACGGCCACTCACAGATAAAAACAGATCTGAGCTCCGTGATAGGCTTAATCTATGTTGTGGATGCTGCGGCTTGTGCCAGTACTCAGCAGCTGCAGATGGGCTCAGTCTAGACTCTACACAGACACCTGGCTTCAGTTTTACAGGAGATTGTAGCCAGTACTAGGAGTTTGCATTTAAATGACAATTTCAAAGTAGTAAAATGTAAATATTGTTGTATTAACAAATCAATATATTAATATTATCTGTAATCCTGTTATTGTACTTTTAAAGATATCACCTGACTGAACCCCATCTTCAGATCATAAAAAAAAAAGCCAATACAGAATCCAGAGTAAAACATTTACTTTTTATTTATTTATTGCCATTTACATAAATTCAGGTTAGAGCTAAACACAGCCTGCTGCCTGTAGGGTTATACAGTTCCAGGGAACTAGTTAGTTATTCTATGACTTGTGTGCAAGCTATACCTGATACCTCCAGGCCTTTAGTGAACACATGTGCACAGT
Organism: Discoglossus pictus; assembly: GCA_027410445.1. Classification (NCBI taxonomy): domain Eukaryota; kingdom Metazoa; phylum Chordata; class Amphibia; order Anura; family Alytidae; genus Discoglossus; species Discoglossus pictus. The sequence continues at coordinate 168,304,826 of CM050167.1, read as the reverse complement.
GTCACCTACTATATATGAATATTAAATACGCCTAGCGCTAGGAGGCACAGAGAATTTGCAAGCAGATGGCAAACCTCTAGGACTACAGGGTGTTACCTCTGTCACATCATTAGTTTGCATGGAATTTGTGTCAGACCAGCTGATCATTCCATAGAGTTAGTAAATGATCCAAAATATGCTTACAAAATATATATATATTTATATAAATATAGATTTCTTTCTATATATTTCTAAATACTAGGAGTGTAAACTGGTATCTGGGAGTGTAAACTTGTATAGAACAGTTTAGATCCTGTTAGTTGAGAAAGCACCTAAATGATATTAAATACTATTTATGTGGCTGACTTGTGGACTGGAGGTGGGGGGTCACTGCCGTGTATACTTGTCTCTCTCCCTCATATGAAGTTTATTCGTGCTTCTATCACCACATTCTCTATAGGTACCCATTTATTTTACTCACCTTATCTGCCCAACTCCCCAACCCTGCACATTCTAGGTTCATCTCCATTTACTGTCCTCTCCCTGACAGCAATCTCTGTGCCTATATAATAGTCAATGTCTCTCATATTATGCACATTTCAAGTCTCTCTCGCTCTCACAATATTGCACTTTCCAAGCCTTCCTCTCACTCTCCTGGCCTCAATCACTTTCTACAGCTCTTTTTGTTTAAATAAAGGACCACTGAAATCACATATTTACAATATGTCCTCTAGGATTTAGACAATTAAAAAACAAAATCAGTCTTTAATTTATCACTCATATGTAAAGTTGCTCTTTAGCTATTTGTTTATCTAATGCAGCGGGGACAACCTTGGGCACTACAGTTATGAGTAGTTCAACACAGCTAACTGACCTGGTTTCACTTTTCAAGGCTCCCTTCATTTCATGAACTATGGGCAGTCTTTTTGGATAGTAATAGAGTCATCCTGTACATAATTGGCAAGATATCTTTAAAAATTAAATTCAGTCTTAAAATATTACCTATTATTGATTCTAGTTCTTCACGAGCTATAGTAAACATGTAATTCCAGTGCTCATTTAAAGGTCCCATGCCTCGCCTTCACATCCTATGGTCACTTTATGTAACCTCTGTGGTACCCACCTTGCTCTTGTGCTACCTGCTCTTCTCACCTCCATTTTCACATTGCTATATCCCTCCATGTTACACCTCCCTGACTTTCATGAGCCTCTCTCCTGTTCCATCCTTTCACCCATTCCACTTTATATTACATTTTCCAGACCACTCCTTTTTTAAACAATTTCTACATATATTTTTTTAAATTTAGCACTCCCTCTTTTCAAACTCAATGGGAATATAAAGTGTTGTGCGTCTCCTGGACTCCCTGTGATCTCTGTGTATAGTGTGCATGTTTAATATATACAGTGTTAGTCTACTCTGTGTGCTAATTAAGTTATTCCCTAATGGTGACCCCCACCAGTGTATGTTAGGATCAGCAGACCAGCTCCTGTCTCATGTGAATAATCTGTAATAATGCATCTTGAATGTCCGCATCCATGTGGCCCTGAAAGAAAAAACAAAGATACCTATATAATAACCAGGAGTGTGCAGAGTAATCACACAAATAACACAGATCCTAATAAGCAGTTAACCAATAAATGGCAATTGTAGCCCAACCTTTCTGTATGTAAAACATCATGCGTTAAAATGACAAAAATATCCTCACATGTTAAAGTAAATACTGGGAGGGAGTCTTGTGAATCTCTGGACTGCAATACTGTTCCAATTGCAGTCTTTAGAGGAATTAAAGGAACATAGACAGCGAGCATTTTTTCATACAAAATCTTTTGTAAGATTTAAAATGTTCTTAAATAAGTTATTGACTTTAGTGGTCCTTTAATATTACGTTTCTTAAATTAATATAATGTACCCATGCAAACAAACTTCTGAAATGTATAAAACATGCTCTACCAAATGAGCAACAGAGAATTTAGGACAACAATGGTCCTTTAACACCCTGTGTATTTGTTACAGTTGGTACTAGGCATCCCTGTCCACTATTTCTAAGCCTGTATGTTCTGGTTGAACATTAAAACTCAGCTTTTATGGACTGCACACGATGTTCAGTTTAGCATCTAGACAATGTGTGGTAGGGACAGAGCCATTACCTCCCTGCACTTACTGCCCAATGTCTACAGTAGGTTGGTTTGGAAACATAATCTTATATAACATCCATTGAAAATGGTTTTAGTTTGCAAGAATTGCTTATAGTATACTCTTTAAGAGAGGTCAAACTCTTCTTCACACCCAGACTTGGGACAGTGACCCACATTGACGGATACAATACTAGACAATATATACATCCTGCACTCCACTTGGTAAGAGCACAGCTACATACACCAGCCACCCCTACACTCCGCTTGATGAGAGCACAGCCACCCTCCCTCCCTATATGCACACACACAATCCACTTGATGAGATCACGGCCAGCCACATACACCGCCCTCCCCACTCCACTCAGTGAGAGCAACCCCCCTACACGCACACCCGCTTTCTACCTGTACAGCGTTCAGGAGGTGTGAGCGATAAATGGAGATGATTTCCTGGTGTCTGTGCTGAGACTCCTGCAACACAAAAGCATAAAAAACTACAATAAGATCATATTTGAACAGAACTACAGAATACTCATGTGTCAAGAGCAGTGGTGATACAGTAGTACTGAAATTAATGTAAAGTTCATGCAAAAAGTACAAAAGGACAACAGATTTCTGAAAAGATACAAATTACGAGCAGTACATAACTGGGTAACAGTTTCTCAATAACTTCATGTGAAGTTTGCCCCTTCACAGAAGAAGTGACTAACAAAGAGTCCCATGTCCAGGAGAAGGAGAAATATGAGAGTACACATGAGTTCTTACAGAAAATGAAGTAAAAATAGAGGTGAAGCTCTGAATGATGGGGTGCAGGGATATGTTGTATTTCCCTTTTATCCAAATTACATTTCTCACATCCGTTGCTTACACCTTTCCTTCACTTCCTATCTCTACTTTTTGGTCACCCATTGTATTACCATAAGTGTTCATATAAGACCTATAAAAGACAACAGAGAATGCGGACCATGTAATTGTTACTATGGAAGCTTCTCAATGAAGGGACTCCATCCGCCTTTAAAAAGGAAGGGACTCCATCCGCCTTTAAAAAGGAAGGGACTCCATCCGCCTTTAAAAAGGAAGGGACTCCATCCGCCTTTAAAAAGGAAGGGACTCCATCCGCCTTTAAAAAGGAAGGGACTCCATCCGCCTTTAAAAAGGAAGGGACTCCATCCGCCTTTAAAAAGGAAGGGACTCCATCCGCCTTTAAAAAGGAAGGGACTCCATCCGCCTTTAAAAAGGAAGGGACTCCATCCGCCTTTAAAAAGGAAGGGACTCCATCCGCCTTTAAAAAGGAAGGGACTCCATCCGCCTTTAAAAAGGAAGGGACTCCATCCGCCTTTAAAAAGGAAGGGACTCCATCCGCCTTTAAAAAGGAAGGGACTCCATCCGCCTTTAAAAAGGAAGGGACTCCATCCGCCTTTAAAAAGGAAGGGACTCCATCCGCCTTTAAAAAGGAAGGGACTCCATCCGCCTTTAAAAAGGAAGGGACTCCATCCGCCTTTAAAAAGGAAGGGACTCCATCCGCCTTTAAAAAGGAAGGGACTCCATCCGCCTTTAAAAAGGAAGGGACTCCATCCGCCTTTAAAAAGGAAGGGACTCCATCCGCCTTTAAAAAGGAAGGGACTCCATCCGCCTTTAAAAAGGAAGGGACTCCATCCGCCTTTAAAAAGGAAGGGACTCCATCCGCCTTCAAAAAGGAAGGGACTCCATCCGCCTTTAAAAAGGAAGGGACTCCATCCGCCTTTAAAAAGGAAGGGACTCCATTAATTAAAATCTACAGCACTTCTTAAAGTAACACCTCATCAAGTACAATATCTATTTAATAGCGCTTAATCTCAGTCACTAACACCTTTACATGTAAAATATCTTAATCAGATCTACTTCTCTTAATTACACTTTTTTACTTAATATCACTAATTAGCATTCTTAGGTTAACAACAACAAAAAATGCAATCATACCAGGTTCCAGGTAGAAGTCAGTCTGGGTGAGTTAATTTGTCCCGTCACTCCTACAAGCTACCAGGCTTCCATGGAAGGGATGCACAACAAGCAATCCTACACAGATTGTCATGAATAGGCTCGGAAAACCTCTAATTTTGGCCATGATTAGTTGTCAAGCATCTCCCCCACGAGTTCCTGCAGCTCGGGGTGTTATCTCCGGACAAAAAGTGCACTCCTGGCTCGGCAAATGTTGTAGCAAAGACCATACCCACAAACTAAATTTTACTCTGAAACCCAGTCATGATACCAAAAAATAGAGTCCTCAGATAATTTTCTTATTATTAGATTTTATTTATACAAAACGTGGGCCAGCAACAAAAAACATCCAAAATGGCTGCTGCTGACTGACTGAACACAAACATAAACAACATAGCTTATATAGTAATTACATACATAGAGAATGGCATAGTCCATTATCACTCTCCAGAAAAAAATGACAAAGTCCAACAGACAAAAAACGATTATTGATATTAGTAGACCAATGAAATAAGATGCATGCAGCTAGCACGTGTCAACCATGCTGGATACGTCACATCATCTGTGCAACAAACACCGCTACTCGTTATCTCTGCGCATAGGTCAAATGTTGGCCTTGTGGACTACTGAAATACATATTGTTTAGGCTAAATAATTGTCGTCTGTCTCCAGAACAAATTTTCATTATGGGAAGAAGGACTTGTTTGCAGTTATAGAATAAAAAAAACAATTAATTTATAAGTGAAGGTATAATTAACCGATTCATACCTGAGTACTGTTTCAGAGCTAAACTTCACAAAAGTGTTACAAAAGTGATGAATGCTATATATATATATATATATATATATATATATATATATATATATATATATATATATATATATATATATATACACACACACACATATACACATATACATACATACACTAAATAATGTAAGGATATATAATGTATAAGTATTCTCCACAACACTATATAATCTTTATAGTATGTGTAACATCATAGACAAATGCTAATTCCTAGAACAACTTCTTTATTTGCCACGTGTATTGTTCGAGTCAGATACGAACATGACTGCTGATATATGTGCACAACCTACTGCAAAAAAAAAAAAAAAAAATCTTACAAATATTCATCATAAAAGTCTATAAAAGGCCTTATGTACATGATCATTAGCAGATAAATGTTCAGCTGGTCTATTTTTAATTAAATCAATCACTTTTTCTGCTGTTTCAATGACCACAGACTCAGTCACCCAGGATTATATATTAAGTCTTTCATTAGATTTTAGGATGTTAGATGATGGTACAGATATAGGAACGTGCTATAACAAGCATCTGAATCCATTCTGCAGCTGTTATGCTGATCACATACTGTATACCCAGAAAATCTTAATTTACATCATTTTCGCCTTGCAACAAATTCTACTTCAGTTTATAGTCATGTGAGAAAGATTAATCTTCAGTAACTGATAAGCAGAATGACCAAAGAAGTGAAAACGGGGTAAAATGTAAAGCACTAAAAATATTTTTTATATTTGGCACAGGTGACCACAGTGAGAAGTGACCAATAGCGTTCTTTGTATAAAAAATAGACATGTAGGGATTTCTCTCAGTTTTCAGTTCTACTTTAAAAACAACAAAGAGGGGCTTTCAATACAATAAGCTGCAAAGTGGTGGAGCAGTCCTTCAATTTCTGCTGAAAACTAAACAGAGTGAATAATATATTGGCCACATGAGCACTTTGTACTCCAGTCTATTAATATAATACTGTGAAATTACTGTGGCATTTAGAAGAATATTTGGAAAAAACGATCCTTAGTCAGTATTAGAAATGTAACTGAATCACATAGATGGCTGGATAAACTGGATACATTGACATGTTGCAGTGTGCTCAATGTACTAGGTTGAAGAAAGCTAGATCTTTTTTTTTTATAACATAAATTTTATTGAGAAGTTCTGGAATTGCAAAGACAAGACAAAAAAGAATAATGAAAAACATAGTCCAAAAGTTGTCTTATAACTAACATCGTATTGCTAACATGTTGAAACCATTCCATTTAAATAAAAACTCCATTACAACTCTTTTTTCGTATTTTTGGTGATTCTGTCCAAATATATTCACATTAGTTTCTTTAGATTCAGCAATATATACAGCTTATAAGGTCACATTGTGCAAACTGCAGAAATTCACATTTCCATAGATGAACCAGAGCAGCAAGAAATATGATAAAAGAAAAATAAAGTAGAGAGGAGACAAGTAGCATTGTACAAAACATATGGTGGAGTGTCTTCCCCCAGCAATTCCCCGTTCAACCAATCTTAAGGTAACCTTCCTCCCCCCTGTACCTCTGGAATACTGAAGAGATATCTCTCAGGGTCCTCTCACCATTTCTTCCCGTCCGCTCCACACTCCACTCCTCAGCCGCTCAACAGGAATGGCTTCTTCGATGTGTTCCCTTAACTTAGTTGTTATATATTACTATTTGTGAATAAGATGCAGGGTTCCCAAACTTCCAAGAAGCAGTGATGTGTATCTGATATGATGTGGGTCATCCTCGAAAGCTAGATCTTAATTGAGTTAGAAGGACTATAGACTTGTATTTTGGGGTTGAATCTACCTTTTTGGTGGGACCAAACGGATATTTCTAATGGCATTTTCCTTGTTGTATTGCACCATTAAGTTAAAAAAGATGGCTCTTATAGTGGGGAAACACTTATGGAACAGGGCACAGTCCTGGGTGTGTTTATTAGATCAGTAATTTCTGCCATAACGGTACAGAGCTATTCTGGATTAGACAACCTAGCATGTTAAAAGAAGGGTTAGATCTACCATATTCAACTTATGCCAGCTAATACTTTTGGAACATACACAATATCCCAGGTCACTTACATCCAACTGACGCTGTAGGGATGCTATTTGGGTCTGTAAACTCTCACGAGATGGGTTCTTCTCGGATTCCCCTTGGAGTTTGGACAAGGCCAGCTTTAGACTATCTACATCTGTGACAAGTCCAGAGATCTTAAATGAGATAAGACAAAGATTAGAGCCACAGAACGTTTGAGGAGTGAAAAAAAGCACATATTTTATGTGTAAGGATGTGTGTGTGTGTTGGAGGTATGGGGGCAAACAAGGGCACATAATGGTTTTACCAGTGAATCAAAAAGAACCAGGTATAACAAATGCACAGTAAGGTGACAATGATACACAATCTATAAAGAGACTCTATGTTAATACAAGTTAGCGATGACAGTCTTGCCCAGTTATCCAAAGTCCACAAGGTAATGGTTTCAGTGGAGTATGTATATTGCGTGAATGCATGGGCAGTGTTATCTCACCTCTTTGTCTTTATTCTCCAGGTCTCTGGCTGAATTCTGTATGCTCCTCTGCAGCTCCTCTATAGTGGTCAGAGACTGATCATATCGCTCTTTGAGCTGAGCTATTTCTTGCTCTATGTTGTTGCTTCTCTCCTGCAGTTTCAGGTTCTGCTCTTGTGCTGCCTGCAGTTCCTGTGCTGTTCGCTCTGTATCCTGTTTGTATTTGCTGTTGGTCTTCTCCAGATGAAACACTTGCTGCTCCAGTTTTGATTTCGCAGACAAGTACTCAGCCTTCATCCTCTCCTCCAGGCTCTGCAGCTCCCATAGACTTTGCTGAGATTTGGACACTTCCTCTCTGAGCTGTGCCACTTGTTGCTCTGCTGTCCTTGTGGCTGCCTCCTGCTCTTGCACTTTCTGCCTTTCCTTGGCCACAAACCCCTCCCAAGTCTCCTTCTCCTGTGCATACTGAGTGCTGGAGACAGAGCAGCCTATCTGCTCCTGCAGTTCCTGCTCTAAGTTCTGGACTCTTTCCTGTTCTCTCTTATATAAATTCACCTGAGCTTTTAGCTCTGTCTCCAGAGATGCTCTAGTGCTATCCAACATGTTCCTTAGCTCTTGGTGCTGCTTTGTAGGAATGTACTGACTGCTCAGGCGTTCCTGTAACTCTAGCAATTTGTTAGCAGCATTTAGAATCTCTTCCTGCAGTTCTTGCTGTTTCTCTTTAGCCTCTGCCAGCGTTTTCTGTGCCTCTTGTAGACGGAAGCGCAGATCATCCAGTTGGCTGAGCATTGTACGTTTCTCCTGCTCCCAGGAGAGATGCTCCTCCTTTAACACACATTCTGTCCTCTCTAATGCTTCTTGTAGCTTATTTGTTACTTCTTTTTGCTCCTGAAACTTCTCTTGGGCTTCCAGGGTTTTGTGACACTGCCTCTGTAGCTCTGCCTCCAGCTCGCTCCTCACAGCCTTAAAGTTCTGTTCCTTTTCCTCTACACTGGCTAGGGGAGCATAGCGCTCCGTGATACAGCGCTGCAGTGTGTCTAGTTCTTCCCTCTGCTCCTTGATTGCCGTCTGGAGTCTTTGCACCTCCTCCTGTGCACGTTGATACTTTTCTTGAATCTGAACACACTCCTGTTGCTTGTGTTCCTCTCGTCTTTGCAGATCTGACACAGTCTCTTCATGCTGCTTTCGTCTCACATATTCAGTGTCTATCTGCACTTTCATCTTATCCAGTTGTGCTTGCAATGCTGCATGATCCTTAGCCTCATTCTCCAGTTTTGCCCTTAACTCTGCCCGGCCAGCAGCTTCACTCTCTACTAACACCCGAAGATCTTTCTGTATCATAGCTTCATGCTCCAACTGGGCCCGAAATGATGCTTGCTCTGCCACTTCACTCTCCAGCTGCTCTCTCAGCATAGCCATCTCAGCTTTGGCTTTGTCTAAATCAGTAGTCAGAGAGGCAGTGGCCTCATGGTGTGTTTGAAGTGACACATGGCTGTCCTTCACTTTTGTGATTTCAGAGAGGAGGCTGCATGCTTTGGCTGCTTCCTCCTCATATTTCTTAGAGGCCTCAGCCAGTTGTTTCTCTAGATCTGTGACACTTGCCTGTACAGCCTTCAGTTCTTTCTCCTGATCCACCAAGGATTTGTTAGAGGCCTGGAGCAGAGTCATCTCCTCTTTTAATGTTTCCCTCTCTTTCTGTAGCTTTCCCTGCTCCAGCTCTACCTCTCTGTGTGTCTGCTCAGACTCTGATAACTTCTCACTCAATTGAGCGATGGTTTCCTCACAGGCTCTCTTGGTCTCTTCGTGCAGCTGGACAGGCACATGCTGGCTCCTCATCTGGGCAGTAAGCTCCTCAATTTGTCTCTGTAGTAAAAGTTTCTCTGTATGCAGCTTCTCCCCTTCTCGGCTCAGGCTGACAATCCTCACTTTTCCATCATCTATCTCCTTTCTCATTGAATCCCATTTGGATTCCATCCTCCTCTTTTCCCTTTGTGCTGCCTCCAATGCCTCTCTGACCTTTATTAGCTCACTCTCAGCCTTCTCCAAAGTACGGGACTTCTCGTTCATCTCATTGGTCAGGAGACATCTCATATTCTCAAACTTATCTGTAGTAACAGCAAGAGTCATCTGCTCCTCTATTTCCTGCACCCTTTTCTCTGATTGCTCCTTCTCCTCCTCACAGACTGCAAGTTCCTCCTGCAGACGGCGGCTCTCTTTACGCAAGCGAGCATCCTCCCTGCGCAGCTCCTGCACCAGTAGTTCATTGTGACGTAGCTGATTCCGCAGCTTCCCAACCTCGGCAGATGCTCCTTCGTACATTCCCTTCATATCCAGCAACTGCTCCTGCAAACTCTCCGCTCGGGAGCTACCACTCACAGCTTCCTGGGTAAGGTGGTCCTTCAGTGCCAGGAAATGTGATTGCATCTGCTTGACCTTACCCTCAGAGTCCAGCATGCGTTTCTGCACATCTCGCAATGCTTCTTCCAGCTGCCGGATCTGCTGATCAGACTCTGCTTTGGTGCGGTCACGCTCGGTGGCTAGTGCCAAGCACTCGGAGGATCTCTTGGATAATTCCTGTTTTAGCCTCAAAGACTCCTCTCTTGCCACCTCATAGAACCTGCGCACGGTCTCCAGCTCCTGGCGCTGATCGTTGCTCTCCCCGGGGAGCTCCAAAGGCCGCAGCTGAGACCTGGCCGGCAGGTGAGCTGCGAGCTGGAGAGAAGAGAGAAGAGAGAAAGAGAGTAAACACATATCCACAACTTATTGTAGTAAATTTGTGTCTGGTACTAATCTCTTATAATTACATTGTAAATATTGTTCTCAGCTCTCTAACTCAGTTATCCCTCATTCACTCGCTATACTCATTAATAACAATTTCTCATATGATGCTTCTACTTCCTCCATTATATGATTGTCTTTCTTATTCTTTCTATAGAAAACTATAGAGAGTTCTAGCATGGAATCACTTATGGGTGTATCCTTTCCACTCAGATATTCTTAATTCAGATTCTCTATGAGATCTGGATAGAAATACACAATACAAAGGGTATCTGCCCCCAATAATCATTTAAATTGCATTCTGAAACACTCAACAGTCTGCAAAATCCTATTTTCCTTACAATCCCACTAGAGGGTGCCAAACACTAAAGGACATGTGTAATATACTTTTGCTCATTAACCATAGTACCTGGGGATCAGCACTGAGAACAGACGTTTGATTCATCACAACCTCTTCTTTACCTAGAAGTAAAAACAGAGTTCAGCGATTTTATGACAATTGGCAGGATCAAAATTATGCTCTCTCCCTCATACTCACTGTTACTGAAGGAGTTGCCTGTGGATAAATGATTCTTCTGCTGGAACACAAAGAATACATCTCTATCAGATTATAAAACAATCTAATCCCGAAAACCATCCCTCGCATTATCACTGGAACTCTCCCAGTGGTTGCACTTTAGCTCTCTCTAACTCAGCACTCAATAGACCACCCTTTCTCCAGTCAACATCATTCTTATTATCACATCAATTTCCCACAATTCTCACTCTCTATTTTCTTTCTAACTCTACATTTACAGATTTTCCTGCCCCATCTATTTTCCATCTTTATTCTCACTTTATTATTTTCCCCCAATCACTTTCCTTCGCCTTGTTCACCCTTTCCCCATCACCCACAATGCATACCCCCATCTTTCTTGCCCCTCTTCTCTCACCTCATAATATCTCACTTTTCCTCTCAGACTTTCCATGGTCTTCAGACTTTCTTCTAGCTCCTTCTCTTTCACCTCTAGCACAGATTTCAGCTCCTCCTTCTTTGGTGTGAGGGGAAAAAATAAATTATTATCCCAATGAAAAGCCCATATGTCTTTGTTTAGACAGCGAAAAAAAATATAATATAATAATATATATATCTCAAACATCACAAAAATTGTGTTTTTGCAGGAAAAAAAATAGATCAGAAGTAAAACCTGTTTAAATGTCATTGAAACTAACAGGAAAAGGTGGGTTAGAGATTCAGCCACTTAAACTAACCCTTTAAAAAGACAGTGACTTCTTGCATTTGTAAAATGCTTATACTGAAAAGTTCTTTCACTACTCTTTATTGGCTCAAAATATATTTTTACAGAGTAATATCTGTTTTATAGATCTTACAAAAAGGCTCATCATTGCTTGAGATGTATACCAACTATAATTCTGATTGCTTAATAGTTTCTGCTTCCATAATTGCCTTTATAAAAAGTGGTCCTAAAATTGTATTCTGTATTCAGTATGAGACTATTTACCATTGAATAACAGCAACAACAACAACACATATCCTTTTGTAAAGAGCATTAGGAAAAGGGAAATCTGTAAAGTCAAAAGTAATTATTCTGCTATTATTGAGTTATTACTATTTACTTTGCCAATTTTTTTGCAGGAGCCCGTTTACAGTCCCACACAAATGCTAAATTTTACCTCATTTTCAAGATCATCGGACATCATCTGTTCCTGCAAAATAAACACATTGTGATAGAGGTTGTGGTGTGAAGATGTCAGATATAGCCTTTACTATGATACAGATTATATTTCTATCCCTCAGTTATTAAAAATACATATCATCCATGCTGTTACTTTCTGTTACTCCAACCCTCAATGAGTCTGTGTCAGGTAATGTGCAAGTTTAAGTTCATTTCAAGACAGAAAACACTTATGGAGGAAACTGCACTGCTTTATCCTTTCAGGGAATATTATCCCACTTTTGATTCTGCAGAATCCTTACAGATATGCTACACGTCATCTTTCATCAGGCAAATGATATATTGATTCTCCTAGCATTATGTACATGTGAAATTCATTATCCAGGCTTCACACTTCCTTTTTAGCATTAATTCTTTCCATTCCTTAATATTTATCAGGAACATATATCTTCTATACAAAAAAGGTGCAAGAATATTTAACCCCATAGTAGTCCTTTAGTTCTATCATTCATTCCTACTCTATAATTTATTATTCCTATTATTTAGTCCACAAATGTATCCGTATAAACATAATCTCTGAAGACATTCTTTTTTTTTTTATTATCAGTTTTATTAATTAGCAAAGATGCCAACATACAAATGGTGCGACAAAATACAATAAAGTCGCCAATGAAAAGTAAATACAAACCAAAACAGATTGAGACGATCAGAAACCTATTTAAACTACAAAGGGGTCATGCATAAGTTTATAGTATATACTTTGTAAAGGTAACCCTATCTGAATAATTAGGTTCTGTTAAATGTGCATCATTTTGTACAGCATCTCCGCCAGAATGAGGAGAATAAACAATAATGGAGAATAATAAACAAACATACATATTGTACATTATAAGAGCACAAAAAGGGAAAAAACAATTAAATTAAATCAACTAAATAAAATCAAATCTAAAAAGTGTATCAATGTATATAACCAAGGGATTCAAGACCTACGAAGACAATAGGTTTTGAAATGGAAATGATTGTTCTAATCTTTAGCAACTCTAATAATTATTTACTTATCCCTTGTGGATATAAAGTTCCAGTTTGTTTCTTGTAATCTAAGTTCCATACTGTCATGATTATGTGAAGGGAACAATTCTTCTAAACAATTTAAGTTCACATACATAATGCTTGATGTGTAATATATTTATCTGGACCATAACTTTGTATAGAAGATTTATGTTTATTCAGTCTAATTTTCACGGCCCTAGAAGTTTGTCCCACATAATCCCTCCCACAGGGGGGATACCATTTCTGTACATAGATAGGCAAGTTTGTTTTAATGTTCATTTATCATCAAGTTGGACCTAAATCTACTTAACAGACTCTTAGGTAGACCTTTCTTTCAACCAACAGGATGGAAGCTTCCTGCATCACATATCTATAGGACTTTGAAGATATTGTTATCAAATGTATTGCATAATAAGAACATCTCTTCAAAATCAGCCATAAAATATTAACATAAGATTGGACTACATTTGCCCCCATAGCTGTACCCTGTAATTGAAGGAAGAATATTTTCCCAAACAAAAATATAATTTTTCCAATACCATGTTTAATATCATAATCATAATTATAATAAAGTTTAAATAATCAGATAATTCTGGATTTCTAATCATTTTTATTTACATTTTCAAAAGAATAGATGTGTAAAGACTTTGTATGTCTATCGTAACTAAATTAGTAACTTGATCAAGAACTTTAAGTTCTTTTAATCTTATTAAAATTTCAGTTGTATCTCTCAAAACACGGTTGTAAACTTTTTCACAATCGTTTGTAAGTAATAATCAACATATTTAGCTAGTGTCTGGAGGACCCTATCCCTGGCTGAACTGCTCTATCTGGAGGTTGTGCACAATTTATATGTTTTCTCTGCAATAAATACAATATTGGAACCATTACAGTTGAGGGTATATGGAAGATTTCCTGTTTTTAATACTAAAATATACTACCTATTAACAAGTGATTAAAAGCTATTGGTAAGAGATGGACTAGTCACAGACTGTTTCGCAACATTATCTATTGAAATTCTGCTGATAGACATTCTGTAAGTGGCTAGTACACATTGGCCCCCATTCAATTGAGGTTTTGGGAGATCCGGTAGTGAGGTCGCAAGTTCATTTGCTTTCAATTGGCATCTTTTTGCGAGTTACGGACTGGATAACACTGCGATGGTCAAACTCGTAACTTACAGCCTCCAGAAGCCTTTGATCTTTCACTTTCGTACGATGGCTATAAATCTCAAAAATCGCTATTCAATTGCTCAATTTCCCCAAGCCCGCAAATGTTTTCACACCCGTAAAAAGGCAAATGAAGGAGGAAATCCTACGAGTGCTAAAGAGGACTCACAAGGGGGTTAAACACCTATTCGTAGCACTGTAAATTCAAATATAAAATCAATACTGCACTGTAAATAAAGGGGAAAGCGATGATAGCGATTAGAATTAATTGTACAACAGTCTCAAGCTCGCAAATCAGCAGTATATAAAATGTATTTTTAGGTTTCATCTCGGGGTTATATCGATCTCAGGTGTCAATGAGTTAATACATATCAGGCCACCCATATGGACTTGAACAGTATCGTCTTTCATTTTCATAATTCTATATTTTGTGGGTTTGCGAGTCCCATCGTATATCGGACCCCCGAACCTCATTGATTGACATGTAACTGCCGTAATAATGACAGCCTCTTTTTCTATTGGCCGACTTTGAATGGGAGGTTATGGGCTTGCTTGATTGATCATGTTCCCGCCCTTAACTGCTCCGAACCAGTGCATGGTTCACAGTTTCGGCTTTGGGAGAGTAACTTGCGGGCTTGCAGAATTGAATAGCATCGCAATCGGAGACGAACGGGAGCCCGCAAAAACACCTGCAGACATTCGTCCGTCTTGCCCATTGTATGCATGAGCTGTTGGGCAGGCCTTTGCAGGGAACGTTTGGAAGGTTGGAATAAGTGAAAACAGAGCTTTCAAGCACTTGTTAATAAAATGTTTAGATATGCAAACAAACAGTTAGGTAGTTTGTTTTAATATTAAAAACAGGGAAAGTTTCACATGCCTCTAATGCATCTTTTACTGCAATATGAATAATGCCATTTTTATAACATTCACAAATATAATCATCAATCTTCCTTTTATCAGTTCTTGTCAAGCACACAGGATCCCTGCAAGATCCTTACCTGGCTCAGTTGCAACTGTAAACCCCCCACTTTATCAAAGAGAACTCTCTGCTCATGCTGAAATTTCCTAAGTCTCTCTCTCAGATCCTCATTCTCAGCCTCCATATCCTGCAGAAAACAATGGGATACATTGTCAGGTTACCCAAGATGTGCTCAGCATGCTGGCTCATGTACAGACTTACAGGACAACATATAAACTCAGTTCACATACAAACCTGTGGTTGTTCCTTTGGCTTCATGAGAGACTCTTCTTGGGAACTTTGTTTGGACCATTTCTAAGAAGAATCACAGATGAAGAAACAGCCAGTATAATAAAAAAACACAAACTTTATGAGGCTTTGTAAAAAAAAAAAAAAAAAAATACACCGACCAAAAAAAGAACAGACACATTATATGCCCCCCAGGAAGTTGTAGGATTTCTAGGTTACCAAACTTTTTTTAATATGCTTAAAAAAAAGCATGTTTTTTTTCTTCAATTATAAAGAGCTATGGACAACAGCAGCATTTCTGGTGCTCATATGAGACAAAGCAGAGCTGGAGAGTTCAGATGCAAGGAGTGAGTATCCAGATTAGTGCTCACCATTAATAGGTTTTGAAGGTTACAGATCACTCATACTCACCATGCGTTGAGACGTGACTCTCCTCACAGACTCTGCTCCTGTGGTAAGAAAGAGACAGATCAGCACTCAGTCGTGTGACTTTACATACAGCTACTAGACAAATTCCACACATTTCAGCATTATATTGGGCAGCTACTACCACAATTGGAGGCTCTAATCAAATACCAAATGCAATTCACTACACTAGAGCACTCAGAAGCATGATGGGAACTCCTTGAGTTACAGAGAGTTACTCTGTAGTTTCTGGGGACAACAAAAGCTATCTGGCCATCTCTATGATTCTTTAAAATGCAAATACAATAGAGAAAAACACCAATGTGAGCACTTAAGTATCTAATAAGCACTATTAAGTATTATGGTGTTTAATGAACAAACTGTTAAAAAATGTTAATGCAACAGTTGCTTAAGAGATATTGGAAGATTATTTTAGCAAACACACTAATATTTAAAAAGTACAAAAATGAATTTAAAAAAATAATAAATACATTAGTTTTTGTGTACATGAGCTTCCTCTCTTGATCTCTAGGTTCCTTATCTACTCTGAAAACAATTAACCTGGAAATATTAATTCTGTCTAATGGTCAGTGTTTTTTCTGCTGTTCAGTGCAGACGAGTGGTGTATAAGGTTTGTCATAGTAATGTATTAGTGACGGAAAAGTCTGCACATTAATGTCCAGACTTTGAATCAACTGCTTTACTATGAAGCTCACCTCGGGGTACACCATCCATTGCTGTCCTGATCATTGACAGTATCTCCACATTGTCTCCAATCCGGGCGTAGTATGCACAGTCATGCCCTAGAGAGTCCACAAGGCCAACGTCCGCTCCATTTCTCAACAGGACTTCTACAGCCTCCTTACATCTGTACTCACACCCCAGCATCAGAGATGTCCTGTATATACAGAAACATGTTAGGCACAGTGTGTAACTGACACCCAAAGTTGTGAATCATTCTAAAAACATTTTCCCCTCTTATTTCTAGTTTTCAAAAGAACATATTAAATAAATATTTTTAGACTTAAGTTACCCTGACTTAAGTGGTTTGCAACCTACAGCTTTTAAGCCAAGTGTGGCTTAGAGTAGATCAGTAAACTGTTATTTTGGCCAGTCAGCAAATTAGGACACATTGATCTGAATAAGCAAGAACTTTTACCCATCAAGAAAGTCATAAATGTACTAGTTGGGCTTATGAAGCAGATTACAGTAGAACAGTCCCAGGGCCCAAACTACACCACTCATCTCCAGGACCTCACAGGCCTCTTTACACACACCCAGACACAATACATCTTTCACAATCCCTCTACATTACTCCGCTAAATCACCTTCACTTCAGGCATCATTCATCCCAAAACTTAGCTTAAGACACACACTCCATGCATAGGAGTAATTTTTCTGATACTCCCTAAACCTTGCACACTACATACTTGTTCTGTTTGTCTCGAGCATTAGGGTCGGCTCCTTTGTCTATAAGCAATTGACATATGGATGGGCGGCACATCTGTGTGGCTAGAGCGAGTGGGGTCCTCCCATCCTGTTGGTGATATAAGCAAATTGATTCAGGAGAGCATGCGGGCATCAAAGCCAAGAGGGGAAATCAAAAGATTATGTCTGGGCAAGGAGTAACCAAGATAAGAGGAGCGACTTGGCACAAATGAGGGCGATTACATGAAGATGAACAGAGGAACTTACCCCATCTTTTGCATTTACTGTTGCTCCATGGTCACAAAGGAGCTGCACACTAGAACAGCAGTCTGACATTGCTGGGTGACAGAAAGGAAACCAATCAGATATTACTGTGTCAATCACATAAAGCCATGTGATAAGAAAACTTTAGGAAGTTACAGGAACAGTCCGAGGTCATTTTTCATATAAGATTCAAAACAACCCATTTTGCCTTTTACACATATTTTTAATTTCCTGTGCATGCTATCAATTAAGTAATCAAGCAAATAGTACCTGCTTGGGTCTGCCCTCTGCCATCTCATGAGAACACAGACTCCATAGTACTGCCTGTGCAGTGTCTCGTACTGGGCAGTCGGGGGCCAAATCTCACCAACAAACTGCCAAGACATGGTCAGTGATTGCCTAGTATGAGACACTGCTCAGCCACTATTACATAGTATGTGTCTTCATGAGCTGCAGAGGGCAGACCCAACAGGTACTATTTGTTTGATTTTAGTTAGTAAAACAGATCTTACAAGCACTTCCTAATAAAATAAAGGACATAAAAATCAGTATATACACCTGTATATAAAATGCCTAGTACAATCCAGAAACCCTCCATGCCCCTTTAAGTTTACTATGGTGTGCAGGAAACTCATGTGGCAGTGATTTTGTTCCACATTAGGGGCCTTATTCTATTATCGGCCGCAGCCGTTGCGGGGCCGCAAGGACCGGCCGCAAGCTATTTGGCTATTCTATTCCCCTCCGGCCGGGGAAATCCTTTGATCTAAAACGTCCGCAAGGAAATCGGCCGTAAGAAATTCCTATTTGCAATTCAATTGCTCCGGGAACCCTCTCTGCAAGGCTAAAACCGAGCCGCAGCTTACTTGCAGGAAAGAGGTCCCGCTAGCACCAATTAAGCACGAAATATAGCCCAAATAAAGCCATCCTGCACTTTGAGAAGACTATAAAGTGATTTTAGGTGTTAGCAAAAATAGCACAAAATTCCCCTATACTCAAATCCGTAAACTATTTTATTTTTAATATATGTCAAATATCCATGTAAAAAGTCCAGAGTGCTTGGAGCACCTCAGACCCGCCCACGCCGCAGCCGGAAAATAAACAGTTAATTTAAACTCGGGTTTGGGCTGATGTGCAAGCTTGAGAGTGGGTTACTACTAATCCTCATGTCCCCCAATATGATCCCTAGCATTTACAGAGCTGTCTTGAATTTATTTTTGACTTTTTAGATTTCAGAGCTTACGGCCGGTTGCAAGATATGCGGCCGGCCGTAAGGGGAGATCCTTGCGGGGCCGTTTAATTGAATTGCAAGGTAACGGGAGCCCCGCAAGGAATCGCAGCCTTACGGCCGGTTTACAGCCGATAATAGAATGAGGCCCTAGGTCTGTATTAAATCCAATAACCTCAGTGTTTTGTTGCAAAATGCAATCAGCTGGTTGCAACTCTCTCAGCCAGGTTACCAACACATCAGCCAGGAAGCTTTAAGGTTGGACGTGGCACTTCACAGAAGCTGCATGCCCATTGGTACATATGGCTTTTGTTCATAATGCAAGTAGTGCATCAATTTTAACTGAATGAAAAGCCTAACTGTAAGTGACTCCAGCTGTGCTCACTAACTGGTTTCAGTTAAATAGTTTAATGCAACCAAGGAACTTAGTCAAAGCAAAAAGGGCTAATACTAAATTTGTATAGGTATTGTGTTGTCAGACAAACAACATGTATCGCCACAGGGTGTTTGTATTGTATGCTAATCTTTAACCGTTTAAGTGTGTTGTCTTCCCACAAAATGATAGGGTAATAATTTACAAACAACAAATGTGAACAAGGCAGTTATCTTTTTACTTTAATCTAACTGCAGCCTATACACAGTGCCTTGCAAAAGTATTCACCCCCGTGGCATTTTTTGTGTTTTGTTGCCTCACCACCTGGAATTAACATGGATTGTTTGAGGATTTGCATCATTTAATTTACAGAACATGCCCACAACTTTTTTGTTTGCTTCACAATAAAAAAGTAAAAAAAAACATCTTCAAACAGGACAAAATAATAGAAAAAGTCAATGTGCATAACTATTCACCCCCTAAAGTCAATATTTTGTAGAGCCACCTTTTTGCGGCAATCACAGCTCCAAGTCACTTTGGATAAGTCTCTATGAGCTTGCCACATCTTACCACTGGGATTTTTGCCCATTGGTCCTAGCAAAACTGCTCCGGCTCCTTCAAGTTGGATGGTTTGCACTTGTGAACAGCAATCTTTTGGGCTTTGACTAGGCCATTCCAACACCGTTACATGTTTCCCCTTAAACCACTCAAGTGTTGCTTTAGCAGTGTGTTTGGGGTCATTGTCCTGCTGGAAGGTGAACCTCCATCCTAGCCTAAAATCACGCACACAGTGGTACAGGTTTTGCTGAAGAATATCCCTGTATTTAGCACCATCCATCTTTCCCTCAACTCTGATTAGTTTCCCAGTCCCGGCTGCTGAAAATCACCCCCACAGCATGATGCTGCCACCATGTTTCACTGTGGGGATGGTGTTCTTTGGGTGATGTCCTGTTTTGGGTTTGCGCCAGACATAGCGTTTTCTTTGGCCGAAAAGTTCAATTTAAGTCTCATCAGACCAGAGCACCTTCCTCCATACATTTTGGGAGTCTCCCACATGCCTTCTCAAACTCAAAACGTGCCATTTTGTTTTTTGCTGAAAGTAATGGCTTTCTTCTGGCCACTCTGCCATAAAGCCCAACTCTATGGAGTGTACGGCTTATTGTCATTCTATGTACAGATACTCCAGTCTCTGCTGTGGAGCTCTGCAGCTCCTCCAGGCTACCTTAGGTCTATGTGGTGCCTCTCGGATTAATGCCCTCCTTGCCCGGTCCGTGAGTTTTGGTGAACGGACATCTCGTCAGGTTTGCTGTTGTGCCATGTTCTTTTCATTTGGTTATGATAGATTTGATGGTGCTCCTGGGGATCATCAAAGATTTGGATTGTTTTCTTTTTTATAACCTAACCCTGACTTGTACTTCTCAACAACATTGTCCCTTACTTGTTTGGAGAGTTCCTTGATCTTCATGGCAGTGTTTGGTTAGTGGTGCCTCTTGCTTGTGGTGGGTATATGTAATGACAGATCATGTGACACTTAGATTGCACACAGGGAGACATCATTTTACCAATTATGTGACTTCTGAAGGTAACTGGTTGCACCAGAGCTTTTTATGGGCTTCATAACAAAGGGGGTGAATACATACGCACATGCCAATTTTCTGTTTTCTATTTCTAAAAAATACTTTTATGTATATGTTTTTCTCATTTCACTTCACCAACTTAGACTATTGTGTTCTGATCCATCACATAAAATTCAGATTAACAAAACATTGAACATAAGGCTGTAATGTAACAAAATAGGTAAAAAGTCAAGGGGGGTGAATACTTTTGCAAGGCACTGTATGTACCAGCATAATTTGCTTTTTATGAAAAATTGAATAGTATGTGGGTGGAATATCATACAACTCTCTAGTGAGCTTTTTATGTATGTACCTTAAAGGCAGTGGCAGCAGGGAAACCACATAAATGTACATGTACTTAATAGTATGTATTTATTAAAAAAATGTATTTCTATGTAGGTAAACAATGACAAATTGTACAAGACAGTAGGAAACATCAGCTGCTGCTGTGCAAGAAATAAAAAAAAGGTGAAATAATCATATGTTCAGTTAAAAACAGTTTTACATTGATGCCTGACTGCTGCAGTGTCTAGTTTTAAATGGCTAAAATAGCCATGATGAAAATACTGATCACTGCTCTCTCACCCGCATTGTGCAGCGCTGTCCTGCCCTGCAAATCCACATTTTCTGTTGGGCAGTTAAACTGAGAAGAAAAAAAAAGAACAAAAAATATCAAAATATTTTATTTGTTTTAGTATTTGTCCTCTTATGCATGGACACACCTCCCATTACACGATGCACACATTATGTCATCAATTACCTGCAGCAGTTTCTGGAGGCACAGGGAGTGACCATACTTTGCCGACAGATGCAGGGTGTTCCGACCTGACAGAAAAAATTAAGAAGTGAAGAGTTGTTCTTGAGTACAGTTCAGTGCTGCTGACTGTCACAGATCTCTACCCATATGAACATATATAAATATTGCATGCAGAACGTTTAATCCACATTCTGATTGGTTAATAAATCAATACACATGTATCTACAAAAGTATACTGTACAGGCAAACTAGATTTCTTGCCCACTTCTCATAAAGTCCAATCTCATGTTAACACTATTTCTCCTCTTCTGGTGTACACATACCAGCTGCATCCGGTGCCGTGAGATCCACTCCATGTAACAGGATCGCGTTCAAACACTCAAGGTGACCCTTGGAAGCTACAACATGGAACCTGAACCCAGAAACAGAGGAGGTTTGTCACTGCATCCTGATTGATCATCATAACATTATGATACATATACAGACTGGTCCTTATATTGGTTTATTGTACATTCCCAGTTTACATTATAACCTGTAAACATTTCAAGCACTTTATTAGTACACATATAAAAAAAAGTGTCATTCAGATTGCAATTTATAGGCAGAGTGCTTCCACCTGCTGATACACAGTAAAACTATTGTTATAGGAGTGGTGTCACAACACAGAATTAGACAGGGATTAGAAAAGCACTTATTTATTGGGCATGTCCTACAGCACACCTTCTACTCTAAAACTATATTGGTGTGGCATGTGCTTGCTAGTTATTATTACACCATGCATCATTACATCTGGCATCTATAGACCTGAATGGTGTAATAAGAAAACAAGTCACTTGAACACAATGTGTGGGGCAATGCACAGTAAGTAGTAACAGGGAATGCATGAATGCAACAGATTTTACATTCAATTTAGTTTTCTCTTTCCATTCTAAAAGGAAGACATTAAAGGGTCTTCCTGTGGTTTGTTATAGTTTGTTTATTTAAAACTATAAAATCAGTACTTGCAGAAACAAATTGTTAGTGTCGTTTTTAAAGCTTGCATTTCAACTTTAACATTGAATGTTAAGGCATATATTTTCAATCTCTCCCTATTTTGTGTCCGTGGCAGTATAGGATCTGCCCCAGAGGCAGTCTCTATCGGCTTCAGGGCACATGTGCTCACATTCCCTGGACACCTAATATGAAGTGAGAGGCAGTGTTTCATGGACAGATACAAGCCTGTGTCTAGATAGTGTTTTTCACCAGATGCCAGAACAATAAGGTTGCTTGTTGGGAACAGAAACCACTTCAACATAGAAAGTGCACAACTAATAAAGATCACTCACTTCTGTAGTGAGATATTCCCAACCCTTTCATAGGGGGAGTTTATCTTGGGAAAGAGCCTTATATCTGACCGTGTAATACTTTTGTGAAGCCATTTAAGGTAATTTTATTAAAACATCTACCTCCTGCCTCGCATCCATCATCTCAACTGATGTACCTACTCCCCTGAATACTAACCACAAACCACTCCGTATCCTCAAATTCTTGCCACAAATTACTCCATAATCTCATTATCTTGCTTAAAGAATATCACTACAAACTGTCACAAAACGGATGCATTTATGACTAGGCCTATAACAAGTCAGGAAACCACTAAGATTCACAACATGTAATGTTTCTACAACCAATACAAATCTGGGCTAGATGATACAAATGGGGGCACAAAGCAGCAGTCAAGTTACTTTCATTCATCTTACATACACAGCAAGTGTGCTAAGAGACATCATAAACCTACTGCTCTAAACACTGGAGACTGCTGGCACAAGC
Organism: Discoglossus pictus; assembly: GCA_027410445.1. Taxonomy (NCBI): domain Eukaryota; kingdom Metazoa; phylum Chordata; class Amphibia; order Anura; family Alytidae; genus Discoglossus; species Discoglossus pictus. Next base: position 168,281,662 of record CM050167.1, on the reverse strand, counting down.
GCTCTGATATTACCCAGACAGGAAGCACCACTTCCCTGTAATATTACAAAACATTTGCATTTGGCTTTGTGATTGGGGGTTTATTACCTCGCTGTCTGCCATCTCCTGGCAGCTGACCCTCTCTCCATAAATGGCCAAGATATTTAGTACTAGGAATCAGAAAGCATGCAAAGCAAACAAAGTTTTACACAGAAATGTCAATGTGTGTTGACACTGTAGTTCTTATATGGCTGCATTTCTGTTCTAGACTTTATATGTAACTTGTTTTCAGTAATAAGACATTCTAAGCACCAACAGATTCCTATAATGTGTGTTAGCCTACAGTGGGAAGCAAAATATCCTTTTTCTAATCACCACTCTCTGTACACAGTCTATGGTGAAAGTGCTGGAAGTCTCAGCACTCCTATCAGCTCAGACGGGCCCCTAAATCCTATCCAATTTGAATCAATCTTATCCACGTTTTATCCCCGAGGATAAAATAAACCATCTCTTTATTTTACCTTAATTTCCACTCCAAGACTTACGGCTATTAAATCAGCCTCTTTAACCAGCATGCCGACGACTTGCGGGACAGGAGAGAAAAAACCCTAGGGGATGTGAGAATTCGACTTGCGAGCCCACAAATCCTTTGATCTGTCAAGCCCATAACCGATACGTTACAATTGAGCTATTAAATTGCATCAAAATCACTGGCGCTCAACCCCGTAACTCGCAAATGGAGCCAAGAAGCCAACAGATACTAGAGAGGACCCGCAAGGGGGGTAAAGTCCAATCTGTAGCACTGTAAATGCAAATATACACACACTACTGTACTTTTATTAACAGGGAAAGTGATGTTAGGTCTTAGAATTAACAGCACAACATTCTCAAGCTTGCAAATCGGCCAAATAAAATACTTTATTTCAGGTTTTTTTTCTGTGTTATATTGATCCCGGCAATCAATGTGTCAATACATATACTGTAACGCGCATGCAATAGAATATCATATTTAGGGCTTTATCAATATTGCATTATATCTGGAATGTGGGTCCGATCGTAACTCGTAATTGAGCCCCGTAAGACTTTGAAATCCAACCTCCATTTTTCAATGACATAATTCTGACGATCTCGGTTTCCATTGGCTCCATCTAAACTAGTAGCTACGAGTTTGACTAATTGATCACGTTCACGGCCGCACATTCAACAAGCGAAAAATGGTTTGCGGGTTTGCCTCTCAAGCCCGTAACTCGCAGGATGTTCTAATTTAACAGCACTGTAAATCCGCAAAATGTCAAGCTCGCAGCCATTGTGTGTCTCACGTTGCACATACGAGCTTCGAATTTAATGTGGCTGTAGGAATCCCATGATTTACTCAATTTCCTCCAAATCCATCCAACCTACTCACTGAACAAAAAAATGACTGCTTCTTCTTGATCTCTATACAGTTTTCACTTAACACCACCTTTACCTGCATATTGTACATGCCTATTTAACTTTGTGACACTGCCCGGGATCCCTTCCTGTCTATTTAAAAGACCACTGCAGTTTAACAAAAACAACCCTTATCTGTCAAGTACATATCAAACTAACACTATTAGCAGCTGTATAAGCCATGGCACAAGGCATTTTTTGGGAACATCTGAATTTTAACAACTTGGTTTATGAGTACAGGAATCCATTCTGTGTTTGTTACATCCAATCCTGAGAGCTAGATCAAGGGGAGCTAGTTCTCAGTGGAGGGAGGGGTGAGGGAACAGGCAGAAGCCTGGCACCTTTGTTTGATAACTGGATAAGTAATTGACACCATACCACTCCCCTCTAACTTGCACAGAAGTCTTTACATTAACAGATGCATCAACAGCTCTCCAGAAGCTCTCCTCCCACCAACACACACCACCAGTGTATCATAGATCTCTTTGGATCTACCCTTTCAGCACCTTATTCATCGAATAAGCCACACTCATTATTAGAAAAATTATCAAGTATTCTAAATGACAGTGTAGACAAATAAAAAAAAAACTAACATAAGCCAGACATCTAATCTACAGATCTACTAAACACATATAAAAAAAAAAAAAAAAAATGAGAAACTATTATACTTTTAGTAATTACAGTTTTATATAGATTAGTAATTACAGTTTTGATGTAGGTCTACTTTATGTATCAATGCTGATAACAATTTGTAATGATGTAATGAAACAAATGTAAAAAAAATATATACAACTGAATTGCTTGCTTAAGAACCTGAAAGTCATACAATTTTGTAAAAAGATCAATAAATAAATTAATGAGAAAACAAAATAGCTGTATGACTTTTTTTTACTGCTTATTTATGCTTAGTCAGATTCAAAGTTTTCAAATATATATTTTCCTCATAATGCAGTGGCCCTTTAATAACCTCTTCATTTATTCCTTCTCTAGCCCATCTTTTTGTCTGCAATTATATCTCCATTACTTTCCTTGGTCTTCTTATGATCACTCAAACATCTAAGCACCTTCACCTGGCTTTTGGTATCACCTTTATGAGGACAATGCACGAATGAACGTTTTTTCTCCTAATATCTTCCTTTCTCCTTACTCATGTCATCAATGGGTTGCATATCTCACTTTTACCTGCAACTCAACCATCTCCAAAACCGACAATCTTCCCCCCTAGCAATATGCCACCAACCATCTCCCTCACCTTTGACAATAACACTAGTTCTTCTCTGGCCATTTCATAGGCAACATCTTCAACTCCAAAAGTTTTCTTCAGACTTCCCATCCATATTAATTGATACAATATTGCAAGAAGACAGCTATTTCTCATTAAAAAACAAAAAAACAAAAAACAACAACAACAACATCATCATTTACTCACACATTAATTCCTGTTGAACATCCATTTCACATTTTTTGTCAGCAACCAATCCTCAACTGTGCAACAAGACTCATCTTCCTCATTTGCTTCCCTGGTACTCTCTGCAAATCTCTACACTAGCACCCGATCTCTCATGCAGAATAAAATTCAAGTTACAAGTATTTTAGACGCTCAAAAAAAAAAAAGCAACCACTTAGCACTTCTGTCCTGATTTCCAAAAAACTCTTCAACACCTGCCCTTCATTCCTTCATCAACCCACACTTGGCCTCTCGTAACCGTCTCTATCCCTGCATACAAAAAGTCTCTTGCAGCTCAACCATCCCCTGGAACTCTGTTCCATGCAAAAAAAAAAAAGCTTATTTATTCAGCACAGCCATGTCCCAAGCATGACATCAGGCCATACCATTGCACACTAAGCCATCTGCTATTCTCCCATTTACAAAACATCAGATCTACTGGCACCAACCCAGCAATTACACTCACCTCATTACTACCACACCACCTTTCATCACATTGCATATTTGTCCCATATTAAAATACTCTCTCTGTTTTCAGCATTACATAAATGCATTAAAAGAAAATATTCCATCTAAATATGAACACCTGACATACAATGTTTTAGCATCCTCTGATCCCTAGGATGGCAAGTTTGCCAGAAGGAGTCCCTCATATTCTGCCATACTGATTGCTGGATATGTTTGAAACTGTATTGTGCTATGTAAAACAATGACACATAAAAACAGACATGGAAGGTTTATGAATTTCACTGGGAATATAATATACCTATGTACCTCTTCACTTTTGTGTAATTTGTTTTATTAAGAAGTGCTTAAAAGCTCTATTTTTCTTTCTGCATAAATCTTAAAAAAACAGTTACTAACTGGTTTCTCTGCAGCTCATGAAGACGGTATACGAAGTACAGGGATTCTCCTGTCTCAAAGCAACCAATTGGTGGCAACATTCTGGAACAATTGCCGGCAATATTCTGTAGCATGCTCCCATAGATGGGCCACTGAAAACATTAAAACATTACAATCTGTGTATTCATGAGATACAGAGGGCAGACCCAAACAGGTAAACATTGTATGATTTTAGACAGAAAAAAAATGTAAGCACTTATTAATAAAATAAGGTACATAAAAGTAAATAGATACATAAGTATAATATATTCCTAGTGAAATCCAGAAACCTTCCATGTCTCTTTATAGATAAGAATGTCCAATACATGCCATCTGACACGCTAAGCTCCATTCTGTGTTGCCCAATGCAGACTGGGGCAGTGTCCATGATCTAAGGCCCCTTTCTCAAAAAATGCCTGAGATAAGAATTAGGCTATCCTGAGGCTTAATAAAGAGAAACTTTTAGGTAGATAGAAAGGACATATATGATGATCCTTTTTGATTCTCATTTGCAATCAAATCTGTCACTCTGTGGAGGGTGACAATCACCGCTTTCTATAGTTTCAGACGGTGTCAGTCACTGAGGGAGGGACACATGTTTTACATCCCACAGCTTTCTTTCATGTCACCCTGAGGTGATTGCTTATGTGACTCACGCAGAGCGTCCCTCCAGGTCCAGCTTGCTGGGGTTCACACCCTTCTTCACCAGTGTAGATGAAATCTTCTCCACATCTCCTCTCTCTGCTGCTCTCATCAAACGATCATCATATTTGTTCCAGTCAGCGGTTTGCTGAGAAAGCATAAAGAGAAAACAATATAAACTAAACTACTCAAAAAGGACTGTGCAACATGTGGCAATGTTACTCCCACACACTGCTGCAGAGTATCACGCCACAACAGTGCTAAGAGAATACCCTCAGTTACATAAAGCTGCAAGAAGTTAGCACATAAGGTATAATGATCTTTGAAGTAAATCACACCCAGTATCCACCACTTGGAAGCCTGTACAGTCACAGTATTTGTGTGCATAAAAAAGCCTAGATGAAGCAATCCCTACAGTGGATTGCAATTCTGTCACTGCACCTAGTAGAGGATCGCATGCTTACTTCCCACACGTTGGACACTTGGGGAAAGTCCTACAGATTATTTATTTCTATATTATCACAGAGCATTAGTGTGTTGCACCTTAAGTACTTTACCCCATTCAAATGCAAAGATGGTGAGCTCACTACTCAAAGACATACAAATCAATGGTATGTAATGAAAAACTGCAAACAGTTATCTCCCATCCTGGGAAGCAGTGGTATATACTAGGAGCAGAAATAGAGAACTGGAAATAATTATACGTATGCATCTTCTAAAAATAATATACTAAAATGGCAGCTTTGGGATTTATATAAGAAAGATATACAAAAGGAGTAGATTCAAGGATATAAAGAAGATACGTCTCTATAATATTCATTAATGATAAAAATTACATGAATTAAAGGATATGTATAGAACATGTGTATGTTTTTATATGGCTTTGTATTTATGTATGTTTTTTTAAATAATTTTTTTTAAAAACGACATACAAATCAACAACGCTCAGTATAAATGAGAATCATAAACACAGAGGCTGAACAAACGAAAACTGATAGACAGCAGTAATTCAAAGCAGATAAGCATAGCTTCACAGGAGAATTTCACAGTAGATAAGCATTGTTTGACAGCAGAATTTGACAGATAACAAGCACTTGAGAGCAGAATTTGATAGCAGATAAGAGTCACTTGAGAACAGGATTCAAACTGCTGAACTTGCCGAGTTTACTTCTTCATACATCCTAAAGAATTCCCGACTGTACATAATCATTGACCTACTCTTGTACTCAGGGCATCCATACTGGAGTAGCAAAAATGTATAGGTGCAAACCAGACAGAAGGTACACAGCAGTGATCCCGCTACACCAGCTCCTAGAAATATACAGCAGCACAACACACACACATTAAATATTGTGCTGGCTTCCCCGAGTCCCAGCTGGAATTCCCGGTGTTAAAAAGAGAACAATAGTAAAGACGCTGAAGGCAGCAGAGAGTACAATGTGGAAAGAGGGGCAGCACTGCATGGGCCCCCCATTGTTATACTGCTCTTTGCACATTGAAGTGGAAAAAGGTAAATTAATAAAAACAAACATTTGTGTAGCAAGATATAAATTGCATTTTATGGATACAGTATAATATTTTCCTGCATCAGAGAGGAAATGTCAATACATAATGGAATCAATCACACAGAGACAGATAAATAATTGCTCCTCTACCGTAGTACTATGTTCCAATGAACATGAGTGGGCATTCGCTCTACCACAACACATCCAAAACATACCCCACTGCCTCTCAAAATCAAGACACATACACACAAATTCCAACGATTTTTGCCCTTTAAGACAGACTTACTTTGTGCTTTGAAGAACAGCCAAACCAACGTGTCATCCTGCCCCCTCTGCACCCAGCACAGACATCAAGAATTATGGTGACCCATGGGAGCCCATGCTGGCACAAACCAGCACCATGGCATGATCGTGCTTCAGGAACACAACTCAGCCATCTGCCCAGAGAAGGATACCTGTAACTACTCTAGGACAAACTCAAAAGTACCTTCCCTGAGGCTCTAAAGCTTCCCCTATAACAGATTATATTTCTCCATGCTCTTGGGCCTGGATGATACCCTCTCCAATATGTCAACGTAGCCCCTCCAAACACTCAGCCTCTGTCGCTTCAGTGCCCAATCTACCAGTATCTATTGGTGCATTCCCCCAAAAAATCTCATTCTCTATTGCTGCACCCCAAAACTCAACCCTAATTGCCCCCAACCATCTCAGCCCAATTGGTTTCTCATATTTTGGCCCATAGGTATCTGCTTTCCTCAACACCAGTCTCCCTGAGGCTTAACTTTCCTCACTCCCTAATGATCAGCTCCCAGCCTCTCCTCTTCTCTCTGAAGTTTGGTCTCTCTGCTCTTCACACCAATAGTGACTGCTCCCAAATCGCTCCCCTTGTAAACACAGCGTCTCTGGCCTCTCTCCCAGGGGGAGGGCTGCTCTATTTTTTGCCTAGAGGAGGTTAACAGCTGATATAGATAGGAGGATCTGTACACACATGCTCTGCATTCCCTTGCACTGAGCCATCCGGTCTTGTAACTTAGGGCAAGGAGCAGGATGATGATGATAATAATAATAATAATTAGACTATTTACACCAAGCCTCTCTATTCATATGCTTACAAACATCACAGGCTATGCTGCAGACACCTCTAGGGTGGAATGCTGCCAGCACTTGTATAAATGAACTTGAAGAGACCACAGCTTTAGTCAGTAGGACATTCCTTCACACAAAGCTATGAGACTCTCACTGAACAATGCAACATCCCTCCCTCTCTGCTGCCCAGCAGGTTATTTACCACATTCTAACTGCAAAGAAATGTGACTTGATTACCAAACAGTAACTGAAATAAATGATACAGGTCACCCCTGATGTGACCAGAGCCACATAATGACAATCTTCAGCAGTCACGCAGCTTCTGAAGAGGAAACCTCTAAAAGGTTAAGAAATAACTTGCTATACAGGTATGCAAGCTAATTAAAAAGTATCACTACCTGCAAATTATTGTAAAAATACCAGAACATGGGGAGAGCAGGTGTGAGTAATTCATTTATTAAATAATCTTATTCTTTTTTAAATTCAGATTGAAAATGACAATGTCTAACTAGTGAAGTAAATCTACAGTTCCAATAAAAAGAGTATAGACATCATTGCTGAAAAGCAGTACAAGCGGATCTGTACTTGCAAACCAGACAGCAGAGGGTTAACAATTCCCACCCAGGTCCTGTACAGGAAGGGTGCTTGTGGCATACTTTTTCCACAATCATACAGTATATTCCACAATGAAACAAAAGATTACATCAGGACTGATTAGAGCAGGCACTGAAGGCCAGGAAATAAAGGGAGAACAGGCATTTCCTCCAGACCCAGTGTGAGGCTGCAGAGCTCAGCATTCGCAGACACAGAGATATACTGCTTATATAGTCATGGGGGAGACCAGATGAGACAGAGAGGGACCGTAGGAGGCAAAATAGAAACACAGATACAGAAAGAGACATCTAACACTTTGAGTGAGTCTATTACAGATACAGACAAGCCACCCACACCAGACGTAACAGGCAGAGGCGAGGGGTCCCCCCAGCTCTAGATGTAACACGCAGTGGCAAGGGGTCCCCCCAGCTCTAGATGTAACACGCAGTGGCAAGGGGTCCCCCCAGCTCTAGATGTAACACGCAGTGGCAAGGGGTCCCCCCAGCTCTAGATGTAACACGCAGTGGCAAGGGGTCCCCCCAGCTCTAGATGTAACAGGCAGAGGCGAGGGGTCCCCCCAGCTCTACATGTAACACGCAGTGGCATGGGGTCCCCCCAGCTCTACATGTAACACGCAGTGGCATGGGGTCCCCCGAGCTCTAGATGTAACACGCAGTGGCGAGGGGTCCCCCCAGCTCTAGATGTAACACGCAGTGGCATGGGGTCCCCCCAGCTCTACATGTAACACGCAGTGGCATGGGGTCCCCCGAGCTCTAGATGTAACACGCAGTGACATGGGGTCCCCCCAGCTCTACATGTAACACGCAGTGGCGAGGGGTTCCCCTCGCACCCCACTCTAGATGTAACACGCAGTGGCGAGGGGTTCCCCTCGCACCCCACTCTAGATGTAACACGCAGTGGCGAGGGGTTCCCCTCGCACCCCACTCTAGATGTAACACGCAGTGGCGAGGGGTTCCCCTCGCACCCCACTCTAGATGTAACACGCAGTGGCGAGGGGTTCCCCTCGCACCCCACTCTAGATGTAACACGCAGTGGCGAGGGGTTCCCCTCGCACCCCACTCTAGATGTAACACGCAGTGGCGAGGGGTTCCCCTCGCACCCCACTCTAGATGTAACACGCAGTGGCGAGGGGTTCCCCTCGCACCCCACTCTAGATGTAACACGCAGTGGCGAGGGGTTCCCCTCGCACCCCACTCTAGATGTAACACGCAGTGGCGAGGGGTTCCCCTCGCACCCCACTCTAGATGTAACACGCAGTGGCGAGGGGTTCCCCTCGCACCCCACTCTAGATGTAACTTGCAGTGGAGAGGGGTCCCCCTCGCACCCCACTCTAGATGTTACAGATAAAGGGGGCTCATGCTCAAAAATGACAAATACAGAGAATTTCCTATCCAGATATCTATATCCTAGCTTCTGTCTGCACACACTCAATCTGCATTCAGGAGCCAGGAAAGGAATCTACATCCAGAGTCAACTAAATTAATCTGTCTGCTCAAAGAGACATCTAAACATAGTTTATGTCTGGACCATGTAATAAATTTCACGAGAGCCGCAAGATGTAAAAAAGAAACATTTTATTTGGGAGCAAGGTGACATAGTATCAGGAACACACACCAAGAATATCCCAGGAATCTGACCCACACGCAGGGAGCTTATTCTGGTCTCTTGACCTCTCTGTTGAAGGATCAACCTGATCCCTATTTAACTCACTCAGAGTCTAGGATAAAAACAGTAACACAGAATCAGTTCAAGCTTTAGCATATCTTTCTGAAAGCTTTGGAAATTACAGTAAAATGTAAAATATTGATAATTTTTTGCCATATCTTTTTTTTTCCTGAAAGATGATGTGGCTCTCACGCCCACTGATCTGGTGACCGGCTAGTTTCCTTTCCAATGCTCATACCTTTAGTATCAGGCACCTCTAGATGCAATCCTGCCACTGGGCAGCACATAATAAAGTCCAACTTGTTTTTTATCCAGGACAAGGATATCAACGATATTGTTTTACTAAAGGTGTATAGCTTTAAACATATTCTTAATTTATATAAGATACTACAAAGAGCAAACAAGCTGTTATCTCAACAACAAGACACATGTTCTATCAATATAAGCTTCAACAAAATATAAAGCAACTGGAATATTAGCGTTATGACATTAAAGTGGCAATGTAAACACACATCCTTATCAAGGTCTTATAACCTAGTTCTACATTCAAAGCACCAACTTCCAAGGGCTTCCAAGGGCATCCTGAGACTGCATCACATATATAGTTGTTGTAATTTCAAATTTGTTGGTCACGCTATGTTAAAAGTTACATGCTTTCCAAAGGCGCTCATTGCAAGGCTCGCAAGGTAGATGGTGGAAGAGGCTAAAATTGAGTTACGGGCTTGGGGAGGTTGAGGAGTGGGGAGGGGGGGGGGGAAAAGAGACACAGGGAAGGGAGAGGGGGACACAGAAGGCACAAGAGGGACACAGAGGGCAGCACATTTCCCACCCTCGGCTTATACTTGAGTCACTCATTTTACCCAGTACTTTGTGGTAAAATAGGTGCCTCGGCTTATACTCGGGTCGGTTTATACTCGCGTATATACGGTAAATAGAAAATTAGCTTGCACTTATTGGCTCCCTTCCCCCCCCGAGGCACTGAGTCCGTAAGTGAGGTTGAAAGCGAATTTGCTATTCAATTGGTGTCTTTTGGCGGCCTGCCAACGGCTTCAGGCAAAAAAAAAAAAAAAAAAATTGCGGCAGTTAAACCTTCTTTTTCAAGCCCGCAAGGCTTTGAGCAATAGCAATTGAAGATTCAGGCTTGAAAAAAAGATGCAGGTTTAAGCACCGCCAAGCCTGCAAATTAAAGGAAGTCCAAAGGGACATGGGAAGGGGGGAGACAAAGAGGGGGAAAGAGACACAGGGGAGGGAGAAAGACTTATTTTAGTGCAAAGTATCATCACCCCCACCCAACACCCACCTTCAACTTTCTGTAATATTTAAAACATACTTTAAAAAAAAATGTGATACAGAAAATATGTGATTACAGGGTCTTTTTAAGCAAATTAAAACATGGAGCCTAGTATAATTTTGCCTGCAGAGGGTAATCTCAAACATTTATCAATATAACAACATTTCACATCCAAGACAGGTCTTACCTAAATGTGTTTCTTACGAAATAGGTCTTTCAGGTGTTGCAGAAGGACATTACCTCATTAATGAAGTTTAATACTTTCCTAGATCTAGGTACGTTTGTGAGATGGAGTTATTACGAGCTGGAAACTCAAATAAAAACATACACCAGCACCTTAGTAAACAAACAAACCGCAACAAAGCATTTTGTCTTGATGTAGATGTAAGGTTTGTGGTTTTATGAAAAAGCAGGCGTCAAATTAATGATCATACTAAGGCCCTGAAGGCATGAATAGGCTCCAATGCATTTGAAAATCAGAAGCATAGGAATTACCAAAAGATCTAAAACTATGCTTTCTTGACGTCTTTTCTATGAGAAAATCATAAATGGCTTGAAGGATAGGGACAAGAAGTGACCTTTAACATGAGTCACAACATATTTCACGCAATGTCATCGAAGCAAGCCATCAACCAGGACAGAGTGTGGTATTCACCGATTACTGAGAAAAATGGTAAGAGTGATATCCTACTTCATGCAGATGTTTTACTTGGTATAATCTTGAGTTGGTCAGAACATTTACAGCAATGGGTAGTTTAATAAGTTTTCAACCTGAAAACACAGCACAACGTGTAGTCCAGTGATTTAAGACATCAGTCAGGACACAAAGTGACACGACTCCTAACACACATTAACAAAATGGTTCCCAACTCATGTATACAAGGCAAGACTTGGGGGCATCCCTAGGTGAGAACAGGCTGCTCAACCGCAATGACCGAGCCACAGATCAACTTACTTGTCTTCAAGCAGGGACATACTTTCATTTTGGCTGCTTGTTGTGCCTTTTTGTTACTACAAAGGACAGCAGCACAGTTGAATTTTAGTTATATTTGCCAGAACAGACTACTACTTGAAGACAATCCTGTTTCAAGCACACAAGACCAGTAGCGCAGATTATTTAGAGTCTATCCACATCAAGAGGACATACCTCTCCAAGTTAGTGCAATCACGGATTGTAATCCCTTTATCAATGTAGTCTCCTCATTCCTACATGTAACCAATCATCAGCCGTTTAGGGACTTGTTCCCAGGGTCACATGACTTAACATACAGCCTACTTCACAATGGAGTTAGACCAGATTTTATAATTGCGTCTCAGTGGTTGGGGCTTGATCAGTGAAAGGGTCTATTATCTGTAATAATAAGATTATTGAATGGTTGAGGGTATTATTATTATAGTTTATTTATAATGTGCCAACATATTCCGTAGCGCTGTACATAAATTAAGTTCAGACAAAGATAAATAAAGATTAACATATAGCAAAGGAAGGAGGGCCCTGTCTTTGGGAATTCACCATGGACATTGGATTCCTAGCTCAAAGTACTTAGGATAGAAACTCGCAGTCTTACAATCTAAGGGTACAAGATCAGTAAGTGCTGATATTGTATGAAAGATGCATATCACTACACTTTGAGATGCAGGCACAGGTTATAAACATGTGTTCTTAGAAATGTATGTCTTAAAAATAAACTTCATAAAGTAAAGTATATATAGTACTTTTTATAGCAAACTTTACATTTCAGTGAATAATGAAATTGCTCATTTTATTTTCTACTAATTTTTAAGGCCCACAAATTTCTAAACAGACAGTGGTGTCACAAAAAGCTTTAGAATTACTGCAAGGCAGATGGATTTGAAGTCCAGAAATTCTTTACCACACTAGAGTTTGTGGGTCCTAAATCACTGGGCCACCCAGTGTGTTTTATTCCAGGGCAGGTGCCTGTGGAACAGTTTACGCATTCAGAGCTGATCAGAGTTCATTGCCAGCACCATCTTCCCATACATACTGGTGAAGTCCAATGCAAGGTCTTTCCACACAGGGGAGAACAGAGAATACGAGAAAACTAATTAACTCTCCCTTCCTCTGATGATTCCGATGACTCTGATGACTCCTCTCACACCCCTCCCTCCACTGATAATTACAAACACACCATCATAAGACAGCTCTCATGATGGAATGAAAAACACAAAATGGATTCCTCTACTCAAACAGCCTTAAAAAAATTCAGACCCCCCCCCCCCCCATTTTTTTTTATGGCTTCTAATATTGTTAGTTTAGTACATAACAGTGGTGTTTTTCTTGAACTGCAGTGGTCCTTCGTTGGTGCTACGTACTGTATACCATTAAAGACTTCAGCTATTCTGTAGTAGCTACCACATCACATCCTAAGATGTTGTATTCCAGAATACATTTTGAACAAGTCGATATAAAGAACACCAAAGTCAACAATTATGCAGATTATATACTTGGAATGATTCGTGATATTCTACTAATGTGAATAAACCTAACACAGAGTTGTGACCTTAAAAAATAAGGAAATGTGACACAAGAGATAGACTTTCTATGACAAGGTCCAAAACAGGTGCAAGGTGCAACAAAAGATTATTCCCAAGGGAGGGTAAAATTGATCAAGGGGCCAATCGATCAGCAAGAGTACCAATACTAGAATATAGTACTATATAGTCATAGAACCATTGCTCTGTGTAAGGTCCATTCTAAAACTGGAGAGCTCCTCTTCACTTTAGCTTCAAAAAGCAGCATGTTGTGAGCATGATTTAAAGCAGCAATTCTGACAAGAAAGGCTTGGATTACATGCCCAAGTGATATGCTAGGTATTAAACAAAACCTACTCTGTGACTGCATTGTAAATAAGCTTATATTTCTTTGACTTCCATTTAATGTCCCTGTTGGATCTAAAGCACTGCGGTAGTAGTTCCTCTACCCCTTAATCTACATTTATTGCTCTCACAATGGCTCTACTTCTGATGAGACGGAAGCAATGAATGTACATTCTCGTCTTAAATTTTTAATTGCTAAAATGGCTTGACTATCTAGATCTTGAACTTTAAATGGTTTCTAATATATATTTTTTTTAAAAGGTGTTATAAATTCATCATAAAGCTGTCCATATAATAATCAATTTATTGCTATGCCCCTTATCTGTTAAAGTGCTATTTCCTTCTAAAGTTAAGATTCTGTCATATTAAAGATCCCAGTTCAGAAAGACAAACAATCTATGTAAAAGTTATAGAAGTGGTCTACTTTACCAGTTTCTCCTCAGCGTTTGTCAAGAGCGTAAGCTGCCATTTTAAAATAGATTTTTGTCATAGGCACTGAGCTCTGTCAACGGATTGTGTCAAAAGTTCAAGAGTTAGCTCAACAGCCAATCAGACTGTAGCAGTGTTCAAAGATGTGTAAGTTATATCCGATCATCAGCCACTCACAACTTCTAACATATAGAGGTCTTATAGCAATATAGAGGCTCAAACTTTTACACATAGCTCTGATCTTCCGTAGGTGAGCTCTTTCATATAAGGAACCTATGTTTAGGTGAAATTTGCTCTTTAAGCTTTACAGTGAAGAATGTAATACTTGGGCAGTGGAACTGCAGAGGCGATTCCTTCATACAAACTGTCTGGCAAAAAAGGCTTAACTGGGATTTAGAGACATAGCAACTTGCCATTGATGTCATCCAAGATGCCACGCTGTACAAATTCTGATTGAAGTGGTATATAAAAACAGCATCTTCTCAGATGTCCACCCAGATCACAGAGAACATCTAAATCCACATAGACACACCCAAGGTAGCACACCCATAACAATATTACTGTATGGATTGGCATACTGATATAATACAAATATATATGGGTGGGATACTAATATAATGTCCCTCAAAATTAATTGTTTTGATACAATATAGAGAGTAGAGTACTTTTTTAGTGATGCATTTCCTACATATTGCTTAAATCAGGGTTTGACAAATTTAATCAGAAACCTGCGAGCAAGCCAAACATTGTTTAGAAGCTATGGTGTGGATTAGAAGTACAAATATATGTATAGTAAATTAAAAGATAGGAGCCAGTAGTAACATTTTCATAGCCGTGGCTGCCTGGATCCCGGTATTTGTCAAGCCTTGGCCCAAGTTTCTTTTTTATGTTGGCACTAGCAACTTGCCCGTCAAATTACGGGGCAATAAAATTTTAAGCCATGGCAATGCCGTTTGCCACACAGTGTAAGGCTTTTGCTCCTCTGTGGACCTTTGGCGCTCATTGTGAGCCTATCTCCCCTTGGCCCTCATCGTGAAGATAGATATACAAGTACAGTGTAAAATCCCCCCAAAAATGTGAGTACAGTAAATTAATAAAGTAATATGAATTAATAAATGAATATACTTTACCTATTTATATTTAATATGCACCAATTAATATCCTGAAGAGCTAACAATCTCTTTGGATTTTCCTGCATATGAAAATGTACAGTTGGACTGTTGATCATCTGTGGAGAAAGTGTCAGCAATGTGGCAAGTGTGCAGTGTTAATAGGCTGCGTGCGCGAGGCCAAACCGTTTGTTTAGGTGGATAAAGCAGCATTTTAGAATCGTAATGTTATGAGTTGTAAGTTAGTGTAAAAAAAAACGTATTTTTTCTATGTGTTACTTGGCTCGCAAGGATTTTACGTCCGTTGTAATGGTATATTTTGTATCTGCTGCGTTCCTGGCTAACTCGTACGTGCCTGGCCGTGATTTTTGCGGCTCTGTGTCCCTTAGCCTCGTTTTCATTTTTCCCCCCTTGTTTAGCCGATTTTCAAGTGCCGAAACTTCTTAAAAATTCGACTTTAATTTGCCTGCAACCTCACCCCCAGACTTCCTGGCTGTCCCCCCATGCTGTATGTAATGGTTTTTTTTTATGTTTTGTTTTTATTTTTCAGTGTTTTTGGTGTATTTTATTTTTTTTCTAAGTCCCCCGGTTGGTAATTTTTTTTTTGTCTAAGTCCGTATTTCCTCATTCCGTGTTAGTGTTTTTTTCTATGTCCCGCAGGTCGTATTTTTTCTTTTTCTAAGTCCCGCGGCTCTTCTTATTTTTTTTTTTTTCAAAGTCTCTCTTTTCTGGGTTGTTTTTTACTGCGTGAGGCGGCGTAGAGCCTCCACTTCCGCAAATGCGGACACTCGCTTTGCGAGGTCCGCATTTGTGGCCAGTACTGCGTCCCTTTCTGCGAGCTGGCAAAGCGGGACGACAATTCGCAGTTTGACAACTATTACCGTATTGGTCCGAATATAAGCCGCACCTTTTTTCCGATTTTTTAGCTTGCGAGTTCCAGGTGCGGCTTATATTTGCGACCATAAAAAAAATCATTGCTAATTTGCAAACTTTGCTTGTAACGTGTGCGGCTTCTATTCCCGAACGCACAATGACTGCCGATTTGCGCGATTGCGAGTTATGGGTGCCATTTTTCGTGCTTGAGACTGCGGTATTGAATAGCGATTTAGTGATTCTAACATCTTGTAAAGCCTGTAACCTGCAAAAAAAAGCTACAGTGCTAATTAGAAAGCCTGTTTCTTGAAATGGCTGATCACTTTGAGAGTCTTTTTTTCTCTCTCCAATTTTAAGGGTTTCGGCTTATATTTGAGTACTATCTATCTTTTTTCTATTTTTTCCCCTTGAACTTTACGGGTGCGACTTATACGCGGGTGCGGCTTATATTCTGACCAATACGGTATATGTGATCTGCAACATGACACTGTGTCTACTACATAAGTAATCCTGGCTTTGTGGGAGTTGTTCAACAGAATATAGAAGATTCAAATCAACACAGGAAAGAAAATGAAACACTGCAGTAAAGCATATTTAAAAAAAAAGTTAAAGGTTGTGCCTGTGTATTTACTTTGCCCATTATGAAGTTGAGTTACTTTATTACAGTGGTCCCTGAAGGCCAACGACCGACAAATGTAACAAAGTTTAGGAGCGATGGCTACCTGGATTTGTCAAAGAACGATTTACGCAATTTACCCAGCAGACAAAGATTGTGAAATCTGAAGGGCGAAAAAGAAAATCAAGGGCCTTTTTTTTTTTTTTTATCCCACAAGAAAAACATTTGTTTTTTTATTCTTAAAAAGGGACGATGTTACAAATCTAATGAATAACAAGTATATTAATGAAAGGAAACAACATTTCCATTGTCTGCTTGGCTTTCCAATAGAGGTTTCTTTATTAGACATCATTAAAACGTCCGATTCACCCCCCTCCTCTGCGCCACATTGGTATGTCAGTGTAGCAGGAGGTGGAGGGAGTTCAGGCAATTTATTCACATATCAATCCAGTTAAATAAACGTGAAAATCAAAATACTGACACTTTATAATTAAAAGATAATAATTAAATGCTCAGCATGTTCCTGCACTTGCTGACCTGAAGCCACCCTCCTCAATCTTGACATAAAATGGAGGGGTAGGTGACAGAACCAATAAATAATATCAAAAAGGCAAGTTGTATTCATGACAGCGTATGTTTAATGACAGAAATCTATTAAAAAAAGAAGAGGAGTCAGACAAAATAACCATTGCAAATATGATATAGTATAACAAGTATAGACTATAACCATTACCTTATTAATTGCATATTATTAAAATTGTGTTTTATTACAGTAAACTTACATCAAAAGTTTGTATTATTTGCCTAAGACCACTATGCCCATGCCAGCACAATTTTAGTGGGTAGTTGGCTGCCTGAATATGCCAAAGCAGTGCCATTGCATCACAGCCCCCCTGCTCTCTCCTCCAGCAATTGCTTATTTAAAAAAAAAAAAATGGTGATATACTGTGTGAACTAGAGGGGAGACAAGTATTCAACAGATAGTGCAGCCTCAAATTGCTTCACTAGTGCATTCAGTGTTTAACCTAAATCATGGCCTGTCTGGTAGTCTTGATTATAGATTTGAGGATCACTGCCCTAGATAACAGCAAAGGACTTGATTCCAACTGGTCAAAGTAGTACTGTGTTGAGCTTCCTAACTCGGTGGGTTCTGCAAGGACCAAAAATCTTGTCTACTCAAAGTATATAAGCAGAGTGCTGTAAAAGCTATTACTACATAAAAACAAAATAAAAGAGCTTCTAATGAAAAAAGTCTTTACACATTTTATGTTTGATTCTGATTGCTCCACATGATGCCACACTTATCTCAGTGGACCTTTAAAATGGAGCAGAGAACACACTTACATACAAGTTACAAGAGGAAATATTATAGAACTTGGGACAATTGTAGAGTTTACAGTTCAAGGTAGAAAGCCCAAGAACTATTTAGGACAACCTACACAAATACCCAAATGCAACCCCAGTGAGTGATTATATAGTTACCATAACATGTTTTCCTTCCACATGCATCTATGTACCAAGTAGCCCTAGATCTTCAGTTACATGTTTTTAATAGAGGATGGTATTGACTGTTTTACAGACAGAATCTTTATATATGTATTATCAAGAGTGCAGCTTCTCAAAATGTCTTATTGTATACATTTACCTCCTTTCTCCATGGTTCTGGTTCTTGCCAGCTATTTATTGCTTTATTTTCCTCCCAGTCTTCATCTTTCGCTCTGCCTTTTCAGAATGTGTGCTGGCCACGTTTATATACCACTTCAATTATCCTAAATATTTAACTGGTCACAATAAGATAAAATATTCTACAATTCCACAAATCCGGCTACTGCAAGTTTGAAAATGTCCTCTTTGTTGGCTTTCCACCAGCGCCATCTAGTGGACATCTATCAAATCTTTAGAGACGCGCAAAGCAAAACGTCCTTTAGCTTTATTATTATTATCCTTTATTTGTAACACACCGACATATGCTGTAGTGTTATACAGGGGTTAAGAACAAGGCATATAAATAAATTAAGGGACCACAGTCATTTGAGAATAAGTAGCATGTATTCAGAATGTTAAAATAATACACCCTCTAATCTCTTACAACTACATGCAATTTATTCAGGTGTGGGATCTACCATTTTAGTTTCCAGTGATCAACTTCCTGAGGCGGTAGGAAACATTGGATACACGGGAGGTTCTTAACTGGCATATACATCTGCCAGTGGATTTGTTAGGTTCAATAGATACACACTATTGAGACAGAAGCTGCAAAAATCAGACAGAGTAAAGCAAATGGAAGCCTGTAGCAGAGAGTAATTGCATAGAGAAGTGAACAATTTAAAAAGGCACCATATTTTTTTTTCTTTCTAAAAAATATTTGGTCTATCATCAAGTTTTTGACCATAATAGTCCATTAAAGAAGATCCAACATAGAATTGATAACTAGACTTGGTGAAGGTAACTCTAATCACAAGTACATTTGAAACCTATGAAATTCAGATAATCTGGGCTTCTTTAAAAATGCATTTGACAGGCAGGCAGCTCAAATGATCTTCAGAGAGCACAAACACGAGTCCCCAGGAATCATCTCCCTCGAGCCCTTTAATTGTTTTACTTACAAACCAATACATGTTGATGCTACTGCTGCAACCTGGAGATTTTGTATGTGTGAGAGAGGCGTTTCCATTACTAGAGAGCAGGGCGGGCATTTAAGCATGCAAAATGTCTACTTCTAAGCATGTGTGGGGGAGTGGGTGGTGTTTGTTTCATCACTTCCTGAATGTAATACAAAATGAATTCTTCCACACATAAAAATGGCCTTTACAACATTTGAGAAAATTATACTTTTTGATGCTTGTGTCTTACACGGCTGGTATTATAGTAGTGCAGTTTGTCTTAAACTACAGTGTTCCCTCACACCTCGCCCTAAACTTTCCACCTCCCTCATTGGCCCCTAAATTCCACCTCCCCCAATCCAGAGTCTTGATCAACTCTTGAACTTTACATACAAACACACTCAGATCTGTTCATCTCTGGTCTAACCCTCATCCCACCCACCTCTAAAGGAAATATTTACACAGCCTTCATGTTACCCTGTGAATAATGCTAAGCCCAGCATACTGAATGAGATCTCCCATCAAAAAACAACATTCAATATTTTCATTACTTTAGCCAGTGAATCATTATCCAAAGTATATGGTTATCTGGAATGATTGTAATTTTTTAGGAAAACATTTTGAAATTACAGTGAAAATAGAATTTTTGTGATTCTTTGAAAGGTAAAATATACAATATATGTTTAACCCCTTACAATAAAATGCTTCGTTCAGAGTTGTTTGTGTAAAACTGATTGAAAACATCTCCTAGTTGGCTGAACGGAGGAAGGTAATAGCTAAACATCACATATAATAGTTGTGCTAAGTTATGAATGTTGATCATGCAATGTTTAAAGTTACAAGCTTGCGCTATGGCCTGTATGACTTTGAAACTGGCTCAACATGAGGGCAAAAGGCGCTCATGGCAATGCCCGTGTTCAGTGCCAAAGGCCCTATGCCTTTGGCGCCGATTGCGAGGCACGCAAATTACGTCTTTAATATCCAAAAATATTTTCAAGCATGTAACAACCTCACACACAGAACAGGGTAGAGGCAGGGAGCCTGTGAGTGAGGTTGCAAGCTAATTTGAGGCTTAATTGGTGATTTTCAGGGATCGAAAATCAGCTAAGCGAGGGAAAAAAAAAAAAGGCTCAAAAACGAGGCCGAAGCCCATAACACTTAGCCAATCATTGCGAGGACCACAAGACTTTGAAAAAAAAAACAAAAAAACAACAGCACTCATTGTGAGGCACGCAAAATCAGGGAGACAGAGGAGAAAGACACAGGGCTGAGAGGGGGGGAGGGGGAGACGGTGCAAAGAGACACAGGTGTGAGAGGGGGTGCAGTGAGACACAGGTGTGAGAGGGGGTGCAAAGAGACACAGGTGTGAGAGGGGGTGCAAAGAGACACAGGTGTGAGAGGGGGTGCAAAGAGACACAGGTGTGAGAGGGGGTGCAAAGAGACACAGGTGGGAGAGGGGGTGCAAAGAGACACAGGTGGGAGAGGGGGTGCAAAGAGACACAGGTGTGAGAGGGGGTGCAAAGAGACACAGGTGGGAGAGGGGGTGCAAAGAGACACAGGTGTGAGAGGGGGTGCAAAGAGACACAGGTGGGAGAGGGGGTGCAAAGAGACACAGGTGGGAGAGGGGGTGCAAAGAGACACAGGTGGGAGAGGGGGTGCAAAGAGACACAGGTGGGAGAGGGGGTGCAAAGAGACACAGGGGGGAGAGGGGGTGCAAAGAGACACAGGTGGGAGAGGGGGTGCAAAGAGACACAGGGGGGAGAGGGGGTG
The DNA here is from genome assembly GCA_027410445.1 of Discoglossus pictus. Lineage (NCBI taxonomy): Eukaryota > Metazoa > Chordata > Amphibia > Anura > Alytidae > Discoglossus > Discoglossus pictus. The sequence goes on along the minus strand of CM050167.1, from coordinate 168,260,881 downwards.
CAAAGAGACACAGGTGGGAGAGGGGGTGCAAAGAGACACAGGGGGGAGAGGGGGTGCAAAGAGACACAGGGGGGAGAGGGGGTGCAAAGAGACACAGGGGGGAGAGGGGGTGCAAAGAGACACAGGGGGGAGAGGGGGTGCAAAGAGACACAGGGGGGAGAGGGGGTGCAAAGAGACACAGGGGTGAGAGGGGGTGCAAAGAGACACAGGGGGGAGAGGGGGTGCAAAGAGACACAGGGGTGAGAGGGGGTGCAAAGAGACACAGGGGGGAGAGGGGGTGCAAAGAGACACAGGGGGGAGAGGGGGTGCAAAGAGACACAGGGGTGAGAGGGGGTGCAAAGAGACACAGGGGTGAGAGGGGGTGCAAAGAGACACAGGGGTGAGAGGGGGTGCAAAGAGACACAGGGGTGAGAGGGGGTGCAAAGAGACACAGGGGTGAGAGGGGGTGCAAAGAGACACAGGGGGGAGAGGGGGTGCAAAGAGACACAGGGGGGAGAGGGGGTGCAAAGAGACACAGGGGGGAGAGGGGGTGCAAAGAGACACAGGGGGGAGAGGGGGTGCAAAGAGACACAGGGGGGAGAGGGGGTGCAAAGAGACACAGGGGGGAGAGGGGGTGCAAAGAGACACAGGGGGGAGAGGGGGTGCAAAGAGACACAGGGGGGAGAGGGGGTGCAAAGAGACACAGGGGGGAGAGGGGGTGCAAAGAGACACAGGGGGGAGAGGGGGTGCAAAGAGACACAGGGGGGAGAGGGGGTGCAAAGAGACACAGGGGGGAGAGGGGGTGCAAAGAGACACAGGGGGGAGAGGGGGTGCAAAGAGACACAGGGGGGAGAGGGGGTGCAAAGAGACACAGGGGGGAGAGGGGGTGCAAAGAGACACAGGGGGGAGAGGGGGTGCAAAGAGACACAGGGGGGAGAGGGGGTGCAAAGAGACACAGGGGGGAGAGAGGGTGCAAAGAGACACAGGGGGAGAGAGGGTGCAAAGAGACACAGGGGGGAGAGAGGGTGCAAAGAGACACAGGGGGGAGAGGGGGTGCAAAGAGACACAGGGGGGAGAGGGGGTGCAAAGAGACACAGGGGCGAGAGGGGGTGCAAAGAGACACAGGGGGGAGAGGGGGGTGCAAAGAGACACAGGGGGGAGAGGGGGTGCAAAGAGACACAGGGGGGAGAGGGGGTGCAAAGAGACACAGGGGGGAGAGGGGGTGCAAAGAGACACAGGGGGGAGAGGGGGTGCAAAGACACAGGGGGGAGAGGGGGTGCAAAGAGACACAGGGGGGAGAGGGGGTGCAAAGAGACACAGGGGGGAGAGGGGGTGCAAAGAGACACAGGGGGGAGAGGGGGTGCAAAGAGACACAGGGGGGAGAGGGGGTGCAAAGAGACACAGGGGGGAGAGGGGGTGCAAAGAGACACAGGGGGGAGAGGGGGTGCAAAGAGACACAGGGGGGAGAGGGGGGTGCAAAGAGACACAGGGGGGAGAGGGGGTGCAAAGAGACACAGGGGGGAGAGGGGGTGCAAAGAGACACAGGTGTGAGAGGGGGTGCAAAGAGACACAGGTGGGAGAGGGGGTGCAAAGAGACACAGGTGTGAGAGGGGGTGCAAAGAGACACAGGTGTGAGAGGGGGTGCAAAGAGACACAGGTGTGAGAGGGGGTGCAAAGAGACACAGGTGTGAGAGGGGGTGCAAAGAGACACAGGTGCGAGAGGGGGTGCAAAGAGACACAGGTGCGAGAGGGGGTGCAAAGAGACACAGGTGCAAGAGGGGGTGCAAAGAGACACAGGTGCAAGAGGGGGTGCAAAGAGACACAGGTGCAAGAGAGGGTGCAAAGAGACACAGGTGCAAGAGAGGGTGCAAAGAGACACAGGTGCAAGAGAGGGTGCAAAGAGACACAGGTGCAAGAGAGGGTGCAAAGAGACACAGGTGCAAGAGAGGGTGCAAAGAGACACAGGTGCAAGAGAGGGTGCAAAGAGACACAGGTGCAAGAGAGGGTGCAAAGAGACACAGGTGCAAGAGAGGGTGCAAAGAGACACAGGTGCAAGAGAGGGTGCAAAGAGACACAGGTGCAAGAGAGGGTGCAAAGAGACACAGGTGCAAGAGAGGGTGCAAAGAGACACAGGTGCAAGAGAGGGTGCAAAGAGACACAGGTGCAAGAGAGGGTGCCAAGAGACACAGGTGCAAGAGAGGGTGCCAAGAGACACAGGTGCAAGAGAGGGGGAAAAGACACACTGGGGAGGGAAATAAGGAGAAAAACAAACAACAAAGGGCAAGGACAGAGGGCAAAGAGACAGCGGGAGGGAGAGAGGGGGAAACAGACACAGGGGTTAGAGAGTGGGGAGAGGCTCACAATGAGAGCCAAAAGGCACTCAGTGCAAAGCAGGAAAGTGGCGGGTTGGACAACGTCTGCAATGAGCGCTCATTGCGTGGCTCGCAACTTAGAGAGGGGAGAGCCTTGCATTGTGTAGCAAACAGCATTGCCAGCCTTCAAATTTTATTTCCGTCATTTTCGACAGGCAAGTCGCTAGTTTTATAATTGCTATCTGGACGTGTACAACACATTCAAATATACACCATTTTACATAAAAGTAAAAAAAAAAAATAAAAAAAAAAAACGCAAGTAATAATACACATCCCTTCTTTATCATGACTCATGTTGTTTACTTGGAAGCCGCAAACTGGTTGTTTCTTCATCTTTAACTTGAGCTTTAAGCTAATAAAAAGTTCAACTGTGGTAAGTTTTTTTCTATATCATTTTACTGAATATATTGGACAAAATGTTTTTAGAAAGCAAACAAAAAAAAAATGTATAATAATAATTATGATAATAATAATAATAATAATAACATAATAAGTCTTTATATTTTGCAACTTTTATATGCAATTATTCTTTACTGAGTGTCTTCATTTTCCTTTCTGATGCATTTAACTTTAAGAGGATATGTCCTTGTACACTAATTAAACTAAATAACTACCTACTACGCAAACACTTTCCGTGCATTTAAATGTCTTCTCCCACCCTCAGGACACTAAAGGCAATGCTAGACTCCACAGCAGCATAATTCCATATAAAAAACATAATAAATTAGTGGTCCTCTAAGATAAATGGAGGAGTAACGGATAAAACAAAGCGGAGGGTTAAAAGACCACTGCAGTATAATAAAAAAGGGACATTTGTATGTACCAACTAACAATTTTAGTAGCTGTGGAAGACATGCAAAAAGCATTTTTTGGTAAAATCTGAATTTTTGAAGACTCTGAATAAGGAATTAATTTTATGTTTGTTACATCACTTCCTCGGAGCAGACTAATCAATGAAGAGGGGTGGGAGATGAGAGCCACTGTAAAGATAAGACTGAAAAAGGCAAGACACATTCCCTCTCACTGGCCCAGAAGCAGACCCCTTGCATCATTCACTGCTGCAATAGCTCTCAAAAATGTAAATCACACGCACACCTTCCGCTAATGTATCATGGATGTCTCCAAGGGCCATCAAAATTTGTATATATAATTCCTGCGAGTCAGACAGTTTTTAAACAAAGATTTTATTTCCCATTGTACCGTACTTCTTTAATCTAAACATACTTTAGAAACCTACCAATCCTTCAGTTATGCTTCCTATTGTCTACCTGTCTTCGCCTATTACAGTTTGTGTCCATACCCTGTCAAGCAGCACAGATTATTTATGTATTACCCCAGATATGATAACCCCTAATGCATGGCCAGTAAGTTGGTTAGGTGATTTACTGAAGGCAAGCACGCACATTACTGTTCAGTGCATATATGTATAGACTGCTACAGAGCCAGCAATGCAGACAACACACTTATTAATGAATGCATTGTAAATGAAAGAATATACCAACAACTTCCTGTATGTGTAATTAGTTTACATAAGCCAAGTCACTTCCAATATTATGTACATAAACAGTAGTAGGCAGGGAGGCCGGCCAACAATAACCAGCAATTATATGTTGGGATTAAATTATAACTATCAAGCTAGATCATTCATTTATTTACTTTTTAATCTAAACATATGCTTTCATATAGTTTATCGTTATATTTTTTTCTTTGTCACAAAAGAGTAAAAATGTGACAGCAGAAACCCATTACTGTGTAAGTTAGTTGTATAGTGTGTTAATGTTGGAAAGCTCTGTTCCCTCCCCCACGTTCATATTTAGAGTTACAGGTCCGGTTACCCCTGAGAATAGCCCCGAGGCAGACAGGAGGGTGCGGTGCTTCTGGGGTCAGCCATACTTATTCATACACACACACACATTCCTGGCCAGTGCTGACCTTTTAGGAACACAAGATATTAATCCTGACACAGTGCTTTCAATCCAAGAGGTGCTAAAAGGAGACATGTCAAACAGGAGCTTGATGTGAAGATATACAATATCCAAGGTACCAAAGATAGGAGAGACGGCTCAAGGGGACATCTGAAGAAAAGGCCCACATAGGCTTGAGAGCAAATAATAACTGAACTATACTGACATCATGCTCTGCTAAGAATAATGGCCTGCAAAAAATACCCTCTATGGTACCAGCAGGCACATGGGTACACAATACTACACACACCTAAACATGATTAAATTACATTAGAACAGATACATTATACTTGAAGTCAGGCAAATTCCAGGAACATAAAAAGGTATGGACCCTAAAATGTTATTTGTGGCTATATATCACATTACTCTCCATGAAATGCTATATGGATCCTTTGTTTCAAGGTGAACAAAACTACATGAGCCTTAGAAAGTGTTTAAAGAAGACCTTGCATTCACATAGATAGATTTTACTACAGCAGCCAGAAGGACCCAAGTAGGAGCCCATATTTCTAGACTTCCCAGCCATGTATTATTTATCACTATTTATACTTACAAGTTAGTTTTTTTATGAATACATTTCAGGGAATTAAAACTCCCAGGATTTTGTCCAGCCTGAACAAGGCAATAAACCTCTACAAGTTCTTTGGGGGAGAGGGGGAAGGGACTTCTTGCCGATTATCTATCTGTTGTCCTGGACACAGCTTGTAAATATTGTCTATGGTAATAAACTGGGCTGATCACATGAAACCAGAAGTAAGACAATGTCACACTGCCTGTCTGTTTACTACAGTACTTGATCTATTGAAGGTTAATAAAATACTAGTCGTTTACTCGTCAAACCACGGTATAATATTACATGTGTCTCTTTCCCGCCCTCTCCCTCCCATGTGTCCCTTTCTCATGTCTCTTCCCCCCTCCCCTATGTCCCTTTACCCCCTCTGTCTCTTTCCCCTCTCCTCCCCCCATGTCCCTTCTCCTGTTTCTCTTTCCCCCTCCCATGTGTCTCTTCCCCCTCACCTCCCCCTCCTGTGTCCCCCCCTGTCTCTTCCCCCCCCCCCCCCCCCCCGTTCTGGCGCTGTACAATGAGTCTCCACATACTCCTATTTTCTATAGTAAATAACTTTTAAGCTAATGGCAAAGATCAGACACCAGGGTGTATTTGGCAATTAACAATAACCACTATATCTGTTTGAGTGCATAGTGGTGCATTCACAAATCTAGAAATGACTACTCTATTTATATTAAACAGCCAAATGCTTGATAAGAAGGAATTACAGGTGTATGAGGAGGCAAGCCAATAAGTTTACACCATTTTTTCTAATTAAACATGTGATCAATTTCATTTAAGTAATTACTTTCCAGCAGAAACATTATAACGGAGCAAAATATGAGGAACCTAAGACATGAATCCCAACGTATCTTTTTGTAACTAAACACATCAACATACCCCTTCCTTGATTCTAGAATGACCGCCTAGTTCTCTTTTTTTTGTACTTTTGTCTCAGGGTAGGCCATAATACACAAAACATGAAAGGCCAGATAGACTATACTTATAAGAACTGGGTAACTAGCACTGATTTGGCAAGAAAGTTGGACGTAAAAGAGCCAGGAGAATCACATGTAAATTCCCATTCATATAAACACTCTCTCTTCTTGTTAATAAAGTAGCCATTCTGCTGGGTCACTGAATTTTGCAGACAAGATATAAATTATTTAGATTGCTAAAAAAAATTAAAAAAAAATATTATTGCACATTATATTAACTCAATAATATGGGTGTTTGAGAGTTATTAGCAGAGCCAAACTCTTGACAAAATTAGGAGCAAGGATACTATAAACACCACATTCAAATATGATGTTAGTTATGGCAAAAGAAAAAATAAATACTGAGACTACAGTGTGTAAAAATTGTACAAAATAAAACTGCTTATTGTGTAGGTTTGGGTAGTGTCAGGAAATAAGGACAACATGGGTACAGGAAGGTATATACAAGCTTGTGCTGAAAAACTTGCAGAATGCCAAGAATGTAAGGGGAATGGTATAGACCTCTATGTATCATAGAGGTAATATAATATTGGGTTTCAGGATACGTGCCATGTAGCATAAAAGACCCATGTGTATGTGCCACGGGACACAGGTTTTACATTTAGGTATTTGTAGCTGGCACCCGGAGGTAACAGATACATTGTCACTTCCTAATCCAACTGATAATCCTACAGATCAGGTTATGTCTGCTGAATGCCGAATGTCCGGGCACTGATGTCACCAACATTAGGGAATGCCAGGACTGGCAGAGACAGAAGGATGTAAATCTGTGTGCCAGTCACGCTATGTGCAGGACGGGGAGAGGGGCCAAGACATGCACACACCACACAATAAAAAAGTATATAATATATATAATATATATATATATATATATATATACACACACACACACATATACATACATACATACACACACAAAAGAGTATATTTTAAGCATATGAGTGCAGCGGTTGTTTAGCTAATGGCCACAAATCATAACACTACCCCTTAGTGATACACCGATTATTTTAATGAATCAAATTTGCACGAATGCCAGCAATTTTACTTGTTTGCAATTATACGTGAGTATATCTAGAGCAATCCGCAGAACATAAAATATCAGGATAAGGAGAGAGAATATCCAGAGAGGAAACAACCAAAAGATAATTAGAAAGAGTAGCGACTTCTCCACACTCCCTCAGCTTACACACCCTGCAGCTGGAATCTGAGGCATGCAAGGTACTGTATGTGGGAGGCAGCAAGAGAGCCTGCATGGGCCAAGCAACCACACATAATCACTCAAGGGACTAAGCAACAAGAAACAGCTGTGTGCAGGCCTGCTAATAAGCAATAGGTAATACGGGCAATGACAACCAGAGAGAGCAGGGACCATGGAGGTGATAGCACATGGCCCAATCTGGAACTGCATAGCAAGGCACAAACTAACAAGCGTACTATGTTTAGGTACATACTGTAGATTTACCATAATTGTGAGTATCTATGGTCACAATATAATGCTGCTTGTTTGGAAACCTACATGACATGCAGAATAAACTCTATGATGCCACATAGCAAGGCAAAGAAACCTGGAAACGGTAAAAGGCAGCTTGATGTTATTGTGTAGAGCAGCAGTTGACACATTTATCTGAAAGTTTGAGCTTAACCAAACATATTTAAGAGCCATGATGTGGATTACATAAAGAAATATATGTATAATAGATTAAAAGTCAGGGGCCAGCAGAAATATTTTAGGAGTCGTGGCTCTCTGCTGTGTCAAACCCTAGTGTACAGGAATAAATATTTGCAGCACTGGGAAAGCTGGTAATGTCATTCTCTAGATAATGGGTAAATATATCTTAGACGAGTAACAGGAAACAGGAAAACGGGCATAAAGAGTTATCCCAGCAGTAAATAAACATGAGATCAGAATGAAGGTCAATAGAGCAAGATAGTAATCTAAAGACCCTCTGGACACATGTGACTGTCACCAGGTCTTCAGAGCTATTTTGAACACAAAGCTCTCAGTCTCGGTCATTTACTGTTCTGTGCCTTCCTCTCGTAAATAGACAGTAATACTTCCTGCATCTTTGGGGATACATTTTAAATGGCTCATATATTCATTGATGTTCATTTATACAGTGCTTGGGAGACATGATGAAGTGTCATAAAACATATTGTAACGGAGGGGAAAAAAGCCAAACAACTTTGAATATATATTACAATACCCACTCAAACACACTGTATATAACTACCCCACACACACACAACAGCTGTCCCTACTTTTAAAAAATAAGTTAACAAGTGAACAAATAAATATATAAACATATATATATTTTTTATTTTATTTTTTTAACTCACCACGAGTACAAATAAATGACAATGATCTCTCATGCATCAACAAGAGACTACTACACCTATATATACACACACAGCACCGGAGAGGAGAATGTGATGGTAGTGACACATACATATAAAGCCAGAGAACGTGACAGACAGTTAGGTGACAATCATCACGAAACAGTCAGTGCATACACCTAGGGCTCTCTCCCTCAAGTGTCCCCATGCTCCCCTCTAGGGCTCACTCCCTCAAGTGTCCACATGCTCCCCTCTAGGGCTCACTCCCTCAAGTGTCCACATGCTCCCCTCTAGGGCTCTCTCCCCCCCCAAGTGTCCCCATGCTCCCCTCTAGGGCTCACTCCCTCAAGTGTCCACATGCTCCCCTCTAGGGCTCACTCCCTCAAGTGTCCACATGCTCCCCTCTAGGGCTCTCTCCCCCCCCAAGTGTCCACAGGCTCCCCTCTAGGGCTCTCTCCCCCCCCAAGTGTCCACATGCTCCCCTCTAGGGCTCTCTCCCCCCCCCAAGTGTCCACAGGCTCCCCTCTAGGGCTCTCTCCCCCCCCCAAGTGTCCCCATGCTCCCCTCTAGGGCTCACTCCCTCAAGTGTCCCCATGCTCCCCTCTAGGGCTCTCTCCCTCAAGTGTCCCCATGCTCCCCTCTAGGGCTCACTCCCTCAAGTGTCCCCATGCTCCCCTCTAGGGCTCACTCCCTCAAGTGTCCCCATGCTCCCCTCTAGGGCTCTCTCCCTCAAGTGTCCCCATGCTCCCCTCTAGGGCTCTCTCCCTCAAGTGTCCCCATGCTCCCCTCTAGGGCTCTCTCCCCCAAGTGTCCCCCATGCTCCCCTATAGGGCTCTCTCCCCCCCAAGTGTCCACATGCTCCCCTCTAGGGCTCTCTCCCCCCCAAGTGTCCACAGGCTCCCCTCTAGGGCAATCTCCCCCCCCCCCAAGTGTCCACATGCTCCCCTCTAGGGCTCTCTCCCCCAAGTGTCCACATGCTCCCCTGTAGGGCTCTCTCCCCCCCAAGTGACCACATGCTCCCCTCTAGGGCTCTCTCCCCCCCTCTCCCCCCCAAGTGTCCACATGCTCCCCTCTAGGGCTCTCTCCCCCCCAAGTGTCCACATGCTCCCCTCTAGGGCTCTCTCCCCCCCAAGTGTCTACATGCTCCCCTCTAGGGCTCTCTCCCCCAAATGTCCACATGCCCCCCAAGCTTTCCTCTAGGGCCCTCTCCCCCATGTGTCCCCATGCTCCACTATAGGGCTCTCGCCCCCAAGTGTCCCCATGCCCCCCAAGCTCTCCTCTACGGCTCTCTCCCCAAGTGTCAACATGACGCCCAAGCTCTCCTCTACAAGTCTCTCCCCCAAGTGTCCCCATGCTCCCTTCTAGGGCTCTCTCCCCCAAAGTGTCCCCATACCCCCAAGCTCTCCTCAAGGGGTCACTCTCCCAAGTGTCCCCAAGCTCTCCTCTAGGGGTCTCTCTCCCAAGTGTCCCCAAACTCTCCTCTAGAGCTCACTCCTACAAGTGTACCCATGTCCCCCAAGCTCTCCTCTAGAGCTCTCTCTCCCAAGTGTCCCCATGTCCTCCATGCTCTCCTCTAGGGATCTCTCCCCCAAAGTGTCCCCCAAGCTCTCCTCTAGGGCTCTCTCCCCCCAAAGTGCCATTCTCTAGATAATGGGTAAATATATCTTAGACGAGTAACAGGAAACAGGAAAATGGGAATAAAGAGTTATCCCAGCAGCAAATAAACATGAGATCAGAATGAAGGTCAATAGAGCAAGATAGTAATCTAAAGACCCTCTGGACACATGTGACTGTCACCAGGTCATAAGAGCTATTTTGAACACAAAGCCCCTCAGGCTCGGTCATTTACTGTTCTATGTCTTCCTCTCGTAAATAGACAGTAATACTTCCTGCATCTTTGGGCATACATTTTAAATGGCTCATATATTCATTTTTGTTCATTTATACAGTGCTTGGGAGATGTGATGAAGTGTCATAAAACATATTGTAACTGAGGGGGGGAGCTCTCCTCTAGGGCTCTCTCCCCCAAAGTGTCCCCATGTCCCCCCAAACTTTCCTCTAGGGCTCTCTCCCCCAAACTGTCCCCATGCTCTCCTCCAGGGCTCTCTCCCCCAAAGTGTCCCCATGCTCTCCTCTAGGGCTCTCTCCCCCAAAGTGTCCCCATGCTCTCCTCTAGGGCTCTCTCCCCCAAAGTGTCCCCATGATCTTCTCTAGGGCTCTCTCCCCCAAAGTGTTCCCATGCTCTCCTCTAGGGCTCTCTCCCCCAAAGTGTCCCCATGCTCTCCTCTAGGGCTCTCTCCCCCAAAGTGTCCCCATGCTCTCCTCTAGGGCTCTCTCCCCCAAAGTGTCCCCATGCTCTTCTCTAGGGCTCTCTCCCCCAAAGTGTCCCCATGCTCTCCTCTAGGGCTCTCTCCCCCAAAGTGTCCCCATGACCCCAAGCTCTCCTCTAGGGGTCTCTCTCCCAAGTGTCCCCAAACGCTCCTCTAGAGCTCACTCCCCCACGTGTACCCATGTCCCCCAAGCTCTCCTTTAGAGCTCTCTCCCCCAAAGTGTCCCCATGCCCCTAAAGCTCTCCTCTAGGGGTCTCTCTCCCAAGTGTCCCCATGCTCTTCTCTAGAGCTCACTCCCCCAAGTGTCCCTATGCTCTCCTCTAGGGCTCTCTCTCCCCCAAAGTTTCCCCCAAGCTCTCCTCTAGGGCTCTCTCCCCCAAAGTGTCCCCATGTCCCCCAAGCTCTGATCTAGGGCTCTCTCCCCCAAGGTGTCCCCATGTCCCCCAAGCTCTCCTCTAGAGCTCACTCCCCCAAGTGTCCCCATGCTCTCCTCTAGGGCTCTCTCTCCCCCAAAGTGTCCCCCAAGCTCTCCTCTAGGGCTCTCTCCCCCAAAGTGTCCATGTCCCCCAAGCTCTCCTCTAGGGCTCTCTCCCCCAAAGTGTCCCCATGCTCCCCAAGTGTCCCCATGCTCTCCTTTCATGCTGCACTCACTGTGATGGTGACTTCATGTTTCTTCAGCCTGGATTTCAGACTCTTCATGTCTCTCTCTGGGTCTCTTTCTCTCTTTCCTTCTCTCTGTTTCACACCTGAGCACACATGTGACTTTTCCTTTTATTCAAACTCCTTTATGCTTTGCTCTCATGTTTCTCTCTCCTCTTGTACAACTCTCTCCTGTATAGGTCTCTCTCCTCTCTCCGTCCTCCTGCTGTCTCTCTCTTTCTATCTCACTCACTTTCTCTATATTTTCCCCCTGGCTTATACCGCTCCTATTCCCTAATCCAATCGGGTTGCTTCAGTGCAACTGATTGAAAGACTTTCAGCCAATGACAACAACGGAAAAGTGTAGGTGGCGGGACTTCCTTCGGGAACTTTTTTTTCCCATATTTGGGACACACCTTTCAGCGGGAGCGTGACGTCACGCAGGTGGTATGGTTCAGTAGGATGGTGCTGTGCAGAGAGTTATACTAAATAGCAGAGTATTGCACCTGTATACACAGTCCTGTGTGAGGATGCGTGTGCGCTCTCTGCTCATATACTGAGTGCAAGTGTGCTGTGCCAGGGCATGTGGTGGCAGGGCAGTGCCAAGCTGGAACTATAGCCAGTCTGGGCCAAGAGCTGCCAGGTGCGGGCTTGTAGTGGCAGGCATGCAACATACCATGGCTGGGTGTGGAGGGCATATTGGCAGCCCTCAGGTGAGGGGTTAAGGTGCACTGATTTATGTTGAAAATCTCTTCATCTTTAAAGGTATTTCTAAGGGCCACATTCAATTGAGGTTTCCGGCGATCCTTTAGCCTGTGAGGTCGCAAGTTATTTTGCTATTCAATTGGCGTATTTTTGCGGGCTGCAAATGGCTTCCGAGTTACGGCCTTGAAAATATTGGTTAAAGCTGTAACTTACAGCCTCCAGAAGCCTTTGATCTTTCGCAAGGCTAAAATCGCAAATCGCTATTCAATTGCTCAATTTCCCCAAGTCCGCAAATGGTTTCAAACCCGTAAATGGCAAATAAAGGAGAAAATCCCACGAGTGCTAGAGAGGACCCGCAAGGGGGTTAAACACCTATTTGTAGCACTGTAAATGCAAATAAAAAATCAATGCTGCACTGTAAATAATGGGGAAAGAGATGTAAGACACAATTAATTGTACAACAATTATCTCAAGCTCGCAAATTAACAGGAAATTAATTGTATTTTTATGTCTAATTTCGGGGTTAAATCGATCTCGATTATCAATGAGTTAATACATATGAGGCCACCCATATGGACAAGAACAGTATTGCCATTCATTTTCATAAGTCTTTATTTTGAGGGTTTGCGAGTCTGATAGCATATCAGACCCCCAAACCTGATTGACATGTAACCTCTATGTTTTACTGCCGTAATAATTTTCTATTCAACTTTTCTATTCACTGATTCGAAATCTGTGGTTACGTCGCTTGCTTAATTGATCATGTTCACGCCCCGAACTGATACAAACCAGTGCATAGTTTACGATTTCGGCTTTGGGACAGTAACCTGCGGGCTTGAGCAGTTGAATAGCATCTCAACACACCCGCAGACATTCGGCCATCTGCGATCGAGTTACGGCCTTGGAGTTCCATGTGGCTCTAAATTTCCTGGATTGTGAATGCATCTGTTAGAGGAGAATCAGTAGTGTATAAAAACATGTTTTGCATTTAAAAATCCCAAAATTTACATTAACAAACTCACCCTGATGTTTGCTAAATCTCTAGTTTGTAAGCAGTTGCTGTTTTTAGTTAATACCCCTAGATATCTCTGCTAAAATTAGCATAACCTTTATAATTCGTTTTGGCCAATCACAAGCAGCTAATATATTTTAATACATTGTATCAATCAGTGATGGCAGTTTGTGCAGGAAGGAATCATTGGATGTGTAGTCCCCTGTACAAGGAAGCAGGAGGGATCAGACACTGACCTGTAGATCTCTGCATCAAGCTTATGTTGGCTTGAATGTTAATAAAGTGTTAATCTGTATCCAAATGCAGTGTTTATTTTCGTAGGCCCACTGTGCCTATGTAAGCAGCTCTGGGTATGTGGAAAACTAAATCTGTATGTGTATAGAATGATTCAATGCAATGTGTGTTACTGGTATAAGCAGCACGTGTTATATTAGAGAAAGGGAAACTTCAATATACCTTTTTAATACCCCTAGAAACCCTGCTAAAATTAGCATATAATTAGTTTTGGACAGTCACAGGCAGCTAATGCACTGTTTCAATCTGTGATTGTTTGTGCAGCAAAGCATCATGGGCTGTGTAGTCTTGTTTTAACCCTGCACACGGAAGCAGGAGGAGCCCAGACATTTCTACAGGTATACCCTGCTTAAAGCTACCTTATTTAGAGCTGATGCACTATAGAGCTGCTTTTCCTGCCAGACCCGATTAATGCTAAACTCTGCTATAACACTTTTTTCCTGCCTGACTCCTTTTAACACTCTGATTCTCCTTAGCACTACATCGCTATAATGCTGTTTTTGCCTGCCGGACCCCTTTTAACGTGCTGGTTCACTATAAAACCGTTTCATTTTCCCCAAAGAAAACAGAATCCAGGATGACCCAAAAGCTCCAACATCAATAATTTAAAGTTTATATTTCTGCTAATGTCCAGTTTGTGTTAGTGTTATGTTTGCTGTTTCTTTGAAGTTCATATAAAACCAAAAAAGTTAAACATTGTAGTGAAATTGGTGTTTTTTCATGATTTCCCCTATCCGAAACAACACAAAACAACAAAGTCAGAGGTGCTCATCAGAGAACAAACCAACCTTAATAGGTTAGTTCTATAGCCATGATAAGCCACTCTGAGAGCAACCTCTTTTAGCTCACTTGTGTCATTCACAGGGAGAAATATCCTGTAGTATATCAGTCTGGACCCACTCACTAGAGTGCTCCAGACCCGAAATACCAGGCAATTCCACCCTGAACAGGAGAAACAGCAAGACTCAGACGCGTTTCGGCCTCATCAGTGAGGTGCAGCTGAACTCCCTAAGGCACAGTGATCAAAAAACCTTTTATCCAGGATGCAGTTTGTAATTTGATAAAATTAATCAACCGTGCTATAAAGGCAGTTGATATTTTTTGACTCTGTTTATTGAAGCGTGTTGAGAGAAGGAAGCATGACTTCTGTAACAAGAGATTTTGTAAAACTGAAACCCAACAGATGCATCATTGTTAAATGTTATGGTCGTTTCCTGTTATGTTACGGCACTAGTCTGCCGCTGCAGTGTGGTGACCAACCACTAGATGGCGCTGCCGATATCCAGTGCCCTATAATAGAGTCAAGGCTTAGGTAAACGTTTAGGGTGAGGGTTAGGCTATCATTCTAAGCTTAGAACTTCTCTTAACATATCGGCAGTCAGTTGCAAAATATCAGTAGTGCCATCTAGCAGTTGGTCGCCGCATTGCAGAGGCGGACCTGTGCTATAACTATAATAGGATAGAGCCAATGTTAGATCTCCACATGATGGCCTGGTCCATTTCCCGCCTCAATGGAGATTTCAATGTTACTATTCGACAGGCTGTTGAGCACTTAGGGCAGGTGTGGTTCAATGTGATTGGAGAGTTGATGAAATGTACTATTGGGTAGTAGGGTGGAATACCCTGATGAAGTAAATCTCATGACACTAATGACTAAAGCACCCCTTCTTTTATTATCTTACTAGCAACGTGCCCATCAAAAATGATGGGGCAATACAATTTGAATGCTGTTTGACACACAATGTAAACCATTTTGTATTATAAGGACCATTGCGAGTGTCTCGTCTATTTTTGCTCCTCTGAGCACCTTCGTCGCTCATTATAAAGATATATATATATATATATATTTATCTATCTATATTTATTTAATTAATAAATATAATTTACCTATTTGTAATTAACATATGCAGCAATCAATAGTCTGAAGAGCTAACAATCTGTTTATATTTTCCGTCAGCATACAATGTACAGTGAGTGTTGGTGCCCTGATGATAAAGTGTAATGAGTGTCCCAACTGTGCATTAGAAATTGGTTGTGTGCGCTAGGGAAATCCATTGGTGTAGTTGTGTAAAGCGACATTGTAGCTTCGTAATGTTATTAATGCTTTACGCGGCTCGCAAGCATTTTCCGTCATTTGTAATAGTGTATTTTGTAGTTCGTTCGTTGCTATGTGAAAGTGCTACGCGTTTTGGCTGTTGCGAGGTCCGGGGTTGTATAGCCTCGTTTTCATTTTTTCAGCGGCCATGTTTTTTCTTGCTTAGGCGATTTTTCGTGTGGTGAAAGTTGTCGAAATCTCATAAAATTTCCCTTCCACCTCCCTTCCAGACGTCCTGGCTGTTGCCCCGTGCTGTGTGTGATGTTTTTGTAGTATTTATTTTTATGGTCTTTGTGTTTTGGGGATTTTCGCGGTTCAGCCGTTAACCTCGTATTTTTATTATTTTGTAAGTCCCGCTTTTGTGAAGTGCTTGTAGGCTAATGCGATTGCGCGTTTTTATTAAGTGTTTGGTGGCTATGTCCCGCGTGTTTCATTGGCTTGATTGCTTGGCTTGACGTGCCTTTGGCGCTCATTGCCTTTGTGCTGCGAGTTTAATTTGCTTAACAACTTGCCTCGCTATGCGAGGCTCGCAGGCGATGAGCGCCTTTGGCGCTCATCACCTAACGGCTCGCCTTGCACAGGCGCTCATCGCCTAACTCGTACACGCCAAGCATGGCGACGTCTCAGTTTGACAACTATGATATGTGATTGTATACAGACTACTAATGTTTTCAGTTGGTTAAGCTACAGCTGATGCAGCAGAGATCTAGCAACTCTTACTCATTGGATGACAGCATTTCGAACACATTTGGAAGTACTCATATGTCTGGGACCTATCCTGTTCTATGCACACACGCTTCAGTGCTGGAAAGCATGCCATGGACATCCCGATGTAGCAAGTAAGTGCCCGGTAAAAAGCTTCTTTTTATGGGGTTAGGGTTAGGCTAAGAGGTTTAGGGGGTTAGGGTTAGGCTAAGAGGTTTAGGGGGTTAGGATTAGGCTAAGAGTGTTAGGGTTAGGCTAAGACGTTTAGGGGTTAGGGTTAGGCTAAGAGGTTTATGAGGTTAGGGTTAGGGCCGGCAAGGGGTGTAGGGGTTTAGGATTAGGACCGGCAAGGGGTTTAGGGTTAGGGCCGGCAAGGGGGTTAGGGCCGGTAACTGGTGTAGGGGGTTAGGGTTAGAGAGTTAGGGGCTTAGGGAGTACATTGGAACGCAAGCGTGCAGAGTCTTCCCGTGCTGTGTGTGCACATAACAGGATAGATGTGTTTGTGTCTTGGAAACAAGCACTATGTACATTTTGATTATAAGCTCAAAAACAGGGCCCTCCATTCTTTATAAGGTGTTAAGTTTGTTTTTTGCCATGTACTAAACCCCTGTACAGCACTACGGAATATGTTAGTGCAATATAAATAAAGATAATAAATAAATGGATCCATGGTCTGTCCTGAAGAGTTGAATTGATTTAGTAAAACTGAATACCAACAGGTGGATCACTGTTAAATGTTCGATCTGCATCTGGTGACAAGTTGATGTGAGCGTGATATGCTGGTGAATGTTCAGCTTGAATAGAAATATAAATCTTACTATTGCAATTATCCATTGTTCATGCTCTATTCTACAGCAGGAACATATTATCAGAGCACATTCACACTAGATTAAAACCCAGCATGTTGTCATCATTGCAGATTGTCTGTTTTTTTTCTCTCTGCTTGTATCCTTGTGATAAATTTCAACTGTGACCCCACCAACCATGTGACTGCAAGCACTTCATGTGGGAGGTCCCAACCTGTACCCAGATGCTGTGCAGCAGGGTACACCTCCTAGGTGTGTTTAAAGCCAGATAGCAGTAAGCAGCATATACATATGTAAGTATATTCGTCTTTTCAATATAATACATACCTTTTTTACGAATTAGTGGCTGTTTATTAGGAAACATTTGAAACCCCCAAAACTTCTATATACTTTTAATATAACATGACACATAGCAAGTTTACAACTTTTCCTTTTCAATGATAACTTGACACTATTCATTACAGGTAATAAATGTATGGATGTACAAATGGCTTTATTATGTATATTTATGCCTATGGTGCATCAATGCTTCAATACAATTTATATTTGTGTGTGTGTGATGTAATTAGATGAATAATCAGAGTATCGCAGTATATAGTGATACCTTTTTTTGTTGGACAAACACTATCGTTAACATGATAGACTTTCGATAGCTGTACATCTTTGAATCAGAAGCAATACCGATTAAGGCAAGCAGTGAGGGGAGCAGAGATTCATGTCTCTACTCTGGTTTTCTCTTATATAAAACCTTGTGTAATGTTAGGGCTGTAACTATACCCACATATTAATGAGTAGAACAACAATAATGTGTTAGCTACTTGTTCATAAGGGCTTTGGCACTGGGGATTTACTTGCACTATATGGAGCTTGCTTTCCCATCTTTTTTTTGGGGTATATGTGAATTTGGGATATCTTTGAATAGTTTACTTTCCAGGGGGCTTTGATCCTCTCAGTAATTTGTCCACATCAGGTTTGTCACAGCCTCTGCCTCTTGATCCTTATCAGTGGACCTCTGGACATACTAAGTGAAATGAGCTGTGACTACAGACACATTCTTCATTGTCTTCTGGGCAGGGTTGATTGTTAAAATCCATGAAGACCAGTTTTGTTGGTTACTCATTTCAGTGAAATATCCTAGTGCAGTGTCTGTAGTTGCACAGAGCAGTATAAATATTACAAGGAGGGGGTAGCAGGCTATATAGCCTTATGTGTTTACAACATTATGGTGCATTTAATCAGAAGACACTAAGTGGGCCTATTTTATTTTCTTTAATTGCCCTTGCATTGTGTATATCACTTTGCATTGCTTTATATATTGTGTATTATTATGTATAGTTGAAGTTATATTTTGCTTCCTTTAGCATTCCCCTAAGTGTGTAGCAGGTTTCTCGGTGGTCCAGTGGTTAGGATTTGGTGCTTTCCTGCATCCTGGGTTTGATTCCAGTCAGGGAACCAAGAGGCCACACCACCCTGAAGCCAAGCAAGGTTGGGCCTGGTAAGTACTTGGATGGGAGACCAACTAGGAATACCAGCAGCTATATGCTGTGTTCCACTGGAGAAGGAACTGCCAACCCATTCCATTATCTCTGCCATGAATACTGAGTGGATCAGCATGGTGTGTTACGGTCCAGGAGGTCACGGACAGTCTGACACGACTGAATGACACAAACACACACAAGTTACTTTGCTCATATTCACTTCCCCTTCTACAAAGAGTCTGTATTTGAACCCAGGCAGATGCTACATATAAACCAACCTTACAATGAGCATGAGATTTTTATTTATTTATAAAGCACCCGCATTTTAGCAACAGCGTATAGTACGTAATTTGGAGCAGTTTAATTAAGTCAGACATCCAATATGGAAGTTCACCAATTAAGGAGGATGGGCCACAAGAATATTCACTAGTAGGAATGAGCAGTGTGGACCTGATGGTCATATGTGGATGGGACATTTCTATATTGCAATTATGTAATGCTCAATGTCGCATTATTGTGATAAGGATCAAATATTGTTGGAGGTGGTGTATTAATAAGGTTGTGGGTTGTACAAGTAGACCATAGGCTTGGCACCCATAAAATAGGTAAATGGGTCATTAAGGAATGTGTTCTGATGGTGAACATCTTATTTTCAGAATGTTTTTAACTGTTTAAAGGCTTGGAGAGAGTCTGATGGAGCATGGACGTCTTTAACAGAGATGGAATGAAAATTGAGAGAAATCATGTTTGTGAGAGGATGTTATATGCTGGGATGTGTGGGGATTTTTTAGAGATGTGGGCTGAACAGTAGGGGTGATATTTGTAGAGGTGATGACTAGAAGTTCCAATCTACTATATCCATTGAAGAGATTTGGAAATCATTTTCATATCACATTAACCGTGTTTGACTTTTAGAATAACATTCGGGGTTGCTGAGAATTTGAATTTTCATGGGATTCCAGATTTGTTGTGGTAATATTAAAATTCTTGACCTTTTTGAAAAATGCCTACAACAAATATGTCTGGGGAGCTTATTTTTATTTAAATACGATTTTCAGATAGTCCCCCAATAAGTATAATGTCGATTTCTGTCTTAGTCATGAGTTGAAATTTCTTAAATGGTATGCAAATAATTTTTCTTTTTTTTTTTATTGGGGCTTAAATTGAGGTCAGTTGGGAAAAATCTCATGTCGGTTGCTAATGGAAAAAGAATGTAGGAAAAGGAACTGAGTGTTAAACGTTGAACTAAACAATTCTGGTTTGTTGAGCAAAAATATTTAAATGGATTCACAATTTTTTGTGGCACAGAGTGACTTTTTGTGGCTCAGTGGAACCAAATTCCCTTAACCTGGCCACAGGGGAGTAATTTCTTTCAACAGCATGGGGTACTTAAAAAGTGTTTAGTGTTAACACTGAATCTATAGGGAATCTGGAGTTTTCAGAAATTATTTATTCTGGGTGTCACACAATGTGCTATGGGGTAGGATTTGCATAATGCATGCTGGTATATTTTTGAGGCCTACATTTTGTGTTGAGTATGTTGGCATTTGTTCCAGCTCTAGGTACATTCTCTTCTTCTCTTTGGTGTGCCAGTATATGTTCTGTCATGTCTCTGTGTAATATTGAAGACTGGGTGCACCTAACCCTGAACTTTTTATTCTCGATAACGGATTGCTTTACCTGAAGGGCCAATGTTGCCATATAAGCCTGCTCAATTCTGTAAGGAGTTTCCCATGGACTGAATGAGAACCAAAATAGCTGTTTTGTACATTTTTAAAAACTAGAATCTGCTATATAGAAAAAAAAAAGCTTCTGCTCCAAGGACCATATGCTTTCCTGTGTATTTAAGTTAGTACTGCACATTTTTTGACTCCACTTTGCCTGCTTGCCTTTGACATTGAAAATGCATTTGATCTGCTTGAATGGCTGTTTCTCTCTGCAACTTTTGCTAAATTTGGATTCTCTGTACGCTTACTTAATCTACTACATACTTATTACAACAAACCCCCCCCCCCCCCAGGCTTACTTAAAACATCCAGGGTCCCAGAGAGCTTACATTTCCATAGAAAGGGAACTAGATAGGGATGCCCTCTATCCCCTCTGCTATTTGCTTTGGCTATTGAGCCACTTGCTCAAGCCATTATATCCAACTCAGTGATAGAGGGCTTTAAGGTAGCGCACCACCATTTAAAGTGCTCTCTATTCGCCAACAATCTCCTCTGTTCTCTGTCAAACCCAGGATCGTTCCTCAAGGCTTTGATGTCTACTATTAATCAATTCTGTGCTCTTTCCGTCTTCATCTCAATCTTGACAAAACTGAAGCTTTTAGTGTAGGTCTTTTTCCCTGAAATTTTGAGCCGGCTAAAATCAACCTATAACTTTATATGGCCTAAATCCCATATCAAAAATCTGGGTGTAAATATAACAAACACAATCCCAGACCTGTACAAGGCAAATAACCCCCCCCCCCTTCAAATCTTTAGTAGCAGATATAGAAACCTGGTCTAAAATGCAAATCTCACCATCTTTGATCAAAATGAATGTCCTACCGAGACTACTCTACTTATTTCGGACCCTAGCCATTCCAATAAACAATAAAGAGTTAGGCCATTTTCAAAATAAAGTGTTCAGTTTCATTTGGAGGAATAGGCCTCCCCGAATGGCCAAAAAAGTAATGTTTTGGCATAAATCTAAGGGAGGTCTCTCTTGCCCTAATTTTTTCCACTATTACAAAGCTGCCCACTTGGCTTTTTTTGTACCTCTTGCTCACTCAACTAAACACCAGCTGAGCTGGATATTCATAGAAAACTCCCAAATGACCCCACAGTCCTGGGATAAAATCTTATGGTACCCAGAATGTGACTCCTTTAAGACCAAATACTTGAACCCAATGATTAACTTGACTTTGAAAATGTGGAGATGGGCCAAATTAGAGCATCAGCTAACCCATCACCTCTTACCTTACTATTTTCACTCCCAACTCTTTACAATACGTTCACGGAAGCCTCAAGAGCATTTTGGTCTTCACTCAAATTAGATTAAGATACGTTCTTGGCTTTCTAATGATCAAATCATATCCCCAGAACAAATGCAACTAAATTACAATATCCCCAGACATTATTTTTTTAACTACATTAAACTCCGATATTGGGTGGCTAGAACAGTCAAAACCTATGGTGCTCCAAAGGCATCCGTAATTTGCCAAAACTTACCCTGTCCAAAGGGATTCTGGGATCTCTTTGCAACATATTTTAATACCCCCCAGCCCTGCAAAAGCTTTCCTTTATGGTTAAATTGGAATTGGACCTAGGCCAAATTTGGGAAATCGGCAAATGGAATGAGGCTTGCTCTAATCTTACCAAAGGATCTATAAGCTATAGTTTCCTGGAAACTTCAATAAAGATCTTTCACAGAGCCTACTTTAAAACATTTATAATTTCCTTTAGAAGTAATTTTATAAAGTCGTAGGGGAGTAGAGGATGCCAAGCAGTAAGTGACTTTCTTCACTTGTGCTGGCTATGCCCAATAGTCCAAGTAGTGTGGACTAAGACTATACAACTAATGTCTAGGTTATTCCAAAATACACGGATTACAGCTATCGAATCCTGCCTCTTGGGCATCCATCTTAAAAACCTAGACTCCTATGGCAATAAATTATTTCAACTGATAATGCTGGCAACTAAAAACATCATCGCCAGATTCTGGAAAGCCCAATCTATTAGATTTCAAGAAGTAATGAATAAAATGATCTATATTTATCAATGAACGGATGTCCCATATTTTAATGGACTCCTACCCCTTATTTCTACAAATCTGGGAGCCATGGTTACCATCTCTGGACTGTGTTTCTGTTCCTTTTTAATCTCAAAAAGAAAATGGAAAGAAAGGGGAAGGAAAAGGAAAAAAAAGCGGTGCGGGGCATTTTATCTTTCTTGGCAGGGAGATGGAGTGGCCAGACCTGGGAGAGAACTCCAGCCCTGAATCCTCAAACTCCTTTAACGTCCTAAAAAGGGATACTACCAAAAGGAAAAGCACTAAAGAGACTGAGCCGCTACTCTAAACTTCCACATTTTAAATCTGCATATTTTATCTCTTCTATTCTCTCTTATTTCCACCCCTCTTTTTTTTTTTTTTTTACTTATTAGCTTAAATCTAGCCTCATAAGGGAAACATTGTGTATAGATCAACTACTTCACCTGATCTCAGATTAATTGAATATCTTCTGAAGCATTTTAGCTTCTTACAATTGAAGATTGAAGTGAAGTAAGTTGAAATTGTTGCCGGTTAGA
This sequence comes from Discoglossus pictus, assembly GCA_027410445.1. Taxonomy (NCBI): domain Eukaryota; kingdom Metazoa; phylum Chordata; class Amphibia; order Anura; family Alytidae; genus Discoglossus; species Discoglossus pictus. The sequence goes on along the minus strand of CM050167.1, from coordinate 168,238,334 downwards.
CTGATGCCTTGCTTAATCTTACATTTATAAATCACAGAAAAGTTAAAAAATGAAAGAGGCTACCTCTTACTCACTGAGTTATTGTTATCCTATTACAACTTTGCTTTTTTAACAATGGAAAAGTGTCTTAATTATACGTATATACATTGTGTGTACATCTATATATTATACTGCATTGATCTATATCTTAGACTGTTGTTAATTTTATATAATGGTCTCTCACAATAAAGATTATTGAAACAAAAAAATTACAGCATTATGATTTGTGGTTTTTATTTTTAGTGTGACGGTGATCATAAGGAGTGCTGGAACCTGATAATAGAATGGCAAGCCCATGGGACAAGGTAATTTAAATGATGTTGCATTAGTGTGCAGGTTTAAAAATAGGCAGCACAGAGACCTAAGGTAACCCTGGAGGAGCTGCAGAGTTCCACAGCAGAGATTGGAGTATCTGTACATAGGACGACAATATGCCATAAAGCCCAACTCTATGGAGCGTACGGCTGAGTGGCCAGAAGAAAGCCATTACTTTCAGCAAAAAATAAAATGGCATGTTTTGAGTTTGAGAAAAGCCATGTGGGAGACTCCCCAAATGTATGGAGGAAGGTGCTCTGGTCTAATGAGACCAAACTTTTTGGCTATCAAAGAAAACGCTATGTCTGGCGCAAACCCAACACAACACATCACCCAAAGAACATCATCCCCACAGTGAAACATGGTGGTGGCAGCATCATGCTGTGGGGATGTTTTTCAGCAGCCGGGACTGGTAAACTGGTCAGAGTTGAGGGAAAGATGGATGGTGCTAAATACAGGGATATTCTTGAGCAAAACCTGTACCACTCTGTGCATGATTTGAGGCTAGGATGGAGGTTCACCTTCCAGCAGGACAATGACCCCAAACACACTGCTAAAGCAACACTTGAGTGGTTTAAGGGGAAACATGTAAATGTGTTGGAATGGCCTAGTCAAAGCCCAGACCTCAATCCAATAGAAAATCTGTGGTCAGACTTAAAGATTGCTGTTCACAAGCGAAAACCATCCAACTTGAGCTGGAGCAGTTTTGCAAGGAGGAATGGGCAAAAATCCCAGTGGTAAGATGTGGCAAGCTCATAGAGACTTATCCAAAGCGACTTGGAGCTGTGATTTGCCTAAAAAGGTGGCTCTACAAAGTATTGACTTTTGGGGGGGGTGAATAGTTATGCACATTTTTTCTGTTATTTTGTAATATCTCTTGTTTGCTTTACAAAAAAAAATATCTTCAAAGTTGTGGGCATGTTCTGTAAATTAAATGATGCAAATCATCAAACAATTCATGTTAATTCCAGGTTGTGAGGCACTGTATAGTATGCATTTACCAATTTAAATAATTAAAACTTACAAAAATATTACAAAATGTTTCATTTAGTTTACAAACTAGTTTTCTAAATACTGTTGTTTCTACAACCGTTATACAATAAAATAATTGTATTGGTTTTATTACAGCTATTGCTTTAGTAAACAAAAAAACTTGTTAAACAGGATTAAAAATTAACAAGGTTCTACAGGTGGGGATCTTATGGTTGGATTTGTCATATTGGAATCATTTATATGCATGAATAAGATGGCAACAGACTTTACACATCTCAATAAAAGTTGACTAATTGGTGATCTGAGCAGTTTTTATATAAATAATTATATGTTTCCTGTTATTAAATGTTTAAAGTGGACTTGTTACCGTTGAGAATATAGGAGAAACCCATTAAAAGTGCCATTAAATTGGAAATTGCTTGCTCTTTCTTAATACTTTTGCGAGCTATACATGATGCAAAGCCACCACAGAATGGCCCTTACCTCTGAAACATAATCTGTATTTCAATCAGAGCAAAATGATTGAGCGATAGTGAGAGATCATATACAGGAAAGAGAAGCAGCATTCCAGTGCACACATGAGATGGCAAAGGGTAGAGGAGTAAGTTAATAAGGGCAAACAGGCATAAGCTTTAGACCATTGTAGGCTTTTTTCCTCCAAGTGAGGTTATGTGAGAAGTCAGATTGAATTCACCCCTGCATTGCCAGAGCGATCAGCTTAGTACTTAGCAATTACTTGTGGAAAGGATCTGATGTTACTTTAATTTCAAAGTTCATAACCCATACTCTTACACTCACACACAGAGCAGGTGCTAGCAATAGTTAGATAATCCTGGTGTAACATTCCTTCCAGCAAGAACGTTCCAATCTCCTGCTCACACATCACTAATCCACATCCTGAAATCTGAGCCCTTGCCCTGCAGCTTTGGCTTGATGTGGATGATGAAATTATTATTAACTTTCATTTGTATCGCGCCAACATATTCCATAGCGCTGTATAGGGGATAAGACAATATTAACAAAACCAGAAAATGAGGAGCCCTGTTTTGAGTTTAGAATCTTTGTAGAACGTGTTTTTTTTTCCCAAAGCACCCTACAAGACTGGAAATCTGCTACTTACAATCTAAGGACCAAAGTAAATTTAATTTTAAAAAAAAAATCTATCACAGTGTTAAAAGTTTTAGATTTATGTTGCTGAAAGAAGCAGTTTCCTACTTTCTGTGGAGGATACTATATATATAAAGTAGACCTCGCTATATGAAATAGGATCACCTCTTTCAACCTCCCAAATATTTGAAATTATTCCAGTGAAACACTAGTCCATCAATACAAATGATACGCCTCCAATCATGTTAAGCAAGGTGAAGTGAGGGAGGAATGGAAGGAGAATGTCTACATTTATAATAAATAAGTACATGAACTGGTGACAGTGCTTTAAAATCCTGTTATATAATTGCTTTATGTCCAACTGCAATGAGTCGTAAGCACATAAAAGGTATCTAAATTCAGGGCATATACACATGACACCGCTGTTTAATAGCTATATTACAGATTTCAGGCAGCTGTACTAACCACTTAGACATGATATGATATACTCGGTCACCCAAATCTGTTCTCCTCATACACACAATAGCTTCATCTATTCCTGTAGTTTGAGTATGAGATCCCTTTAATCCATGTAAGTAGTTGAGATCACAATAGTTGTCACCTATCATTATACCTAGAATGTGATTCTACCGATAGACTTAACCATTATGCAATTATTTCGTCTCCCTTCCATATTTTCATCACTTTCATCCCCTCCATTTTTTCATTGCCAGTATAAATGGTTTTCTCAGAAACGCGCTAGATTTGGATCTCTCCCACCTTTCTGATGATCCATTTATGCCTGCCTACAGAAGAAAGATGAACCTCACGTTCAGCTTCACTCATGAAATATATCCCTATTTGTAGAGGGAAGGGCCAGGCAAGGCAGCCAAAGATCCCAGCATCCCTAAGACCAGGGAAAAAACATGTATACACAGTATCTCCTCACACTAAACTTTTTTTTAAGGTATATGTATGTTACTTTCTCTTTGCTCTGATTTTTCCCTTCTATTCCCAATCTCTGCCTTCCTTGTTTTTTCTGTCCACTCTCTCTCTCTCCTTAGCCCATCCTCCCTCTTCACCTTCCTTACTCTTACACTCCCTATTTCCCACATAACAAAGAGGGTAATGCGGAAGCACTGGAGCATCTCTTAGCGGAGGCGCACTGCCACACATTAGCCGAGAGGATGAGGGAGATGGAGGATCAATTCCTCAACTCCCTACCTCTCCTACTCCGCTGCATAGCTAGTCTTCCTTCATGAGTCCCTCTGCTGTCCCCTAGGGATCTGGAACATGAATTGACATAATCTACTTTCTCTGGGGGCCAGGAGTATAATGCTGAAGGTCATAATTGTCTGGGGTGCTGATGTTAAACATTATCACAGTGAGTGTTTTGGTTCTTGGAGGAGTCAATTAGATTGGTGGTATTGTGTTCCCTGATAACTTGGGAGCATGGAAATCTTCCTTGGCAAAATGCTTCTGGCCTCAGAGGGACTTCTTCAAGTGGCAGTAGCTAAGGGGCCGGAAGTACCATGCAGAACATAATGAATAATTAGAATCAGGTGCAAAGTGATTTCTAAGTACTTGTAACTAGTTTGCACCTGATCTTGTGCAATTCTGTCTGCTAAGTAGCTAGAGGCTGCTGTCTATGGTACAGAAAGTTCTGGGTTCAACCCTCATTAAGACATTTTTTTTCTTCATTGTTTAAAAATAATAAATATGACCTTTAGATTATATAATAAAACATGTCAATAAGTGGTGACTGGATATTTGTTTATTTTAAAAAATAATTATGTGAACTAGATTTAAAAAAAAAATATATATATATATATAGTTCAAATATTGAAATCAGTTTAACTTTTATACTTATTTTTTAAGGCAGACTGTGTTGTGGTTTCATTAGTAAATCATTGTTCCTAAATCAATTGCATCCACTTTTTTTTTTTAAGTGACAACAATTTTTTTTAACACACATATGATCGACATGTGATTTATTCATATATATATATATATATATATATAAATATAAAAGTACATTAGTTAAAAGATAAACAAAAAAGGGGGAAGGCAGGGGAATCAAACCCATGACTTACAGATGGGAAAAACAAAAAAAATCCTTAAAGCAAGCTATATACCACTGCACCACCACACTGCACTCCTAAATATAATGTAAATCTATAAAACAATGTATAACAGTTACAGATTCCAGACGTATTATTTATGCAGGTTCTTGTGGGACGGCTTTAAGGGCTAAACTAAAATGACAATATCCAAGTGAATTCTTGATAAATTTATAAAAAGTAAAAGCATTTTCCCACATTGGGCCACTTTTGTGGTCCGTTAGTGATGGCATTGGAAAATAATGTACTTCAGTATTGTATGTGTTATTTTACCTGACCACTTCCCCTGAACGGAGTGCTGGCAGGGGCACGCTTATGGCTAAGGTTTATGTAGAATCCGACTTCCATTTGTTGCCACTGCACACAGATATTTATTAGCCCTTGGGATGTTGTTTAGATTTCAAGTACAACGTGTACCTCTGCCTTCCTAGGGAGTGGCCGTACTTCGGCACAATCCTGGATTTTGTGCCTCCTCATGACTGTGGTTCCATCCCTGGACAATGTCCTGTTTGTTGGGCTTGGACAGGAAGTTTGTTGACACATTGTAACAACATTCCAGCAGCTGGCTCTTGAATCTGGATTAATAAATGTTCTAGCTTGTTTTCCTTCAATGTGGTGTTGAGTATTTATTGGTCGATGCACAATCTTGTCTGGATAGGAAGATGTAAGAGTCCAGTCCTTCCCACCACCACTTGGGAGTCAGTTACAATAAGGCCAGTAAAGCATGCTGTTCTATTCGATCCCTGGTTGAGGACGGCTTCTCAATCAGAAATGTCAAACATTTGATTACCATACCTCATACATTGATAAGAATGCCAACATATAGGATTGCATATAGTGGTGATATTTATAAAATGTAATTGTATGATCTTAATGAAACCCATTAGATAATCAAGTTTTTTTTCTGCTGTAGTTGTATGCAACTGGTCACCTCACAATCACAGAGTATCTGCTTTCATATGCTAGTTTGGTTTACCGTCTGCTGGTCGGGTTGTGGCGGCAAAAAATGTCCTGCTAAGAGATTTTGCAAACCTTAGGGTAGCACCCCTATAAATCTCTGCTAAAATTAGCATATAATTCATTTTTTTTTTTGGCCAGTAATAGGCAGCTAATAAATTGTATCAATGTGGGAAGTGTGTGAAGGAATCATGGGATGTGAAGTTCCCTGTACAAGAAAGCAAGAAGTCAGACATTGCTCTGTGGATTCCTACATTGTGCAGCTGTTGGCTTGAAGGTTAGTAAAAGGTTAAAATCCATTACCAAATGCAGTGTTTCTATTACTATGTACACTGTACCTGGGTGTGTGGAAAACAAAAACAATTTTTTAAATGCAATCTGTATCCTTTATCCTTGCTTGTGATAGGTGGCAGAGGATGCATGGTGGTATGACCTTTGGGCAGCACCACATGTGTGCCCTGTCAAAAGCGCACATCAACAGCAGCGCGCTTGACAAAAGGAAACCGTAACACCAGCGCGTACCATAGATCAGCAAGTCACAGATCTGACACTAAGACTGCCCAAATGTAGCTCCATTGTGTAGGAGATCAAAAATGTTCAAATTAGTTCCCAAAGTATCTCTGGTCTCTGTAGCACACAGACCAGGTGTTTAAACAAGATAGAAGAGTTGTTTGACCTCTTTGTTCCAGACTGGAATCTAATCCAGGTCAGAGAGGTGAAAGCACCAAATCCTAAACACCTGGCCCACCAGGGAACCTTTGGGTGTTGGTTAAACATGCACACATTTCACAGTAATATCACTACTGGCTTTGAGGGTGATATTTTTGGGAAAATCATTAGTTTATCATACACACATTGAATTTGTTAAAAAAAAAAAAAAAGGGAATGTGAGAGATATTAAAATAAAGACTGAAACCAGGCGCAGTGCACCCAAAGGATGGCCACATTTGTAACAGACTGGATTAAAAAAAAAAAATTATCACCAAAGCAAGACCCAGATAGCAATCTCTAGAAGGGAGTTTGGCTGGTTAGTCTCCCTCTGGTAGCTGAGGATTGGGATTAGAACATGTAAACTCAGAAAATACAACATAAGATAGCAGTACCTTTATTTTATATAACCTCTTATACATGTTGATTTTTCAGAGCAAACCAAACCATGCATTGAAAGGAAAAAGAGAAATTCCTATTAACCATCTTAACAGATATGTAACCTGTGACAAAAGGGGGGCTGAAGCACTTTGTGATGGTGAATATATCAGATTGGATGGGCACAAGATGTCAATGCCAAGATTAAACAAGATCTAACTGAATTAGGACAAGCAGCACACCACACTTTACAAAATAAATTTGGCAAACCACAGGTTGCATCATTATTCCACCAATATTTAACAGAAATGTATAAAATAATTCAAGAAACTGATATAGCCAGACAACACTGCCTTGAAAAAACTAGTGTCCAACTAGGATTAAACTGGCTGTTTTTATTAAAATAAAACTAGGTGCAACTTTGATCTTTATTGCTCCCCACAGGGATGTGAGAAATAAGACCAAGGTGTTAATCCCAATGTTATAGATTTGGCAACATATATAAAGGACATGTTGGCAGAACAAGTTGAATTAGGCAGCAACACCCTCCTGGGGGCAGCAATAGTGCAGTGAAAGCAATTTGTTACAATACAATCTATATTACAAGTTAGGAAGGATTCTTGCAGTCCAGAAGCCTACCCTAAGTACAGAGGCAGAGTATCAAACCGTTTTTACAGCAGTTTCGCTAAAGCATTACACTGCCAAAATTATTCAGATAATTATTAAAACAAGCAGCTTTTAGGCATGACGTGAGACAGCAGTTCTGTCCTCAGTCTTTTTCAAAGTCTCTCCACTTTAAAGATGGCTGCAAAAGCATATACAAAGACACTTCCGTGTTACTGGTCCTCCGTCCAGCGGATTTGCTTTCGTTTGTGAATAATTTGTCACTCCCCACAACAATCCTTGAGGAAACATGACAGTCACTGCTGTATTCCAAATACTCTTATAGCTCTGGGCCACGATGCAAATGTTAGTCAGAAGCTTTAAGCAGGTCAAAGCCAATTTGCAAGTTTAGTCAATGCCAGAAATCCATGTAGTCTCCCTTGAAATTCCTTCTACATCATAAGGTGGAGGAGAAGCAGCAGGAGCAGGTTACTTCCATCACACAGCCGTCCTACCAATACCAAGATAATTGAGCAGCATCAGAAAAGTTGACTTAAACTGGAGCACTGAAGTCAGAGCACAGGATGGTATGAAGACCTGCAGTGAGTGTACTATCACTAGAAGCGAGATCAGGCAAACTGTACCTGGTCATGTGCCAATGAACATAAAATGCATGAATTTGCAGGCATAGAGCAGCAAGCAATGTGGCAAATTTGTTAGGAAGAGGCCCACAAGATTCCATAGTTGGAGTTCTTCACAAATCAATGTGTGCAGCTGAAGGATACAGATGTCTTATTGGCCACAGCAGAGTCCAGATGTCTCACATGTGTTCCTTAGTATCTGGCTACTTCAATTTGAAGTCTCCATCTTCCCTCGCTGATCTGCAAGATGTGCCTTGGCAAGCACAGGTAACTGTCACATATTTATACAAAAATGGTACACATCAGATTATTCTATCGAATGTGGAATCTGAGAGCTCCATTACAGTATATTGTATTGTCCTGGGTGGAGATGCCAAACTATACAGCCTTCCGGTGGTATTCTGGAGGTGCCACTTCATAATCACTAGCACTGAATAGTGCGGTAGAGTTCTTGGCAAGATACCTGAAACAAAAAAATAAAAATTTACAGGATGCTCAAAAACTAAGACAGGAGACAGTGACTAGTCTATTTAACATGCTTTTTAGTTTATACCAACAGTTTTGGATTCTATTTTACACACTAGATGGATCTCAATGACCCAGAAAGATTGTATTCTGCAAGACGGAGGAATTGCTACTCACTTGAGGAAGTCGTGCAGGTAGTTTAGCAGCAGCGCCAAACTCTTCTCATCAAGAGGAGTGTAGGACAGCATAGCTCCTATACGGACTGAACCAGAAGATACATGTCAGAGCATTCAATACATTGAAATACACATACTAAGATGGGGAGGTGGGCTCTTACCAAAAAGACGCAGAAGGTGAGGAGCACCATACACCTGTGACATAGGGGCATCTGGGTGGTCTGCCAGGATGTCCGCATATTGGGGTCGCTCAAATTTGTAGAGTAGTTGTGTGCCCAGCATGACATTGAAGTATTCTTTGATTCCAGCCACAACCTCATTTACCGCATACTCCCTGCAAGATTTCACAACATGTAACATATATATCCACTTGCAACACCGCATACAAATGCCTGTAAAGATCACATTATTGCCACACAAGACACATAAGAGTGCTTACTTATTATCGGTGTTCCCCCGGGACTTCTTGTATGTGGCATATTCCTCAAGAACAGTTTCGACATTCTTCTTGGCAGGAAGATTAAATAGCTGCAAAGAAATAAGCAGAATGAGGCCAGGCTGACTGACCCACCCAGAAACTCTGGAGGTGGTCCAGCTTTTGTTGTGGAGACACAGATAGTATTCGTTCATTTCATATTTTCTCTTTGCACAGTAAGATTAATAAATAATAATAATAATATTATTATTACTACTACATCTAAAATGCAGTAAAGTCAAGGTTTCATTAGATTAGTGGTTCCCAAAGCTGTACTTCGAGGTCAAACATGGCAGGGTGTTTGGTTATCCTCAGCAGGTAGCGTCATAGCTGGTTCAGAATCTGCAAAGCAATGGCCGAGCACAGTAGGGTTATGTGTAACCTCTTTAATCTAGACTGCAGAGCGTGTTGTATTCTAGGTCGCTTAAAAATATTTGTGTACCTGTTTCTGACGTGTGATTAGATCCCAGTCGTCTACGAGCCAGGGCTTTAACTCTTCAGGAATCTTTACCTTCACTTCAACCCTGTTCATAAACGTCTCCTCCTAAGGGTACAGAAAGCACAAAAAAATAAAATAAAAAGACATGCAAGAACTCATTCACTCAAAATTCATATATGCCGATGAGTGTTCAGGGTGATGGTATGGGATATAGAGTAGAGTATTGCATGTATATAATAATGGGCACTCACACTTTCAACAGTGGGATCCACGCGCGCCCTCTTCTTGCGTGGTGGCTGGGGGGTCTCACTGGTGCTGCTCCCCTCCCCACTCCCAGGGGCTGTAAAGAAAAACATATAAGCAACACACACACAATATATAAGGAGATATAAGTACTTCAATTAAAGAGAAATGTTTTACCTTTCTGTTTGTTCTTTTTTGTTTTCCTGAAAGAGGGGGAAGAAACATGTTATAAGGATCTCTCCACCCCAAAAATAGCCCACACCATAGGGTACAGTAATTATGCCTTAATAATCTGGATAAGAGTCCCACTACTTACACTTCTACATTCTTCTGTTGAAGTGCAGCTGTCTTCTTTCCTGGTGCTGCTGCTCTCATCTTCCCCTCTGCATACTGATCCCTGCAAGAATATACCGCTGTATCAGCATCCACCAAGCCTGGTGCTCACGCATAAATAATCCCCTCCAGAGACAGATCAAACTTACTGATTGGCCTTCTGAAGTTCTTTTTGTTTCTGTAGGTTGGTGTCCACGTATTTGAGTACTCTACTCTCTGGCACCCACTCATCCCAGCTGCAAAAAAGAGGAGAGCGCAATCACCAGAGAGTCTCCGAGAGACTTTGCCCCCCACTTTGCATCAAACCCACTAAAACTGCCACAGACGCTTCTTACACCTCAAACATTACAAACATATTACTTTGTTCTTCCTTCACTACTTACATAGAATCATGGAATAATGAAGTGGAGCTGAGTGAGTAAAACAGACAAATCCCTCCTCCTAGCAACACAGTCTTCCTCCTTTTTTACCCCACTATGGGCCTTGGTACAAGCTGCACAAATGTGTGTATTCTAGGATTTGATGGCGAGAAGGGGGGAGGAGGAAGAGGCAAAACACATTATTTTGTTTTAAAGTTATAATTCTAGTCTATAAATTATGTTCCTTAAATGGAAATGGGGGTTCCTATTGGTTTAATATTAAAATTGCCTATTTGCATATTGCATCAACAAGTGCACTGTATTACCTAATTGAAACCTTTCAAACAGTCCCCGCAAAAGGTCCCCCCCTGTAGCTCATGCATACAATGTTTTCATCATACTAGATGTACTAACCAATGACAGACTGTTTCAGCAGCATGTTACTAAAATGTAGCCAAGGCACAGCCTGTCATTGGCTAGCACATCTAGTACTACAGAAACATTGTATTTAGGAGCTAAAGGTACTGTTTGGAAGGTTTCTGAGCGTAAAGACAGAGCTTTTAAGCACTTGTTAATAAAATGAGGCTTAAATACAAAAAAAAAAAAAATTACTTTATTTAAAAAAAATAAAAACCGGGACAAGTAGACTGTGAAACAGTTTTAAACCCAAGCAATATTACAATGTACTAAAAATGCAGATGCTCAAAATTAACCAAGTTTACTTTGGAATACTTTAGTTATGAATTACATTTTTTGTTCATTTATAGCACTTAGACAACAAGAACACGTGTGCCCTGTAGAAGAATGAAGTCCTGGTAAATGATGGATTTATATGCCAGGGCTGAATAAATAGCACAGTTGCTGGAAAACTTAGATGTACTTAAGAGACTCAAAAATGTAATGATGTTATGCATTAATAAAGGGCTTTTCTCCTAACACTGGCTCCTACTGATGAGCTATTTATTCTGTATTTTACCCCACACTTCCCAATTTTTTGTGCTAATTCATGAGGGTAGGACCCGAATATTGATGTATTTCAAATTCTCAAACATAAGCATGGCGTGCACACCAAATATTTAAAGCACAGTCTGCCTGGAACATCCTAGGGCACTTCATATATACTTACTTCTTATTCCACCCGCTGTAGTGAATGAAGTACTTCACCTGCTTGTCTTTAATGGCGACCTTCACACACTGAGAAGGAGACAAGAGTCCAATTAAACCTGGGACAAGGGGGTGGACAAATCACTTAAATCAGTCAGAATGATGTCACTAATTCAGCCATGTTCCCACTTATTAAAGTTCTGAAAATCTTAAAAAGGGGGATGGGTTTACAAACACTTCTTACATTAGACATGTTGTCTCTTCTCAGTTTTAACAGGCAGATGCAAGTTCCAGGCCCTACTATAGGACTTCTAAAATAGGTTATGAAAAAATGTTGGGAAGCAGCCAGATGTCATCCAGCATTAAGTACCCACAATAGACAATATCATTGGGTGTAAGGGTGAAATACCAGAGAAGTGCCTATTTAACAACAATAATATACCCGATAAAGAAGCACACTTAATCAAATCAGTATCACCCTAAACACCTGACTTCAGTACAGTAGAGATTTGTGGGAATAAGTTTAGGATAACCTGTCATCTGAAGAAAGCATAGAAAGACTCCTTTATTACCGAGTCGGTCCTATCTCCCAAAAAATGCACCTATTATATTGGATGGAGATGGTTATATTGGACATTGCATAGATGGTATCCATCCAATATAATAGGTGTATGTAATACGACCATTGGGAGGTACAATCCACTAAGCAACAGGACCCTATGTCAAGAGAGAACAGAGCCCTACCTTTGCTTCATACAGGAGTGGCCCATGAAAACACAAGACACGCTCACCTGTGGAAGAGAAGACAGTTTAGTTTTGGCCAAAAGTCAGAAATATCAGAAGAGGTACAGGCCAGAGTATTATTTAGTGCCTGTGCATGCCTCACTGAAATGTAGCTGACATACAACACTCATTAACCCCAACATAGGCTGTAACTATATGAAACATGTATATGAACCACCCCCAAAAAAAGCATAACAAGGATATTATCACAAAGACATTGGATCTGGATACGCAAAAAAAAAAAAACTAAGGAAAGTTATTTATGGCAACAACTTGTAACTTGGTATTTACATTTTGTGTCTGGAGGAAGGCTAGATGAGTACACAGCCACTACTAAGGAACTTGGCCAATTTGCATGCGAATGAGTAGTAGTTCTTGTTTGTCATTTTAGTTGGCACAGAGGGCTAATAGCACAAGAACTATGTTGTGAACAAAGAAGGGAATTCAACCAGAAATGTTAACACATTAACATGCAGGGGAAAGCAAGCAGGATATAGATAGTGTGCTGCAGTACATTACATTTTGCACCTCCATCTGTCTGTGCCGCTCATAACCAGCCTCTCATGAAGAGAATTTAAACTAACTGGCATTGTACCCCCAAGTAGATTTCTGCTAATTTACCCATCCTCCCTCCTCCTCCCTTCTCTGCCCCTATCCCATCTTATTCCCCCTAAAAATTATCTTAAGTAAATAAATCAACATACTTCTCAACCCAAGCAGTGCATACTCTGGAGTCTCCTTACTAAAAAAAACTTGCAATGGCGTAAATGTCCATCAAAAGCAGGGGAAGAGCCTAACCTGCGAGGAAACAAAAGAAATCAGGAACATTGAGTCTCACAGGGAAACTGCACGAGTTGAGAAGTATGAGTCAAATAAAACAGTCAGAGATTTCATAAGAATGAGCGCCTAATCATTGCACAATCTGTACTGCAAGATGTTAATCCTAGGAGTACTTCCCCCATGTAACACCCTTTTACTATAGGCAGCTATTATATCACACCCCAGTGTAATTTTAAAAGGTGAAAAAGAAAGGCCAGAGGATGACAGACATGACAAATAGACAGCAATGGTCAGGCAACATTTTCAATCTTTCTGGGCACAACAACAGACAAAGACAAATCCCATTTACCAAGACTTAAAAATACACATAAGCAATAGGAAGTGGTTAGCACCCAGACCCAAGATCATATGCATAACTTTCCAAATAAGGAGAGATAGATAGTAGCACCCAAACAACTAAGCATGGAAAGAGTGTTGCACTCATATCTTATTGTTTGCTCTTTTCAGAAGCTACACTTGATAATGGGTAGGGGGGAAAGAATCATATTTTAGTTTATTAATTATATTGAATTATGCTTTGCAGGGGCAGCATTCTTTTTTCTTGACATGGATTTGTCACCTGGGAGGGAGCCTAAATGCTGATAACATATCGGTTGAGTGCTAAATAAGTGACATGGAATTTACAATAGGATTAAATATAGTAGTAAAGGAGCAACCTACAAAAGCATCATCCTATGGGATAAACAAAATTTTCCTTCTACAATCATCTACAAAATTATCAAGAATAAAAACCTAGCCTAATAGAGATAGATAGATAAACCTCCAAAGTGAAGCTTGGGAGAAGGCCACATAGTGTTTCTATTGGTACTAGATGTATTAGCCACTTACAGACTGTTTCCCAACATCATGTGTTGTAATAATGCTGAGACAATCTGTAAATGGCTAGTACATCTAGAAACATTGTATGCATGAGCTGTGAGAGCAGACCTTTGCAGGGAATGTTTAGAAAGTTTGCATAAGTGAAAACAGAATTTTTAAGTAGTTAATAAAATTATGTTTATATTCTACAAACAGATAGTTTAATACTAAAAACATGAAAGCTTCCATATACTGTACCTTTACTGAATTACCCTCGTTAAACAACCATCAGCAGTTCTATTATACTTATTCCTGCAATAACTGGGATCTTTACAATGACCCTCTTGAGCAACTTTTGTAGACATAATGGTGGGTTAGGGAGGTTCCTAATAGATACCACTTCAACATTTTACAAGATAGGATTTTACATGACCGCTGTAGTGCCCTAACAATAGAAAAAATGTAGCTCCTAAGCATTGCTCATTAGTATAATTAATGTAAGCCCTGAGCAGTACTCCCCTGTTCTTATGTGCATACTATTTAATAGCCAAGGCTCACTCCCAATGAGATAAACACAATGATAGATGAGCTCCTGCAGTGCAGCAATGATGCAACACAAGACTATTAAAAAAACAAAAAACAAGGTTGTGTTTATTTTAAATTTCATTTTTAATGAGTATTGTTTAGTTTTATTTATTCAAAAGGATACAAAGCAAATGTAGAATCTGCATGTTCCTTAAAATGTTCTATTACAAATCTATGTGATGGGGGGGGGGGGGGGGGGGTGTATAAGAATTCTAGAAAAGGTGGGAAACATGAATAAAACATTTATAATATAAAAAAATCCTCAGATCTAACTCTTTAGAAATTGTAGCAGACCAGGCTACCCTTGCTTGAGAAGTATAACAAAAACAAATATTACCAAGACAGGAGAGGAACAAGAGTCCTCTTAACCCTTGTCCCTTCTGGTTAGGGTCTTGGGAAAGACACCAAAATGGCCTGTAGACCCTGAAGACTGAAGGGGGGCAAAGACTTTCCTGGCCTCACAGCTAAGAAGTCCCTCATGAATTGGAACCACATGGAGCCCCCGAAAAAAACTCATCACTGATAAAGTGTATTAAGATTGTATAGCGGTCTGACTAGCCAAAACAAATTATGAACTATGCTAATTTTAAAAGTTTGCAAGTAGTTGCTTTTGTTAGATAACACCAGTTAAAAGCAACTACTTGCAAACAAGAGGTTTAGCAAAAATCCAGGTGAATATGTTAGTGTATGTTATTTGGTTTCATGCAAAAAAAAAAAAAAAAGTTATCATACACTGCTGATTCTCCTCTATTAGATGCATTTATAATACCCTCCATGTTGCCCCCCCCCCCCTCCAGGCATACCCTTCCTCACTCGGGCATAACCTCCATGTTGACCCTCTCCCTCCCTCCCTCATAACCTCCGTGTTGACCCTCACCCTCCCTTCCTCCGGCATAACCTCCGTGTTGACCCTCACCCTCCCTCCCTCCGGCATAACCTCCGTGTTGACCCTCACCCTCCCTCCGGCATAACCTCCGTGTTGACCCTCACCCTCCCTCCGGCATAACCTCCGTGTTGACCCTCTCCCTCCCTCCCTCATAACCTCCGTGTTGACCCTCACCCTCCCTCGGGCATAACCTCCGTGTTGACCCTCACCCTCCCTTCCTCCGGTATAACCTCCGTGTTGACCCTCACCCTCCCTCCCTCCGGCATAACCTCCGTGTTGACCCTCACCCTCCCTCCCTCCGGCATAACCTCTGTGTTGACCCTCTCCCTCTGGCATAACCTCCGTGTTGACCCTCTCCCTCCCTCCCTCCGGCATAACCTCCGTGTTGACCCTCTCCCTCCCTCCCTCCGGCATAACCTCCGTGTTGACGCTCTCCCTCCCTCCGGCATACCCTCCGCGTTGACCCTCTCCCTCCCTCTGGCATAACCTCCGTGTTGACCAACTCCCTCCCCTAGCAAACCCTACCTCCCTAGGGCATACTTTCCGTGTTGCCCCCTCCCTTCGGCATAACCTCTGTGCTGACCGACTCCCCCCCCCCCGGGACAAACCCTCTGTGTTGCCCCCTCCCTCGGGCATACCCTCCCTCCCTGGAGAATACCCTCTGTGTTGCCCCCCCTCCCTCCCTGGAGAATACCCTCAACATTGCCCCCCTCCCTCGGGCATACCCTTCCTCCATGGAGAATACCCTCAGTTTTGCCCACCTCCCTCGGGCATACCTCCCCCTCTCGATGCAGCAAACCCTCCGTTTTGCAAACCTCCCTCGGGCATACCCCCCCCCTCTCGATGCAGCAAACCCTCCGTTTAGCCCACCTCCCTCGGGCATACCCCCCCTCTCCCTGCAGCATACCCTCCGTGTTGCTCCCCTCCCTCGGGCATACGCTCCCTCCCTGTTGCCCACCTTCGCTCCCTCGGGCATTCCCTCCGCGTTGCCCTCCCACTCCCTGGTGCATACCCTCCGCGTTGCCCCCCCCCCCTCCCTCCCTCGGGCATACCCTTCCTCCCTGGAAATTACCCTCCGTGTTGACAGCTCCCTCACCAGGCAAAACCCTCCCTCCATGGGGCATACCCTCCGTGTTGACCCCCTCACTCTCCCTGTAGCATACCCTCAGTGTTGCCCCCCTCCCTCGGGCATACCCTCCGTGTTGCCCCCCCTCCCTGGAGCATTCCCTCCGTGTTGCCCCCCCTCCCTGGAGCATTCCCTCCGTGTTGCCCCCCCTCCCTGGAGCATTCCCTCCACGTTGCCCCCTTTCCCTCCGGCATAACCTCTGTGTTACCCCCCTCCCTTCCCAGGCAAACTCTCCCTCCCTCTGCAGGCAAACTCTCCCTCCCTCCCCAGGCAAACTCTCCCTCCCTCCCCAGGCAAACTCTCTGTGTTGACACCTCCCTACCCAGGCAAAACCCTCCCTCCATGGGGCATACCCTCAGTGTTGCCCCCCTTCCCCGGGCAAAAACCTCCCTCCCTGGGGCATACCCTCCGTGTTGCCCCCCTCCCTCGGGCATACCCCCCGCCTCTCCCTGTGGCATACCCTCCGTGTTGCCCCCCTCCCTCGGGCATACCCCCCGCCTCTCCCTGTGGCATACCCTCTGTGTTGCCCCCCTCCCTCGGGCATACCCCCCCTGTCCCTGTGGCATACCCTCCGTGTTGCCCCCCTCCCTCGGGCATACCCCCCTGTCCCTGTGGCATACCCTCCGTGTTGCCCCCCTCCCTCGGGCATACCCCCCCTCTCCCTGTGGCATACCCTCCGTGTTGCCCCCCTCCCTCGGGCATACCCCCACTCTCCCTGTGGCATACCCTCCGTGTTGCCCCCCTCCCCAGGCAAACCCCTCCCTCCCTGGGGCAAACCCTCCCTGTTGCCCCCCTCTCCCTCCCTGTGGCATACCCTCCGTGTTGCCCCCCTCCCTCGGGCATACCCCCCCTGTCCCTGTGGCATACCCTCCGTGTTGCCCCCCTCCCTCGGGCATACCCCCCCTGTCCCTGTGGCATACCCTCCGTGTTGCCCCCCTCCCTCGGGCATACCCCCCGCCTCTCCCTGTGGCATACCCTCCGTGTTGCCCCCCTCCCTCGGGCATACCCCCCGCCTCTCCCTTTGGCATACCCTCCGTGTTGCCCCCCTCCCTCGGGCATACCCCCCCTGTCCCTGTGGCATACCCTCCGTGTTGCCCCCCTCCCTCGGGCATACCCCCCCCTGTCCCTGTGGCATACCCTCCGTGTTGCCCCCCTCCCTCGGGCATACCCCCCCTCTCCCTGTGGCATACCCTCCGTGTTGCCCCCCTCCCTCGGGCATACCCCCACTCTCCCTGTGGCATACCCTCCGTGTTGCCCCCCTCCCCAGGCAAACCCCTCCCTCCCTGGGGCATACCCTCCCTGTTGCCCCCCTCTCCCTCCCTGTGGCATACCCTCCGTGTTGCCCCCCTCCCTCGGGCATACCCCCCCTGTCCCTGTGGCATACCCTCCGTGTTGCCCCCCTCCCTCGGGCATACCCCCCCCTCTCCCTGTGGCATACCCTCCGTGTTGCCCCCCTCCCTCGGGCATACCCCCCCTCTCCCTGTGGCATACCCTCCGTGTTTCCCCCCTCCCTCGGGCATACCCTCCCTGTTGCCCCCCTCTCCCTCCCTGGGGCATACCCTCCCTCCCTGGGGCATACCCTCCGTGTTGCCCCCCCCTCTCCCTCTCTGGGGCATACCCTCCGTGTTGCCCCCCTCTCCGGGGCATACCCTCTCCCTCCCTCTCTGGGGCATACCCTCCATGTTTTCCCCCTCTCCCTTCCTCCCTCCTTGGGGCCACCTCTCCCTTCCTCCCTCCTTGGGGCCACCTCTCCCTTCCTCCCTCCTTGGGGCCACCTCTCCCTTCCTCCCTCCTTGGGGCCACCTCTCCCTTCCTCCCTCCTTGGGGCCACCTCTCCCTTCCTCCCTCCTTGGGGCCACCTCTCCCTTCCTCCCTCCTTGGGGCCACCTCTCCCTTCCTCCCTCCTTGGGGCCACCTCTCCCTTCCTCCCTCCTTGGGGCCACCTCTCCCTTCCTCCCTCCTTGGGGCCACCTCTCCCTTCCTCCCTCCTTGGGGCCACCTCTCCCTTCCTCCCTCCTTGGGGCCACCTCTCCCTTCCTCCCTCCTTGGGGCCACCTCTCCCTTCCTCCCTCCCTGGGGCCACCTCTCCCTTCCTCCCTCCCTGGGGCCACCTCTCCCTTCCTCCCTCCCTGGGGCCACCTCTCCCTTCCTCCCTCCCTGGGGCCACCTCTCCCTTCCTCCCTCCCTGGGGCCACCTCTCCCTTCCTCCCTCCCTGGGGCCACCTCTCCCTTCCTCCCTCCCTGGGGCCACCTCTCCCTTCCTCCCTGGGGCCACCTCTCCCTTCCTCCCTGGGGCCACCTCTCCCTTCCTCCCTCCCTCCCTGGGGCCACCTCTCCCTTCCTCCCTCCCTCCCTGGGGCCACCTCTCCCTTCCTCCCTCCCTGGGGCCACCTCTCCCTTCCTCTCTCCCTGGGGCCACCTCTCCCTTCCTCCCTGGGGCATACCCTCCGTGTTGCCCCCATCCTGCTCCTAGCCTGTGTGATCCATAAAGCCTCATAGACCGGAGACTTCTGAAACAAAGAGGCGAGAGGGTGGTTTGAAAAAGGGCACCACACAAGTGAACATTACAATATAGGATATATTAGTACCAAGTATAGTGGTGTGTGCAGTCATTCCCAGCGCTCCCTGTCCTACCTCACGTACCTACCTTTGTGCTGCGTTTATTCGATCCATTTCCTCCCAAGCCACGGCCCTTTCTTACAGCACCGCCATATCATTATTAGTGCTACTCTGACCGCTCTCAGTGCAGGCTCCTAATGGCTACCCCAACAGAACTCTCCCCATTACAGGCCAGAGCCGACACTGAGTGACGCCTTAGCCCCGTGTAATTACCGGAGCGCACACTCACCCTCGCCCCTCCCACATCCCCAGTACACACGGACAGTGCAGGCCCCGTACCCCCTGGCGGATCTCTCGGGCGCAGCTTCCTGGACACCAGGCTCGTGCTTACCCTCTTGGAACCGGGGCCTGGGGTCCTGCTTCGGCGCCATTTATAAAGTCCGCGGCTCCCGTGGACGGATCCGCCGCATCTACTCACCGCGCGGACCCGCACGTCATCGCGCCCACTGGGCATGCGTAGAATTATTCCCGGAGGCCTTGTCAATGGAGTAAGCATGCTCAGTGCAGTCTAGCCACCGCGGAGCATCATGGGATATGTAGTTGTTCTTTTCTCCCGCCATCTCGGGTTTTCGTTTCATTTGTAAAATATAATATATAAACATGCAGCCTAAGGAACACCATTACTGTGTAAATGAACATTAGTAAAATGATGGAATATGGCGGAGATGGCTATACTAAGTGAATCACGAAGGTATATAAGATAAACCCGCCATATCTATCTGCCGATCTCTATATATCTATATGTATATATGGATAGATATAGTTATAAAATAGTATTATAGCGTTTGTATTAAATACTAGTGCAGACATTTTAACGCTTACAACATTACAAAGGATAACAAAACCATTTAGCATATGGTAGCATGGTGTTTGTATATTGTTAATCTGATCATTACATTTCACTTATTACTTGATTTCTAGTTTATTTACATAAATAATGTATGAAATGCTTAAAGTCACAAATAATACAATAGTATTCAACAACAAAAAACTGCGCCCAACGTGGGGCTCGAACCCACGACCCTGAGATTAAGAGTCTCATGCTCTACCGACTGAGCTAGCCGGGCACTGGAAATTATCCTGGAATATGGGTTTATCAATGTGTACTGCTTGCCACAGTGTAATCTGGAACTGAGCTAATGCAATATTAAATAAGCTATGAGGTGGTATAATGAATGACACAAATATGAGATTTGAAAAGCACAAATAACACATAGAATCACATATTATAATTGTCAAAATGCTTGCGAGGCGCGTAAGACATAGAATACCGCCACCATTTTACACCACTATCTTGCAAAACATTACGATTCTGAAATGGCGGCTTTCCCGCCTAAAACAACGGTTTGATCTTGCGCATACTACACACTTGCCACATTGCTGACACTTCCTCCTCAGGTGACTTGACGTTTTCTGCTGCCGGAAAATCCAAAGAGATTGTTAGCTCTTCAGGATATTGATTGCTGGCTATTAATTATAAATAGGTAAAGTAAATTAATTTATTTATTAATTAATTATAATGTAAATAAAAAAAAATATAAAAAATATTTTCCAATGCACTAAATTTTTTATAGTTTACACAATATTTATATATAGCTCTTTCTAATACATTTATTCATTTATTACATAATTATTAATGTACATTCATAATTAATAATTACTTAATAAACAAATTACAAAAAAATGTATACTGCAGGAAGAAAAAAAAATATTTTACACTGCACTTATATATATATGTATTATGCTTACCTCTTTATCATACATTAATTAATTAATACATTTATTAATAATGTCAAATTCTTTTATAAATTGCATTAAAAAAAGGTGTATTTTACACACGGTAGTTATATGTCTGTATTATGTTTAAGCCTTCCTAATACACTTATTTATTAACGCTAATTAATTAATTAAGAATTAAATATTTTACACTACACTTATATATCTGTATTAATGCTCATTGCCTGACAGCAATAGGACACTGAAATATGTTTTAGACTGCAGGAACAAAAATGTATATTTTACACTGCAGTTATATCTCTGTATTATGATTAGCTCTTTATAATACGTTTATTTATTAATTAATTTATTAACAATCTCAAATGTATTTATTAACTGCTAATTACAAACAACAAAAAGCAATTCCACTGCTCTAAAAAAAAAAAAAAATCTGTATTATGTTTAAGTATTCCTAATACACTTAGGCCCTCATTCAATTGCAACTTGGCCAATTGAATAGGGGTCTAAATAAGCACATAACATATTTTTTTTAAAGAAGTTTTTAGTTAGTAAATATCTATCCAAAAGCAAGATTTTCACTAACTAAAAGCGTCTTTTAAATAAATATGCTATGTGCTTATTTAGAGCCCTATTCAATTGGCAAAATTGCAATTGAATGAGGGCCTTATTCATTAACGTCAATTAATTAATTAATAATTACCATATTTTACACTACACTTACATATCTGTATTAATGCTCATTGCATGACAGCAATAGGACCCTGAAATAAAATAAATGGATGTTTTACACTGCAGTTACAAATAAGGACATTTTGTAGGGCACTTACTTCAATTAGTTTATTATGCTCTAAGACCTCAAAAAATTTATCTTTATCACTGATTTTACTTAAATGACTTTATTATGCTCTGGGACCTCGAAAATATAGATATTTTACACTGCAGTAAAAAAAAAACTTTACAGTGCAATTACTTACATCACTTTATTATGCTCTGGACCTATAAAAAATAGATATTTTATACTGCAGTAAAAAAAATATATATTTTACACTGCACTTAGATATTTGTATTAATGTTCATTGCCTGACAGGGATAGGACCCTCAAAGCAGTTACAGATTTAAATCAGTTTATTATGCTCTGACACTTGAGACATTTCATATTGATGCTTAGGCCTTTACGTTTTGAATGTATGCAAATTAAACATGATACTTTTATTGATTGATGAATTAATTGAATACAAACGTTAACAATGCTTTTCCTGTCATTTTACAGTTTGCTCATCTCTGTGAACACTGGACCTGAATGAACACAGACCCTGAGCTTTGCAGCATTTCATCCGCAATTACATCACCATTACAGGTATATGATTTAATGATGCCCTTCTTTATCAAAACATGATTAAGTATTTTGCTTTTGCATTGATGAAAGTTATTAATTAATTAATTCAATTCAATTAACCATCAGAAAGAGGAAAGGAAGTTAATCCTTTAATACTTCAGGTAAGACCATCAGAAAGAGGAAAGGAAGTTAATCCTTTAATACTTCAGGTAACTAAGAAAAACATTTAAGAATGTGATAATTCATGTTGTTTGCTATACAATAAAAATGTACTATTTAAACTAAAACGCCTGTATTTACAATTCCAGATTACAACGGCAGATAAAGCAAAAATAAGGAAAGAACGGAAAAGAAGAGCGGCAAGGGAATGGAAGCAAAGATGGAGAGATGCACAGTCTCCCGAGACTTCCTAAAGACTAAGGGCCTCATTCAATTGAGATTTTTCCAATTGAATAGGGCTCTATTTAAGCACAGAGCATATTATTTTTACAGAAGTTTTTAGTTAGTCAACTTCTATCCAAAAGCAAGGTCTTCACTAACTAAAAACTTCTGTAAAATAATATGCTATGTGCTTATATAGAGCCCTTTTCAATTGGCCAAATCGCAATTGAATGAGGCCCTAAGAGAAGAAGACAGACAGAGACTTGCCAATAAAAGAAAAATGAGTGCAAAAGGACAAACTGAGTGTGCTGGACCTTCAAAGAAAAGAAAAAGTAAACAAAAACATGTCTGTGAAATATTGCCTAATGAATCTATATTGCCTCATGACACCAATGTTGATATACACACTGGCACTGATAGCTATGTTCAGGAAGCTCAGGATAGTCCTTTATTTACATCACTAACAGTAGACACTCATTATTGTGGATTAATGAATGTGGTTTATCAGTTTTGTGGGGCCTATCATTTTCTGAAGGAAAGACCAACTGATGGGGAGTTTATTAGTTGTTGTCAGAAAGGAAAGGTAAGACTTCCACAAAGATACACATTTCCTGAATATTTACAAAGTATAATGAGCAATCCCAAATTTCCAAATTATACTAATTAAAAAAAAAAAAACATCAGGTCTTATAACAGTGCAATTTCATTTGCTTCAATGGGTGCTACATTAGCAGAAAATGTCCCAGGACATGGTCCATATTGTTTTAGAGTTCAAGGACAAATTTACCACCGCACTTCACATTTACACAAACAAGAAGGAGAGCAAAGGAAATTTGCACAGTTATATGTCCTAGATACAATGCAAGCTGTTGAACAATGGATGACGCTTCCTGAAAATAAACAGTGTTTGCGCATAGTCTTTGAACAGCTGGATAAAATTATGGCTAACCCATATAGTCAAGCATACAAACAATTAGCACAGGTTGACAAAGAACAACAGCAACATGCTCAAAGACATCAATTGCCAATACCAAGAGTAAATATGGTCTTGAAAAGAGATCTCAATACTGATCAAAGACGGTATAATTTACCAACAGTAAATGAGGTTGCCATGGTCCTTAAAAATGAAAATGGTGGACCCCCTTTTCAGCGGGATATTAGAATATATCCACGCAATGAAGAACAACCTTTTATAAACATATAAAAAATATATTGAGTTGTAATTTGGATCCAATGACATATCCAATTTTCTTTCCAAATGGTGAGCCAGGATGGGAACCACAATTAAAATTGCAAAGTTATCCCAATACTAAAGTTGGTGTTAGAAACAATATTTCTATGCTGGAATATAAAGTGGCACATACTGCTATTCACGGTCATTTTAATCCTATTTTATGTGGGGGAAAACTCACACAACAATGGATTATTGATTCATATCTACAAGTCGAAGCAAATAATCAAAACTTTATCCAATTTCAACAAAACAAGCTTTCCATAGAAAAATACTGTGAATTGATGGATTATGTTGCTGAATTGGCTACCAACAGAGATCTTCCAGCTGGAAGAGCAATAATTTTGCCATCCACTTTACAAGGATCTTCTCGCAATTGCGAGAAAGATACAATGATGCCCTGGCTGTTGTGACAAAATTTGGAAAAAACGATTTATTCATTATATTCACATGTAATCCAAAATGGCCAGAGATCAAGGAAAATTAAAAACTTGGGCAAAATTTGGGCAAAATACTTCTTACCGACCAGATTTAGTGGCAAGAGTATTCAAAAGAAAACTCAATTCATTAATACTTGATATAACTAAAGCACAGTTATTTGGAAAATGTGTGGCTTTTGTTTATACCATTGAATTTAAAAAAGGAGGCCTGCCACATGCTCACATACTTTTAATCCTGCAGGAAAAAGATAAGTTGAATACAGCAGAGAGAGTAGATTCAGTAATTACTGCTGAACTGCCACATCCAGAAAAATATTCAAAACTTAATGACATTGTAACACACAGAATGATGCATGGTCCATGTGGAGATATCAATCCAAATTCACCATGTATGGAAAGTAAAAAATGCACAAAATAATTATCAAAACAATTTCAAATGCATACTTATGCTAATTGTGATGGATACCCTTTGTATAAAAGAAGAGAAGGACAAACTGCTATTATTCGTAGGCAGAAGGTCGATAATAGATATGTAGTTCCATACAATCCACATTTGCTGATGAAGTACAATACACACATAAATATGTGTATAAATATATATACAAAGGATATGATACAGCAACTGTTGTTGTGCAAGGTGAATAAAATGAACAAGACAATCCAATTTTACATGACAAACTTTGTAAGATGCTCGCTATGGCCCTAATTCAATTGTGATTTGGCCAATTAAATAGGGCCCTAAATAAGCACATAGCATATTTTTTTTAAAGAAGTATTTCGTTAGTGAAAACCTTGCTTTTGGATAGATGCTTACTAACTAAAAACTTCTTTAAAAAATATATGTTATGTGCTTATTTAGGGCCCTATTCAATTGGACAAATTGCAATTGAATGAGGGCCTCTGTCAGTGCTCCAGAAGCAATGTGGCGTCTTCTCAAATTTTCGGTCACATGCTGTGTATCGGTTAACTGTACATTTGCCAAAAGTGCATTTGTTTGCTTTACTGCAGGGAATGAAAGAAAAGGCAAAGGCATCAAAACTTCATAGCAGATGATACCGAATGGGAGAGGTGTTTGGAAGAAGCAGCACTATGTCAAATGCCAAAGCAAATGAGAGAACACTTTGCATCTTTTGCAATGTACCTGATGCATTAGCTTTGTGGGAAACATTTAAATTAAATATGTGTGAAGACTATTTGAAACGTTATAATGAGCACATTGCACTATTAAGAGCATTAATGGAAATAAAAAAATATTTCTGGCTAATGGATTAAGTAAGTTGTGCAAGTTTTAATTTGCCTGATCCAGTACTTATAGATGAAATTAACCTTGATGACTATGACACTGAGCCTGAACAATAAAACACATAAGAAAAACTTGCAACTTTAAATACATTACAATTGCAAGCATTTAACGCTGTCACAAATGCAACAGATGATGAAATGGTCAAAGACCATTATTTCTATCTAGATGGCCCTGGTGGATCAGGAAAAACGTATCTGTATAATTGTTTGATGAGTTACATTCGAACACAGGGTCACATAGCAATGCCATTTGCAACAACTGGAATTGCCGCACTTTTGTTAGAAGGTGGCAGAACTATGCATAGTGGATTTAAACTCGCTGTTTCCAATTTTAGAAACATGAGTGTCGGATATTTGAATGAATTCATCATAAGCCAAAAGATTTCTTTTTAAAAATTGATTATAATAGATGAGGCTACAATGATGTCATGTCATGCCCTGCAATGTATTGATTGATTATTAAAAGAAGTTATGGATAATGATTTGCCATTTGGTGGAAAGGTCATGTTGTTAGGAGATTTTAGGCAAACATTACCTGTTGTGCCACATGGAAATAGGACTGACATCGTCGAAACATGTATAAAGATAAGTAAAGTGTGGGAAATATTTACTCACCTAAAATAAGAAACAAATATGAGATCTGAAGGCCAAAATGAATTCAATAATTGGCTATTTCAAATTGGAGAAGGAAGACATCCACAAATATATAATCTACCTGCAAAGAATCACCAATATCGGCAATCTTTC
Source organism: Discoglossus pictus (assembly GCA_027410445.1). Classification (NCBI taxonomy): domain Eukaryota; kingdom Metazoa; phylum Chordata; class Amphibia; order Anura; family Alytidae; genus Discoglossus; species Discoglossus pictus. Next base: position 168,212,089 of record CM050167.1, on the reverse strand, counting down.
TGAATACAATCAATAACGACGATTACTCAGACATTGCAAACAAAGTGATATTAACATAAAAGAATATAGATGCCGTAAATCTGAATAATGGAAATTTAAAATTCATCATTGCACCAACAAAATTATACTACAGTGCAGATTCGGTTCTGGCTGATGACAAAGACAGTGAATCCAACTTTTCTATCAAATTTATAAATTCTTTAACTCCCTCTGGAATGCCACCACATGATTTGTAACTTAAAAAGGGGGCAATTGTCATGCTACTGAGAAATATGAATCCCAAAAAAAGGACTTTGTAATAGGACCAGTTTAATTGTGTAGGGTTTAAAAGATAATTTTATACATGCAGAAATTATGACTGGCACCCATAAAGGTGAACACGTTTTTATAACACGAATTGATTTGGCTCCAAGTGAGAGTGGTTTACCTTTTGTCCTTCAAAGGAGACAATTTCCAATTATCATGGCATTTGCCATGACCATTAATAAATCACAAGGACAAACTTTTAAGTCTGTGGGTATTTCTGTACAGGAACCTGTATTTGCCCATGGACACCTCTATGTTGCTTTTTCAAGATGCAACAATCCAGAGGAAATTAAAGTTCATGTTGAAGAAAACCAAAGTCAGGTTGATTTATTAGAGGATGGACGCATTTTTACCAAAAACATTGTATTAGGTTCTGTAAACATAGAGAACAGTTTTTTTTTCAAGAACAAAAGTTACTGTTACTCTTGGCTCTTTTTAGAGGACCACTATTTCACTAAGAAACTCTATAAAATGGCAAAAAACATAGAGAAGAGTGGTTTTACTTCCAGGACGAACAAGAATGTCACTGGGACACTTTTTAGAAGACCACTATTTCACTTAGGAATCTCTATCTGCCATTTTCCAGAACTACATGAATAACAAAAAAAGTTTAAAATATTTAAAACAAGAATAAAAAGTGGTTATATCTGATAGACAAACTTACAAGTCTTATGGGCTCTTTTCAAGGGAACCACTTTGACATACAAACAAATAAACAAATTGCAATGTCTTGGAAGTGGCCTTTTCTCATGATTGGCCCCACAAAACACTTATGTTGCATTTTCTTAAAATTCAAAGTTACATGTTACTACATTAAGTTACTGTTTGTAACGTTAAAATTGTATTTTAAACGGTGAAGAAAGTTGTTTCATTGTACAGTATATAATTAAGAGTTCATGTTAGTACAATGATGACCATTTCTTCTTAAATTTACATGTTTAATTACATAGATAGTATTGATCCAGGGAGTAATCCGATCGGCAGTTTAACGGGGTCAGGAAGGAACTAATTTTTTTCACCACTTTGAAACAATTGACCAAGTTTCAGTGGGGTTTTTTTGGTTTGCCTTCCTCTTGATTCAATATTCAAGATCACTGTATTTTTTGACAATTGTACTTTAAATTATTAGATTACGTTAATGTTTGCATTGATAACATTGTATTTTACAAAGTTTTAAAAGTTGTTTTATTGGATCTTATTAGGCTTTATGTCAGTACCATCATAATCATTTGTTAACAATTTAAATGGATAATTAAATAGACAGGATTCATTCAGGGAGTAATCCGATCGCCAGTTACTGGGGTCAGGAAGGAATAAAATGTTTTCCCACTTTGATACAATTGGCTAAGTTTCAATGGGGTTTTTTACTGTTTGCCTTCCTCTGGATTCAATACATATGTGCTTTGACAGCAGTTCAACTATAAGTCGCATGTTAAGAAGCATTCTGTAATGGTTTAAAATACTCATTCATACAAAGTTTACCTATTGTTATGTTACTCATGCATAGCTCAGAATTAAAAATGTTATTATTGTTAAAAATAATTGGTTGACCATAGTTTCCAAAATAAGTTGCATGTTACAAAGCTTTATGTAATGGTTCACAATACATATTCATTCAAATTGTATCAATTGTTATATTATTACTGCATACATGACAATTAAAAAGGTTAATATGGTTTAACAGTTGTTGAAATACAAGTTGAATGTAAAAAAAATAAAAAAATTGTATTATAATTGTTGTACTTTTTTGTATATAACAAAAAGGTTAAGAGTGTCAGAGACTCACATTGTGTGGCAAACAGCATTCCTAGCCTTACAATTTTATTGCCGTCATTTTTGACAGGCCAGTCGCTAGTAATATAATAACACTCAAAGCATACTGATAAAGCACTAATGTTCTAAAATGCGGATGAACTGCATACATTATTTAACAATACCCAAGGATTCTTAATTTTTTTTTCATTCTAACTTTCTTTTTATTTATTTATTCTTTTTTTTTCTTTTGATTCTCTTTTTTTTGGGGGGGGGGGGGGGGGTCCTGATTGGCCTGGGTTTGTTTACCTGTAGTATACACTTTATCTGTCCAGTAGATTTTGCACTGGTGAGTGTGAGTGGTCAGTGTGAGTAACAGATGACACAGTAATAGCATGCATATTAAAAAAACACACCTTAGACTTTATTTCCTGAAAAAAAATGTATGCTTCAGAAATTAACACTATCTCAATGTTGTTACTTTATTTTGTTCGCCTTAAAGGCATATCTAAGTTTGCTGGATTATGAATGCATCTGAATGATCTGAGAAATAGTAGTGTATGCCATCATTTTTTGCCTGAGAAAATACCAAAATAAACATTTAAACACTTGAAGTTAGCAACATCTCTTGCAAATCAGGGTTATCACAGTCCAAACCCAGGCTAAATTACCATCAACTTTTAAATGATTTGTTTTGGCTAATCAGGTTAGCTGAAACATTTGATTTAAACTCTGGGATTCCTGTTTGTGTTGCAAAGCCAACTGTTATGTGTAGTGTATCACTGATATGTACTATGTATTCCTGCTGACATACATACAGGAAGCTGCACGGAGATTGGCTGAGCAAGCAACAGCAGGTCAATAGTGGGTTAATATTGCTCCCCTGATGCTGCATGCTGATTTGGGCAGTCAGATGCCTGTGCAGACACCCCCTCGAGGTGTCAACATAATCATTAGAGGGATTTTTAGATATTAATAAAAATAAAATGTTTTATGAGATGTGCTGCATACACATAGGCTGCTCTTTGCCTAAGGGTTGCAGAAATGTATTAATCCATGAAGCTTGGATATCCCTTCAAGAAGTAATACAATTAACATCTCAGATGCTTTAGTTTAGCATTATAATAAACTACACAATTAAAAGATAGGGGGTAACAAAACCAATACTGGATACAACTTTGATATTGATTCAGGGTACTTGATAGAAACTCATAAATTACCAAATACAATAACTAATTTAATTACATTGATCTCATAGAAAATTTGTATTATCCCCTTTATTCATATATTTTTTTTGCAGGCCATGGAGTTTCTCAAACAGTGAATGAGGAGAATGCCACAGCTGTCTTTTTTCTTTGGTTTGCTGTTCTTTACATTGTTTTGTCTGGTACAGTTCTGGCGCAGTCAGTAATACAGACTGATCATTCCGAGCTGAGCTCGATGCCATTATGTAAGTGGGTAGGATCCAATGACAGTTGCACTCGTCCGCACCTGGGCCTGGAGAGTTCAGCCTGGCCCAGCAATGGGCGCTCTGCTACTGGCTATAAGGGTATTGATTGAAAAAGAAGGCACAAAGCAAGAGAAGTCAATTTTTTTTTTACAAAATTTACCAAGGTTTGAATGTCTTTATGGAAATTAAGTCATGGTCTGTTCATGGAAATATATACAAATGTTTTAAAACAATGGTAACAATTGTAAGAAGGACACTGAAAGAAAATTTACTGAGTGAACTAGATTTAGGAATATAGGCATTTGCCATCATGCTGAGATATATGTTAAATTTAATAAGGCAATGGAAGACCAGGAGTCTGCCGTGCTATGCATGGCTGGAAGGAGGGATAGCTTGGCCTGGCAGGAAACCAGAGATAACAAAATTGGGTTTGGAGATATCAGATGGGAGTGGATGTTGGTGGGTTATGCCCCATTCTATCCCTAGCTTATGAGCAGGCAAGTCGCCATTCTTGCTTCTCTTAATTTTTCAGTCTGTTCCTTTTCTTTAAATTTTCTCCTTTTTCTTTTTCTTCTTCCCTCTCTCTGCTCTTCCTGCTCTCATTCTCATATATTCCTACAGTATGGTAGAGCAGGCTTCTATGGAGGCTCTGCTGACAGTTGTCAGGCAGAAGGTCATGGAAAAGGGAATCCCGGGGGGCTCCAGGAATGCCTTTCCGTTGATGCTTCCCCACTGGCCTCCTCTGCTGCAGCTAAGCGGACGGTGGGGTGTATCACGACCCACTCTCTGGCTGGGGTCTGCTGACTTGATTTGGGTTACTCTGGACCTTGGAGTAGCTTTGAGTACAGGAACATCATGTCTCAGCCCTTGGTTTAGACTGAGCAATATTGACAGTAAGTCTGACGAATCTTACTGCAAGCATATGTCCCCGGGTAAATAATACATCTACACACCACGTCTTGATGAAAATTATGAACAACTTCTTTATTTTTACACAAGTATTTAAACAACTCACAAAACCAGTACAGGGAGTGGCTACCCCTTTGTCCAACCCTTATCTTCCTCTTGGCCAATGGGGTAATCTCCACAGTAACTTCATTACCTCTAGCCAATGGACTAGAGGTAAGCTCTGGGAACTTCCAGACCCCTCCCCTGGGCCGCCCACTAGGTGTGGCTAACAGAGTCATTTGGGCGCTGGCAGTCAACAGAGACACATCTCTTTGCTATGGCCCAGGCCCTAGTATTGAGGCTGGAAGACCCTGTACTATCCCATTGTCCTACGGTGCCTGGCAGTCTGGCAAATCTCTTTGTTCTGGCCTTGCTATCACTTCAAGTGTTTACTCTAAAGACCATATGGCCAACTCCTGACTGAGAGTTTATACAATGGGGGAGGGTTGACTAATTCAAACATAGCTATCACTCCACAATACAATATACAATATAATACTAACATATTAATAACCTATAACCATATTTCCCCATTCCCACATGGTATCAGGGTGGGGCAAGTTTTCCACGTCAATCCATTTTATGCAGTAATGCTGACTTTATTTAATGGTGACAGTGGAACCCCCTATTCATACCATTTACAAGCAGTAACTTTGTGCCCAAATCTTTTGTTCTTCCACATGGCACCAGCATGTGTAAGATAATCCAGCCCAAAATGGCCACTGCTGCCAGTCACAAAATGGCCCCAGCATAGTTCACACCAAATCCAATATGGCCCCTGGGTGATTCATGACAACACCTCCCCAAGCGTGGCAGGAAACATCCCTGATTTTTCCAGCTACGCTGATAGTCATGAATGTGCTGGTTTGGCCCTCTGTATGCTATGCCAGTTCTTGTTTGTCCCAAGGTGCAGAGTAAAAACCTCCCCCAGCCCTTGGCCTTGCTCCCACTGTATAGAGCAAATTGCTCTTCCCATTCACACCCACCCAAATAGTCCAGGGTACCTCCCCAATAATCTGGTATCCCAGAGTACAACAGGTGGGCCACAGTTTGTGTCCCATAGCAACTCTGTTCCCCCCAGCCAGTCCCCACCGATGGGCTGGGATCTCTAATACAGTCTCTGGGCCTATGGGATCGCAAAGGGACAGCTCCTCTTGGCTTCCTTCCTCTGGTCCAGCTGTTTCCGTTGCTGCTTGGGGAGCTACGCTGCTCCCACCCAAGCTGTGCTTACACTCCTCCATTGCCCGGGGTTGAGCAACTTTATCCCAGTCCTTTCTGTTGAACTGGGTCTTTGGAGTGGTGTCTGTTCCAGTGGGCCCCTGGACAATGGTTATCCAGGGTATCTCCCCACTTGGTACACCCTCTGTCATGGTGCCACTCTGCACCCATAATGCTTTTGCCAAAGCTGGCATGCTTGCTGCCCCGGCCTGGCTCTTTGTGCCCCTGGCACTCTCTTGCTGTGTGAGGTCAGGTTCCCTGTAGCCAGAAACCAATTCTTTTCCCTCCCCACAGTCTCTTAAACAACCCTCCTGGGCTGTGTTCTTCACTAGCACCTCTGGGGACAACTCCCCTGGACTGTCAGGGTACAGACAGTGGTTATCTGATGCAGGCTGGGGAATCTCATCATTCCCTTCCAGCCTGGCCTCTAAGGCTCCCTTCCCACCGTCCATCACACAATCATCCCGAGCCTCTGGCTCCATTAACAGTTCTGGCCAACACACTTTGCCTAGAACTTCTGAGGGCAGACTTAACTTATCTGGCCCTAGCTTGTGAACAGTTCCCACTTCCTCTGGGATTAAATCTCTTGGGGTATCAGGGGGCAGACATGGATTATCTGACCCCACCCAGGGAACATTCCACTGGGTCTCTGGCTCTTGGGGCTGGTGACTAGGCCCTGACACAGTTACTGCATGTTCTAGGGGCGAACATTCTCCATCCCCAGGAGTTGGCAAAGGAACAGTGTTTACCCCTTCCCACTCCTCACTTTGTTTACAGTCTAGAAATGCCTCTCCCCAGTTCCAGTGAGCATACTCACTCTGGTACATACCGTCTGAGTTGTAAAAATACTTCTTGGGTATCGCATCCCACAATTCCACATACTCAGCCTCCAGTTGCAGCTCTTGCTGAATCAGGGGTTCCAGCAAAGGAGCCTCCGGGAACCATGCTTCCAGTCCCAGACCCCGGCAGCGTTCAACAAACAAGTTATTATGCCTCCTTGCAGTTCCCATGCCACATTCCGGATCACCATTCAGAATCTCACCGACCCCATATTCTAGATCCAAACGAAAATAGAGATCCTCTCTCCGGCCACCCAAGGACTCTATCCTGGCAAGGTACTGTTCCTCCAAGTCCATCTCTTTCTCTACCAGTTCCTCCAACCAGCTTGCCAGCTCATGGCCATGCCATAATTGCATGAATGCCATCCATTGATTTAGCAGGAGTAGTCTGTAGTCCTCTGCTTCCATCTGCTCCATTTTCTGGTCCTTCTCAGAGTACCCCACCACTGTGCCACCAATTATCACGACCCACTCTCTGGCTGGGGTCTGCTGACTTGATTTGGGTTACTCTGGACCTTGGAGTAGCTTTGAGTACAGGAACATCATGTCTCAGCCCTTGGTTTAGACTGAGCAATATTGACAGTAAGTCTGACGAATCTTACTGCAAGCATATGTCCCCGGGTAAATAATACATCTACACACCACGTCTTGATGAAAATTATGAACAACTTCTTTATTTTTACACAAGTATTTAAACAACTCACAAAACCAGTACAGGGAGTGGCTACCCCTTTGTCCAACCCTTATCTTCCTCTTGGCCAAATGGGGTAATCTCCACAGTAACTTCATTACCTCTAGCCAATGGACTAGAGGTAAGCTCTGGGAACTTCCAGACCCCTCCCCTGGGCCGCCCACTAGGTGTGGCTAACAGAGTCATTTGGGCGCTGGCAGTCAACAGAGACACATCTCTTTGCTATGGCCCAGGCCCTAGTATTGAGGCTGGAAGACCCTGTACTATCCCATTGTCCTACGGTGCCTGGCAGTCTGGCAAATCTCTTTGTTCTGGCCTTGCTATCACTTCAAGTGTTTACTCTAAAGACCATATGGCCAACTCCTGACTGAGAGTTTATACAATGGGGGAGGGTTGACTAATTAAAACATAGCTATCACTCCACAATACAATATACAATATAATACTAACATATTAATAACCTATAACCATATTTCCCCATTCCCACATGGTATCAGGGTGGGGCAAGTTTTCCACGTCAATCCATTTTATGCAGTAATGCTGACTTTATTTAATGGTGACAGTGGAACTCCCTATTCATACCATTTACAAGCAGTAACTTTGTGCCCAAATCTTTTGTTCTTCCACATGGCACCAGCATGTGTAAGATAATCCAGCCCAAAATGGCCACTGCTGCCAGTCACAAAATGGCCCCAGCATAGTTCACACCAAATCCAATATGGCCCCTGGGTGATTCATGACAGGGTGTACTCTATCGAGCACTTCCCTTGCATTAGCCCACCAGCAACTGGACGTGGTGTCATGCAGGGGCTCCAATCATAGGGTCACTTTGGTTTCTTGCTGGCAACTTCTTCCAGCCCTCCATTACCTCCCCTGCCTTCTGATAACCATTGATCCTCTAGTAACCCTCTATTACTCTACAGGTGTAGATTGGTGGTTTGCGCCGCTAGCGCTACTGCAGTACATCAGCATGAAAGGAGACAGGTTACGTCCACTGATGACTCTGATCTCCATCAATTACAGCCTCCCAACAGACCCTCTGATCCATTTCTCAGGACCTTCAGAAGCAGGCATCTGAAAGATTTGGAGGCTGCAATTTAAGGGAATGCCCAGGCAGCTGCTTCTTCACTAGCTAGGTCCAGGTCTGCTAGAGTACAGAAGGCGTCAAAAGGGAACTTTTTAAGGCATCCCCAATCATCATTGCCCCTGTCGTCACTATTACAGACAGTCTGCATCATCAACTACTGGTAGCAGGAACCCATCATCTTCCCCGCAGGTGGCTGTGGAACAAGACCAGCAGATAGAGCGGCAAAGTCCTACATCAATCACAGTGGTACAGCGCAGCATGCCACTCCCTGAAGCGCAAGGTGAGGCTTCTACTTCTTATCCGTTTACTTCACACTCACATCTGGGTACTGAAGCACATGTAGAACATCACTCTTTGGCCATAGGTATATTAGAGTGTATGTCAAGAATTCTCTAGCTCACTTTCTTGCCACACTAACTAAGGACACTTGGGTCCATCTAGAGTGTAAAACATGCCTTGCATCACAATTATGCATAATAATATAACAGAATTATCAGCTCTAATATAAAGCTGTTACCACACATAGGTGCATTCTGTTATACAACAACATGATGGCAATGAATAGCACAGTCTAATGCAGAGAATTAGCAGAAGATCATATATGGTATTCTTGTACGCATGGGTGTGTGTAACTTTGAAAACTGGATTACTCCAGTTTACATGTGGCCGAAGGAATCCTTTGTGTGGACAGCTGACCAGCGAGGTGACTTTGTGAAGGACATGTGACCTAACTGACCACTAAGAAGAAAAGAATATGAGTATGGGGGTGAGATTCAAATACAGGAATAAAAATAGCATACCAGGCTGTTCTTTCTCTCTTCTCTTCTCTCTCAGCTACTCTGTGATGGTCTGGTAAAGTATCATACTCTCATACACACACATGGTCATAATTGGTAGCTTTATAATGCCTTTCTGCTAAGTTAAGAGATGTTGTTTCCATAGTATTATCATGTATTATTAATATATTTGTATTAATTATTGTATTCTAATAAATACACATTTTGTAACCATTAATCTGTAACACCTCTTGAATATATAAGTCTGTCTTTCCGTAGAGGGCAAGAATCTCAGGATGAGATTAGAATAATTATTATAATCATAATTAATATGATTATGAATAATAATATTGTAATTTATTAATTAACCATTTTAATAACATCGAGATATGACATTTTTTGCTGAAGCTTTTTTGTGTTGTTTTCCCCCAAAATGTAAAAATAAAAAAAAAAATGATTATGGGATGTTTTCTTTTAGAAATATGAATAAAATGTTTCAGACTAGATGTCCATATCCTTAGTTATGCCTCCCAAAGTGTTTTCTATAAAGTATGATGGAAGGCTTTTATGTAGGCCTATGAACAGTATCAGATGAGTACAACTCTCAGACACAAGAGCAAGATGCAGCTCTTTCTCTGTAGGTGAAGGAAGGACAGAGTAACAGAAGGAACTGGAAGTTTACTTATTTGAAAGGTAAGAGTTTAAATGTATCTAAATTCAGTAAAATGAACCCTGTTAACTGCATAAACCATGTAACTATGTAAAAGATGTAACCATGGGAGTGAGGCCTTCATTTGCAACATTGCAAGTTTAAGCGTTTTGTCTCTAGTGGGACACCGGTGGGTCTTGGTTTGTGCAGGGAAAAAGGAGAGACTGAGAGTTTTCACGGAAGAGGAGAGAAATCAGAAGAAAGAGAGAGCTGGGGAAGAAGAGGGCATTGAGGCAGAAATTGGAGAACAAAATGGAAGAGAGAAAGGAACAAAGAGGAACAGTAGAAGCAGGTGATAGTGCAGTAGAGGTCATAGTGCTAAACCTGCACTATAAATGAAAACAAATCATAGGTGGGTGTGTACAGGGTAGGTGGGTAGGCATGTTACACAAGTTCAGAGGCAGAAGAGTGCTGGCATGTAAGGGTCTAGAATAATAGAAAGCAAGGTGAATGGAACTGGCAAAGTGGCAGTTGGAGAGTGAGATTCTGCTTAGTGGATGGAATGAGGCCCAGTGGTATTTGCAGAGCCTATTGCAGAAGTGACTGTTTCAGTCCTGATGGCAGATAGGACCCAGGTTTGCTTTATATTTATATAAGTTACTCATTGGTTTGTCTCCTCCCTTATTCTGGGATCCTGGTGGGCTGAAGATACTATATGACACTTGGGCCAGCCTTTTCTCCCTCAACTATTCCAGAGCGAAGAACCTAGGTACCATAGTTCACATCACCTCAATGGGCTGTTGGTATGAAAAGTGGGGTTACACTTAAAAATCATAACTTCTTACTGTTGCAAACATCTAATGTTTTGTTGCTTAGTGTTTACCAGCAAGCTGGCCATTACATTATTTTTTTTCCTCCCCACAGCAAAATTGTGAGACCAACATCACTGCATGTTCTTTTGAGAAAAAAGTGTGGTTTGCAAATACTGCCAAATGAAGTATGCATTTCCAAATGCTACTAGAAGGACAAAACATATCCTTGCGTGTAAGTGCTGCAGACATAAAACAAATCCTTCATGGATCTAAGTGAAAAGTATCAACATGGAGAAAATGCAAGGAGCTTTTTGAACATTCTCATTCCAGAAGTCTTCTTTTTGTTCCTTCTGTAACATCAGCATCACCACAAAGTGTTTCCCCTTTAACATCTTCAAGTAAGCAAACATTGCAAAAAACAGTATCCAAAAAATACTCAATAGCTTCATTTGTAGACAAGATGACACATGAAGATCATGAAAAAAATGACCAAGCTCTTGCAAGAGCAATACATTCTTCTGTCCCCCCCCCCCCCCCTCCCCTGAGAATGCATACTGGAAGGAATCATTTAAATTACTTAGATCATCATACCATTTAACCAGCAGTCATTCTTTGAGCAAACCTCTTTTAGAGTATAATAAACGAGTAGTGGATTTTGTGCAAGGAAAAATCAACAAAGCACTGTGTCTTCTTGCAGTACTTACTTGGCTGGACAAATGTAAGGGGAGAATGAATGATAAATTTGTGATAACACCTCAACCAGTTTTTGTACAGAAGCATTGAAAAAGGAGAAAGAATACATACTGCTGAGTATATCAGTTGTAACACGTGAAATCCTACAGAAAACTGGGAGTTGTAAAGTATTTGCTTTGCTGACTGACAATGCAAGTAATATGAAAGCCACATGGAATATCAGAATGTATAAGTATACATATACAATATTGCTGTAGGATGTGCATCTCATGGGTTAAACCTATATCTCATGAAACTGGAAACCCTTTGAAAGAATGATAGAAGAGCAAAACAAATTATAAAACATGTAAACATTAATCATATTGTAGCTGTAGTCTTCAAGAAGAAGCAATGAGAAACAAATTCAAATAATAAAATATTGACACTGAAGATCTGTATTGAAACTTGATGGAATGGATTGGGGATCACTTTTGAAAGTTTACTAAAAAACAAAGAAGCTCTTCAAGAAACTGTAACAGTTGAGGATCTTAAAGTACCCATAATTGTACCTTATGAAACTGTATTCTTGATTCAGTTGCAAAATGCCCTGAAGATTCTAAAGCCACTTTTAATGCACCGGAGCTTTTTATGGGCTTTATAACAAAGGGGGTGAATACATACGCACATGCCAATTTTCTGTTTTCTATTTCTTAAAAATAGTTTTATGTATATATTTTTCACATTTCACATCATCAACTTAGACTATTGTGTTCTGATCCATCACATAAAATTCAGATTAACAAAACATTGAACTTAAGACTGTAATGTAACAAAATAGGTAAAAAGTCAAGGGGGGTGAATACTTTTGCAAGGCACTGTATGTTTGACACTGAGTCACAGGTTTCTTATGTTTTTAGTGTTTATATCTGTTTTTCATATATAGGACACTAATAAAAAAAAATACATTCACTTTGTAATAATTATTGGAATAAACTGTGCTTTTGATATACCAAACATGATACATTTATGCCAAACCAAGTTATACAACATACATTTTATGTTCCTTATGTAGCAAAGCGACTTTCAATCTGTAAAGGTGACAATATTGCATTGTTTTCAATTGTTTTGAAAGATTCAGTTTAAAAAAAAAAAAACAGTTCTGGTGAAGATTGCTTTTCCCTCACGCAGAGTAGACACCAACCTCTAGTATATCAGCTTAGAGGAACAACTTCTTACCAAACCAGATATTCCTAGCAACAAGAATTAGCATCTAAATCTTGGAAGAATCCTACCCCCTTGTATAGAGAGGTCCTAGCCAAACTTAAATACATACATTCTATGAGTATGATATCGGCAGAATTAGCCGTTAACTACAAAAAATGGGCTTAATGCTCGGATATGTGGGAGCTTCGAATTGGATGGGAGTAACAATCAGCAGATACCAAAGCTAGCAAGCAAGAGGTATTCTGAAGCAATGCTTCACCCCCCCCCCCCCCCCTTCTCTCTCTCTCTCTATCTCTCTATCTAGTTATTTTATGTCTTTCTATTTTATCTCTTTTCTCTGTAGGGCTAATTGGATATAGCATACTATATCTTATCTTATATTAAAGGTTTGTAATGTTTATAATCAAACAATAACAAAAGAAAATGTTGGGGAAAATGTAAGAACATGTCCTCTACATTGACATTTGTACTTCTTTTTTGTTCTCTTTCCATTAATAAAAACGATTGCTACTTACGATTACTACTTACCGCTGCCTTCCAGGGGTTCCATTACTGTAGAGGATGAAGCCTTTAACAATCCAGTATTGTGTGCACATCAAAAATCCAGTTGTATTAATCTAGAGTAAATATTTTGGAGTGAAAAACAATTACAATCACTTTCTGCAAATTACAGGTATTACCACATCACACTGTCAAATACTTAAAATACCATTTGTAATTTAGTAAAAGCTTTGCATACTTGTAACAAAATCACTGTAACAAAATGTAACAAAATAACTTGAGTGTATATGTAAGGCAGGAAAGTGTTTTTAGAGAAAATCGTATATATGAGCTGAGTTTGCTTATATCTTGGGGGATTCAATCTTGGAATTCTAGTCTGTCTGTAGCTTGAGAAGAAGAGTAATCCTATGGGGACTTACTCTTCTATTGAGTACTATTATCAATGGGCTATATGAAGTGGCAGCTTCTTGACAAAGCTGAATACAGATCTTTGTATTTGCTTTAAATCCACTGTTCCTCTCACTCCACTTAAGTTTCTATTCCTCTTTGAAACAAAGGCATAATGTTTGTCAAACAAACCAAAATGTAGTACACTAGTTAAAAACAATGGCTTCCATTCAAATGAGCAAATCGTAATTACTGGAGCCTGTAATGTAGCCGGTAAAATGTATTGATATTCAATTGGCCTCTTCTAGCTACCCGCAAATCGATTTGCGGGTTATAGGCTAAAAAATCCTGTGTTTTGTCAAAATCGTAACTCCGACCCATCTTTGCATTTGATCTTTCAAGGCTGCAAATGTTACGAACGTTAAAATCACAATTCACGATCCAATTGCAACAATTCCACAAAGCCCAAATTGCTTTTTAACTGTAAATGGCAAAAGTAGCAAAACATATTATGGATTACAAATAGACCTCACAATGGCTTTTGAAACCACTTAGGAGTGCCCTAGCTGCCATTAAAAATACAGTAAACCACTGAAAAACAATACAAAGGCAGGGAAGTTCATTAGATTATCATGCTCAACATTCCCATTGCCACATTTCTGCACATAAAACAATATCAGGCTCGCTCCTCAAGTGAGATTCATCATATAAATGGGAACATCATATAACAGTGGTTCACAAACATCTCCCAAAGACTCCGCAGACATGCCAGACGTTCTATTTAACTGTGTGAACACAGGTCTGAAAATCAGAGGCTCCTGTTGAATACTAATTGCCTCACTTGTGTTTACACACTGTTAAACTGAAAACCTGACCTGTCTGGGGAGCCTTGAGGATTAGTTTGGGAAACACTGTCATTTACAGTACATTGCCAAAAACAGTTGACGCAGCATTGAAAGAGATAGGGCACATAGAGAAAATTATGTAAAAACAGTTAACAAAGCGAGCTATCATCACTTAGCAGGCACAGAGGCACACAAGAGCTGTGCAAAATATAAATCAAAATTAAATGTATTTGTTCTAGACATGCTGGGCCTTTTGATGGGCTGTGGTGATGACAGAGGTGCCGGTGACTATGCTGTCGGTGTTGGCCATGGCGATGGTGTTGGTGGTGAAGCCTATGTTGGGGAGCCCTGGTTGGGGGAGCCCATATTGGGAGTGGAGGAGTGGTGGAGTCATGTCAAGGCATCCATGGGATTGGAGCAGGTGGCCGTGGTAGGCCTGCTGATGGTTGCCTCCAGTACCAGGACATTTGTGGAGGTGGGGGTGATTGCTAGCTCCAAAACATGTGTGGTTGAGTTGGAGATGGATGAAGAGGCTGCAAACATGCTCACGATGCATGGGAGGGCCCAGGAGGAGCTTCACAGACTGGAGACCTTGGAGGACATATTGCTGATGATGGGTCAGCTTCCTGTGACTATCCCAGGCCCTCTGATATGTTTTCACATGCCTCAACCACCACTTCTTGGGGTATATCTGGTTCTGCCTCCAATGGAGCTAACGCCACCGCCTGTGTCTCTGTGGGCGGGCTAGACCTCCTGGGTAATGAAATGAAGGGACAATAGTGTTTGAGTTGGGATTCTCTAAACAATTTTTTGTTGTTTGTTTTCATATCCCTGACATCATGGTCACTTGTAATTGTCTGTGGTAATTGTTTTATGCAGATAAACATTTCCCTGTATTATAAGCATTGTGGATCATGGCTCAAACAATATAACAACTTCAACCCTCCTCAACCCCAACCCCCCTCCTCAACCCCCCTCCTCAACCTCCCTCCTCAACCCCCCATCCTCAACCCCCCATCCTCATCCTCTCTCCTCAACCCCCCATCCTCAACCCCCCTCCTCAATCCCTGCTCCTCATCCTCCCTCCTCTTCCTCAACCTCCCTCCTCATCCTCCCTCCTCATCCTCAACCTCCCTCCTCAACCCCCCTCCTCAACCCCCCTCCTCAACCCCCTCCTCAACCTCCCTCCTCAACCCCCCCATCCTCAACCACCCATCCTCAACTCCCTCCTCAACCCCCTCCTCAACCTCAACCCTCCTCAACCTCAACCCTCCTCAACCTCAACCCCCCCTCAACCCCTTCTCCTCATTCTCAACCTCCCTCCTCATCCTCAACCCTCTGTTTACAAGTGGATTTACCTTACAAGTAAAGGCTGATAAACTGCAGAGTGCACTAATTGTGCCCAGGTGAGAGGGGTGTGGCTTGACTGTTAAACTTGTATAAAAGGTTTGTGAGCTGGTTTGGTGTCTGTTTACAAGTGGATTTACCTTAAAAAGTAAAGGCTGATAAACTGCAGAGTGCACTAATTGTGCCCAGGTGAGAGGGGTGTGGCTTGACTGTTAAACATGTATAAAAGGTTTGTGAGCTGGTTTGGGGTCTGTTTACAAGTGGATTTACCTTACAAGTAAAGGCTGATAAACTGCAGAGTGCACTAATTGTGCCCAGGTGAGAGGGGTGTGGCTTGACTGTTAAACTAGGATAAAGGATTTGTGAGCTGGTTTGGGGCCTGTTTACAAGTGGATTTAACTTACAAGTAAAGGCTGATAAATTGCACAGTGCACTAATTGTGCCCAGGCGAGAAGGCAGAAATTAATATAAACCGGAGAAGTGGAACTTGTGAGCTTGCAAACATTTTCAGTATCAAGTGCAATTCTAGTAAAAGCCTAGGAGTTTAAATAAAAGGAGGGCCTTCAAAGAAAAGGGAGGGCAGATTTATAGTGCAAAGGAGGAAAACTTTATATAAATATATTATTTTATATTCTTTATTTTTCCCACTGAAATTTCGTAGACAATAATAATAATTACGAGTCAGTCCAGTGGCAACCTTATTCAGTGTACATCCTGTCATATGTATGCAATACTGGAACAGATGATCCAGGGTCCATACCTCTGGGAGAGGTGTGAGCATGTTGTCTCTCTGGAAGCTCAAATTGGAGATCTGGAGAGGAGAATGGCAGCACTTAGTGATATTGCTCCACTGGAAAGGGGGTTGGTGCTCACTGAGCACAGTTTAGCTGGGCCTAGCATGGAGGGTGGAGCTGGGGCTAGTGAGGATGTCCAGGGAGGCAGCTGGGTTACAGTTACAAGGGGAAGCAGGGGGAACAGGAGGAGGCAGGCCAGTTCTGAGTTGGCAAACAACAACAGATTTGCCAGATTGAGTGAAACTGTTGGCGATGTCCATTCAGGAATGGCAATGCCAGATAGAGCTGTTCCCTCTAACAGCCGGGCGAACAGCTCTACTGGAGGAGAGGGAGGGCAGAATAGGCAGAACAACAGACAGGTTTTGGTTGTAGGGGACTCTATTATTAGGAAAGTAGACAGGGTGATTTGTCACCCAGATCCCAGCAATCGAACAGTTTGCTGTCTCCCGGGTGCTCGGGTTCGTCATGTTGTGGATCAGGTAGACAAATTATTGGGAGGGGCTGGAAATGAACCCGCGGTCTTGGTACATATTGGTACCAATGACAAAGTTAGTGTCAGATGGAGTGTCCTAAAGAATGATTTTAGAGAACTAGGTAATAAGCTGAAGGCAAGGACCTCCAAGGTAGTATTTTCTGAGATACTACCAGTGCCACGTGCTAGCCCAGGGAGGCAGAAGGAGATTAGGGAGGTTAATGCGTGGCTAAAGCTGTGGTGCACTAAGGAGGAGGTTTGACTTTTTAGAGCACTGGGCTGACTTCTCACTTCGGTACAATCTCTACAGTAGGGATGGATTGCACCTCAATGATGAGGGAGCTTTTGTACTAGGGGATGGGATGGTAGAAAGGCTGGAGGAGTTTTTAAACTAGTAGGTGGGGGGGAGGGACTAGATATAAGTAATGGGGTAGAAAGTGTAGAGGGTATAAGGGATGAATTAACAACTCATAGGGGAGGAGATGGGGGGAGGGGTAGTATAGTCAATAGGGAGGTAGTACTAAGTAATTCCAGTTCAGTAGCAGGCACTTCAGAACTACAGACTCATAACATAAGGTGTATGCTTGTTAATGCCAGAAGCTTGCCAGGAAAAATGGGAGAGTTAGAATTATTAGCAATTAATGAAAAATGGGATTTAAAAAGGCATTACCAAAACGTGGTGGGATGAATCTCATGACTGGACTGTTAATCTGGATGGTTATAACCTATTTAGGAAAGATAGAGGCAATGGTAAATGAGGAGGAGGGATTTGTCTGTATGTTAAGCCTGAATTTAAGGCTATAGTCAGAGAAGATATTTATGGTGGACCTAGTAATAAAGTTGAATGTTTGTGGGTAGAGTTAAATAGCGGAGCAGCAAATTCCAAAAGAATATTAGTAGGAGTATGCTATAAACCCCCAAATATAGCTGAAAGTGAGGAAATACAATTATTGTTACAGATTGGAAATGCAGCTAAGCACGGGCAAGTTCTAATAATGGGAGATTTTAATTACCCTGAAATAAACTGGATAAATGAGACCAGCAGTTCAGCTAAGGGGAGCAGGTTCTTGAGTACACTTATAAGAAATTGGTCATACATATTGGCCTACAATACATTATGATAATGTTATTATTTTTCTCTCTCTTCCTATATATATATATATATATATATATATATATATATATATATATATATATATATATACATATAGATAGATATGTGTGTGTGTGTAGATATATAAATGTCATTAAGAGGTCAGTCAGTCATTCCCGGGTTAAATTCCAAAAGAAACACATCAAAGGGGTGAGAAAAACACATAATTGCAATTTTCACATCTGCCAAGATTTATGGGGTCTATTCACTTAAATACAGCGCACCACCCATGGAGATGATAATCAATGATAATGGTAATTGTTTTAGTACAGTTGACTAAAGAGATCTATTGATTAAGATTGCGAGAAAGTCAGAACAGGCTACTCTGTCAACAGATCCAATTAAGATATAGAGGGGGGGAGACAGCCCAAATATCATATAAAAAACCAGCTTAAATTCACAATGGCAGAAGGAGAGGGGACATAGAGATCCCACACAGAGAGGTTCTGAGGTGACCAGTAGACCATAGGTGGTAACTATACCTCTCAATATTTTTGATCCACTCAGGGTAATTATATTGCATGTCTGATTGATGTCTAATTCTTTTTCTTTCTCCCTCTAAGAAAGAAAAGTGAGGATTTGGATTTCCCTGGGTGTTTTCCACCCCAAATATACAGTGTACAAAATGGCGGGATAAATATGAACTAAATAAATTTTATTAAATACATGACAGCGACGTCTTTAAAAGCAAGGGATATTAAAAACACTAATAAGGGAAATAAAAAAAGGGCAGATGTAGGGAATAGCAAGTAACCCTGTAGCACTGGTATTGTGCAATGTGGGACTCTAAAGTGAGTGGGTATTGCTATTCACACCTAGCGGGCAAGCCAAGATATTTGCAAAAAGTTCCCAGGGCAAAAAAGCCCTATAATATTATAAGTGATGTATATACAAAGCACCCTTATGCTGAAATGAATATCCTCCAAATATCTAGAGGATGACTTAAATAAAGCAATATTTTTGCAAAAACATAAGGTATAGGTAAAAAGATGCCTTACTGATAAACCTATTGTACTTTAATAAAGGTACCAAGAAGTTGTACCTATATAGGCAGAGTTTGCAAAAAGCTCAACTTGGAGCACAAATAAAGTTATCAAGAACAGCTATATATTACACAGCATAGGATTCAAGCTGTGTCTGTGTGCACAAATAAGTAACTAGCTGCCATATGGTACAACAAGTACCTAGAGATGTGTGTGCAAAATGAAGGCTGTTCCCCAACTTAAAAGTTGTACAGGAGGTAATATCAGGTACTTGCAGACATATTATGCCACTAGTGGGATATAAGGGGCTTTAAGCTAGGCCATAACTGCAGCAGATTCGCGCTTCCTGGAAAGCTTGGCCGCTAGGTTTGCAACGCGCATGCGCACGTCTAACGTGATGACGTACGCAGCGTGGTTGCTAGGAGCCTGACGCGTTTCGACGTATCACGTCTTTGTCAAAGGGAAATTGTATAACGCTGTCTCTGAGAGCTTTATATAGGGAGCTGTCACCAAGGCAACATGAAAGTAGTACATGCATTGCCCGTAACGGGTCAAAAAAATAATGCAAATGGCATAGAAATTCCGTTGGTATATACAAAAGGCCACTGAGATGGATGTTCAAACGCTAATGAAAACCAATGCAATTGTATGGTATCAATGCATAGGTCATATAGACAAGCTAGGAAGGCTAGTAATAAGAAGTGTAGTGTGAAAGCTATTGCATTTAAATTATGTGAGTTAACAAAAGATAAAAACAAAAAATGGTACCAAGGGTGAAAGGCCGTTATATAAATGAAAAGTAAGCTCCATTATATAATAAAGAGTGGGAGACCAAGAGACAAAATCTATATAAGGGGACTGAAGTCTCAAAGTGTTAAGTGATATAAGATGTGTAAATAAAGCTGGAAAGCTAGTGCTAAAGGGATAAACATATACTCTAAGGTATGTGTTGACTATTGTGATAGGTGCCTATAGCAGATTACTTATGTAAAAATAAAAAAGAAAAGAAAGGGTGCTAATGCACTGAAGCTCCAACTAATGGGATGAACAGAAAGTGAGCACAAATACTCGCTGGGGTGAATATACATGATTGTAAAGCAGACTGAGACTCTGTGAGGGTTAAAGTGTACAAAGTGTCTATGAGACAACACGGCCTACCAAAAGGTGGACAGAAAAAATATTATATATTGATTGTGAAGCAGACTGAGACTCTGTGAGGGTTGAAGTGTACAAAGTGTCTATGAGACAACAAGGCCTACCAAAAGGTGGACAGAAAAAAATATATACATAAAAAGAGAGAAAGACAAAGTAATAGATGAAGGGCGTAAAAGTAAACCCCTCATTAAGTCCATAAGGTGCTTAAGCCTTCAATTGGTATATCCAGCGTGCCTCACATTGTAGTAATTTTCTCTCCAGGTCACCCTGTCTTGGGCCTATATGTACCTGGTCTATTGCACAAAAAGATAAAACTTCACTTCTATTGTTGTGACAATACTTGACATGGCGGGCAATTGGTGTATCCAATGCATTCTTGATACTGTAGATATGCTCACCAATCCTGCGGCGCAGCTGGCGCCTCGTTTTTCCTACATAGATCTTCCTGCAAATACAGGTGGCCACATAGATAACCGCCGTAGAACAACAGTTCATAAATTCTTTTATCTTATATTTTTCCCCAGTAATAGGATGCTCATATATTTTCAAAGGTGTAACATACCTGCAGAATTTGCATCTGCTACATTTGAAACACCCTGTTAGGGGTTTTAACCAGGTCCCTGGTTTCTGTTCATTAAAAGAACTATGGACCAGTCTATCTTTCAAGTTCTTGCCCCTACGGTATGTGATGGAGGCCTTTGGTGTTAGAACATCTTTTAGATCCTCGTCACTCCTCAATAAATGCCAATGTCTAGATAAAATGTCTCTGATAGCCTCGGAATCATAGCCAAAAGTCATAATACAGCGAGATAGTTTGCTTTCCTTATCTGTATTCTTGCTAGGGCCATTCAAAAGTTCAGATCTCTTGCAGTTAGATGCATAGTTAAAGGCAGATTTGAGACATTTATTTGAGTAACCTCTGTCTCTAAATCTAGTTCTTAATTTATCTGCCTCTAGTTTGAACTCTGCATCAGAGCTGCAATTCCTCCTTATTCGAAGGTATTGACCTCTTGGTATCCCCCTTTTAAGGGGTTCATAATGCTGGCTATCCCAAGTCAACAGAGAGTTCGTGGCAGTATCCTTCCTATAAGTAGTGGTTGATATCTTTCCTTCCTCATCTTTGGTTATCAACAGATCTAGGAATGTGATGGAGGATAGGTTTAACTCGTAGGTGAATTTAAGGCCCAAGTCATTGGTATTAAGGTCAGACATGAATTGTTCAAATTCAAACTCAGTGCCTGTCCAAACCACTAACACATCATCAATATAGCGCCGCCATACTAATGCGTGCTCAGAGAGTGAGGATGTAGATTCATGGAAAACAAATTTCTCTTCCCACCAGCCCAGGAACAAATTGGCATAACTGGGAGCACATGGTGTACCCATGGCTGTCCCTTTTTGCTGGTGATACCATTTGTTATTATGCGTAAAGTAATTGTGTTTTAACACGAATTCCAAAAGTTCCAAAAGAAGTCCATTAAATTTTGTGTGAGTAGCACCTTTCATACTTAGAAAGTAACTTAGGGCCTCTATACCGTACCCATGTGGTATGCTGCTGTATAATGCCTCCACATCTATAGAGGCTAGCCATGCTGATTCAGGTATATGGAGGTCATCCAGCTGTTTTAAAATGTCATTTGTATCTTTGACATAAGAGGGGAGACTTTCTACCAATTCTCTCAGATAGTGGTCAATAAATATGCTGACGTTATGGGACAGGTTATCAGTGCCGGATACAATAGGCCTACCAGGGATTGGTGATTTCTTTTTATGAATTTTAGGGAGGGAATAGAAAATCGAGATAGTAGGAAATTTGGGGTATAAAAACCCATAAGTTTGTTCATCAATAAGGTCCTCTTTCATTGCATTATCCAAAATAGTTTTCAAGAGTGTCTTGTACTCGTTGGTTGGATTTTTTTGGATCACCTTGTATGTGCTATTATCTCCCAAAATTCTGCTACACATATCTCTATATTCCTCGTTATTCATGATGACAATGTTACCTCCCTTATCCGCAGGCTTAATTTGTATCTCCTTGCACTTCTCCAATTCTTTCAATGTTATGAATTCATTACTAGTCAAATTGAATTCCCTTTTCAGTTTGTAATAGTCTATGTTCTCAATCTCTAAAGTGGTCTGCTGAAGAAAGACCCAGATGTTAGCATAGTCTTTCATTCCTGGTGTAAAAGTGCTTTTATTTCTCCAGGTTTTAGATTTGACTTTATTCATGGAACCAACTGGTTCATTCTCTTTTAGCAAGGATAACAGAGATTGTAAAGTTTCTATGTCTTCCTTTCCCACACCCAGATTCATACATTCTCTCTCCTCCTTTAGTTTATAGAATTTGTGCAGTGCTAGCTTGCGGGCGAAGAGGTTTAAATCTTTTATGTGTGTGAATGTATCTGATCTGGATGTTGGGACAAATGTCAAACCTCTCTGTAACACTGAGATATGATGTATATTGAGGGGAAATTTGGACAAGTTGACTATCTGTGAATTCATAGCTAGGGGGTTAGAGGGGTAGGGAGTCAAGTATTTCTGTTTCCCTTGGATCTGAGTGTCCTCTCTGACCCCTTCACAGGGATCCTGCCTCTCTCTAAAAAAGATTGTTGTGGTTCATTAAATCTAGGGTTCTCTCTGGTCTGAAGATTTGCTCTTACTTCATAGTTCTCTCTTTTCTGAGGATAGTTTCCTCGTCTGGGCCTGGTGTTATAAGGGTGAAAGTCATCATTATCAGAGTTCTCAAATTCTGAGGAACTAATGTCAGAACTTCTTTGGTTAACATTCAATTTTGGGAATCTTCTAAATATCCTGCCAGTTTTAAAGTCAGTCTGATCCCTCCAAAATTTATTTTGTTTGCGTTCTTTAATCTCTTTCTTAAACCTGTCTATATTATCATTCAACCTTGTGCAGAACATATTGTACTCAGATACTTCACTGAATTTACCAAACTCTTGTTGGTATAGTGTCAACTTGGGTTTGATGATTTCTAAGTTCTGCTGTTCGGTCTCAATTATAAGGGACATAAGTTCAAATGAACATTTTAACAATATTTCTTGCCACTTCTTTGTGAATGTCTCATTCGACAGGTTACTTGCTGGACTTATATTTATTCTCAGTCCTCTAGGGACAATTTGATTTTTTAGGTAGTTTTGCAGGCTACTGATTTCCCATATAGATCTTAGCTGTTTTTAGCAGTTTTTAGCAATTCACCAAATTGATCTTTAATGTTCCTCTCATTAGCTGTGATGGATTGGGCCCTAGAGCCAAAGCTCTCATCGGCTTCCTTTTGAAGTGAGTCCACATCTATATTATTTATAGCAGAATTCGCCATCTTGAAACGGCTTGGTACACTTTACTTGCTCCTTAAACTAAGCTCAAATGAAAACAAGTGTAAAAAAAAAAAATACTAGAATAAGGTAAAAATTCTAAGTAAGTAGTATGTTTCCTCTGTGTGGATTAAACCACTAATCACTATCAAAGAAAGAAAAGTGAGGATTTGGATTTCCCTGGGTGTTTTCCACCCCAAATATACAGTGTACAAAATGGCGGGATAAATATGAACTAAATAAATTTTATTAAATACATGACAGCGACGTCTTTAAAAGCAAGGGATATTAAAAACACTAATAAGGGAAATAAAAAAAGGGCAGATGTAGGGAATAGCAAGTAACCCTGTAGCACTGGTATTGTGCAATGTGGGACTCTAAAGTGAGTGGGTATTGCTATTCACACCTAGCGGGCAAGCCAAGATATTTGCAAAAAGTTCCCAGGGCAAAAAAGCCCTATAATATTATAAGTGATGTATATACAAAGCACCCTTATGCTGAAATGAAGAGGAAACATACTACTTACTTAGAATTTTTACCTTATTCTAGTATTTTTTTGTTTTCACACTTGTTTTCATTTGAGCTTAGTTTAAGGAGCAAGTAAAGTGTACCAAGCCGTTTCAAGATGGCGAATTCTGCTATAAATAATATAGATGTGGACTCACTTCAAAAGGAAGCCGATGAGAGCTTTGGCTCTAGGGCCCAATCCATCACAGCTAATGAGAGGAACATTAAAGATCAATTTGGTGAATTGCTAAAAACTGCTAAAAAACAGCTAAGATCTATATGGGAAATCAGTAGCCTGCAAAACTACCTAAAAAATCAAATTGTCCCTAGAGGACTGAGAATAAATATAAGTCCAGCAAGTAACCTGTCGAATGAGACATTCACAAAGAAGTGGCAAGAAATATTGTTAAAATGTTCATTTGAACTTATGTCCCTTATAATTGAGACCGAACAGCAGAACTTAGAAATCATCAAACCCAAGTTGACACTATACCAACAAGAGTTTGGTAAATTCAGTGAAGTATCTGAGTACAATATGTTCTGCACAAGGTTGAATGATAATATAGACAGGTTTAAGAAAGAGATTAAAGAACGCAAACAAAAGAAATTTTGGAGGGATCAGACTGACTTTAAAACTGGTAGGATATTTAGAAGATTCCCAAAATTGAATGTTAACCAAAGAAGTTCTGACATTAGTTCCTCAGAATTTGAGAACTCTGATAATGATGACTTTCACCCTTATAACACCAGGCCCAGACGAGGAAACTATCCTCAGAAAAGAGAGAACTATGAAGTAAGAGCAAATCTTCAGACCAGAGAGAACCCTAGATTTAATGAACCACAACAATCTTTTTTAGAGAGAGGCAGGATCCCTGTGAAGGGGTCAGAGAGGACACTCAGATCCAAGGGGAACAGAAATACTTGACTCCCAACCCCTCTAACCCCCTAGCTATGAATCCACAGATAGTCAACTTGTCCAAATTTCCCCTCAATATACATCATATCTCAGTGTTACAGAGAGGTTTGACATTTGTCCCAACATCCAGATCAGATACATTCACACACATAAAAGATTTAAACCTCTTCGCCCGCAAGCTAGCACTGCACAAATTCTATAAACTAAAGGAGGAGAGAGAATGTATGAATCTGGGTGTGGGAAAGGAAGACATAGAAACTTTACAATCTCTGTTATCCTTGCTAAAAGAGAATGAACCAGTTGGTTCCATGAATAAAGTCAAATCTAAAACCTGGAGAAATAAAAGCACTTTTACACCAGGAATGAAAGACTATGCTAACATCTGGGTCTTTCTTCAGCAAACCACTTTAGAGATTGAGGACATAGACTATTACAAACTGAAAAAAGTATTCAATTTGACTAATAATGAATTCATAGCATTAAAAGAATTGGAGAAGTGCAAGGAGATACAAATTAAGCCTGCGGATAAGGGAGGTAACATTGTCATCATGAATAACGAGGAATATAGAGATATGTGTAGCAGAATTTTGGGAGATAATAGCACATACAAGGTGATCCAAAAAAATCCAACCAACGAGTACAAGACACTCTTGAAAACTATTTTGGATAATGCAATGAAAGAGGACCTTATTGATGAACAAACTTATGGGTTTTTATACCCCAAATTTCCTACTATCTCGATTTTCTATTCCCTCCCTAAAATTCATAAAAAGAAATCACCAATCCCTGGTAGGCCTATTGTATCCGGCACTGATAACCTGTCCCATAACGTCAGCATATTTATTGACCACTATCTGAGAGAATTGGTAGAAAGTCTCCCCTCTTATGTCAAAGATACAAATGACATTTTAAAACAGCTGGATGACCTCCATATACCTGAATCAGCATGGCTAGCCTCTATAGATGTGGAGGCATTATACAGCAGCATACCACATGGGTACGGTATAGAGGCCCTAAGTTACTTTCTAAGTATGAAAGGTGCTACTCACACAAAATTTAATGGACTTCTTTTGGAACTTTTGGAATTCGTGTTAAAACACAATTACTTTACGCATAATAACAAATGGTATCACCAGCAAAAAGGGACAGCCATGGGTACACCATGTGCTCCCAGTTATGCCAATTTGTTCCTGGGCTGGTGGGAAGAGAAATTTGTTTTCCATGAATCTACATCCTCACTCTCTGAGCACGCATTAGTATGGCGGCGCTATATTGATGATGTGTTAGTGGTTTGGACAGGCACTGAGTTTGAATTTGAACAATTCATGTCTGACCTTAATACCAATGACTTGGGCCTTAAATTCACCTACGAGTTAAACCTATCCTCCATCACATTCCTAGATCTGTTGATAACCAAAGATGAGGAAGGAAAGATATCAACCACTACTTATAGGAAGGATACTGCCACGAACTCTCTGTTGACTTGGGATAGCCAGCATTATGAACCCCTTAAAAGGGGGATACCAAGAGGTCAATACCTTCGAATAAGGAGGAATTGCAGCTCTGATGCAGAGTTCAAACTAGAGGCAGATAAATTAAGAACTAGATTTAGAGACAGAGGTTACTCAAATAAATGTCTCAAATCTGCCTTTAACTATGCATCTAACTGCAAGAGATCTGAACTTTTGAATGGCCCTAGCAAGAATACAGATAAGGAAAGCAAACTATCTCGCTGTATTATGACTTTTGGCTATGATTCCGAGGCTATCAGAGACATTTTATCTAGACATTGGCATTTATTGAGGAGTGACGAGGCTCTAAAAGATGTTCTAACACCAAAGGCCTCCATCACATACCGTAGGGGCAAGAACTTGAAAGATAGACTGGTCCATAGTTCTTTTAATGAACAGAAACCAGGGACCTGGTTAAAACCCCTAACAGGGTGTTTCAAATGTAGCAGATGCAAATTCTGCAGGTATGTTACACCTTTGAAAATATATGAGCATCCTATTACTGGGGAAAAATATAAGATAAAAGAATTTATGAACTGTTGTTCTACGGCGGTTATCTATGTGGCCACCTGTATTTGCAGGAAGATCTATGTAGGAAAAACGAGGCGCCAGCTGCGCCGCAGGATTGGTGAGCATATCTACAGTATCAAGAATGCATTGGATACACCAATTGCCCGCCATGTCAAGTATTGTCACAACAATAGAAGTGAAGTTTTATCTTTTTGTGCAATAGACCAGGTACATATAGGCCCAAGACAGGGTGACCTGGAGAGAAAATTACTACAATGTGAGGCACGCTGGATATACCAATTGAAGGCTCAAGCACCTTATGGACTTAATGAGGGGTTTACTTTTACGCCCTTCATCTAGTACTTTGTCTTTCTCTCTTTTTATGTATATAATTTTTTCTGTCCACCTTTTGGTAGGCCTTGTTGTCTCATAGACACTTTGTACACTTCAACCCTCACAGAGTCTCAGTCTGCTTCACAATCAATATATAATATTTTTTCTGTCCACCTTTTGGTAGGCCGTGTTGTCTCATAGACACTTTGTACACTTTAACCCTCACAGAGTCTCAGTCTGCTTTACAATCATGTATATTCACCCCAGCGAGTATTTGTGCTCACTTTCTGTTCATCCCATTAGTTGGACCTTCAGTGCATTAGCACCCTTTCTTTTCTTTTTTATTTTTACATAAGTAATCTGCTATAGGCACCTATCACAATAGTCAACACATACCTTAGAGTATATGTTTATCCCTTTAGCACTAGCTTTCCAGCTTTATTTACACATCTTATATCACTTAACACTTTGAGACTTCAGTCCCCTTATATAGATTTTGTCTCTTGGTCTCCCACTCTTTATTATATAATGGAGCTTACTTTTCATTTATATAACGGCCTTTCACCCTTGGTACCATTTTTTGTTTTTATCTTTTGTTAACTCACATAATTTAAATGCAATAGCTTTCACACTACACTTCTTATTACTAGCCTTCCTAGCTTGTCTATATGACCTATGCATTGATACCATACAATTGCATTGGTTTTCATTAGCGTTTGAACATCCATCTCAGTGGCCTTTTGTATATACCAACGGAATTTCTATGCCATTTGCATTATTTTTTTGACCCGTTACGGGCAATGCATGTACTACTTTCATGTTGCCTTGGTGACAGCTCCCTATATAAAGCTCTCAGAGACAGCGTTATACAATTTCCCTTTGACAAAGACGTGATACGTCGAAACGCGTCAGGCTCCTAGCAACCACGCTGCGTACGTCATCACGTTAGACGTGCGCATGCGCGTTGCAAACCTAGCGGCCAAGCTTTCCAGGAAGCGCGAATCTGCTGCAGTTATGGCCTAGCTTAAAGCCCCTTATATCCCACTAGTGGCATAATATGTCTGCAAGTACCTGATATTACCTCCTGTACAACTTTTAAGTTGGGGAACAGCCTTCATTTTGCACACACATCTCTAGGTACTTGTTGTACCATATGGCAGCTAGTTACTTATTTGTGCACACAGACACAGCTTGAATCCTATGCTGTGTAATATATAGCTGTTCTTGATAACTTTATTTGTGCTCCAAGTTGAGCTTTTTGCAAACTCTGCCTATATAGGTACAACTTCTTGGTACCTTTATTAAAGTACAATAGGTTTATCAGTAAGGCATCTTTTTACCTATACCTTATGTTTTTGCAAAAATATTGCTTTATTTAAGTCATCCTCTAGATATTTGGAGGATATTCATTTCAGCATAAGGGTGCTTTGTATATACATCACTTATAATATTATAGGGCTTTTTTGCCCTGGGAACTTTTTGCAAATATCTTGGCTTGCCCGCTAGGTGTGAATAGCAATACCCACTCACTTTAGAGTCCCACATTGCACAATACCAGTGCTACAGGGTTACTTGCTATTCCCTACATCTGCCCTTTTTTTATTTCCCTTATTAGTGTTTTTAATATCCCTTGCTTTTAAAGACGTCGCTGTCATGTATTTAATAAAATTTATTTAGTTCATATTTATCCCGCCATTTTGTACACTCTTTCTCCCTCTATACTGATATATATATTGGGGTAAAACTACTAATTACTGTTTTCTTTATTGCTGTATACTGATGATATGTGGATATATATATATTAATTAATGTTTTGTTCTTTCTGGATACTGGGGAAATGTTTGCTGTTTTTCTTTCCCCTTGAAGGGTTAAAAATAATTTAGGTGTTTTCTTTTTGTAGGAGCCAGCCATTAAATATCAACTAATTGTGCTTATATATAAATATATAGGATATATTTTGTTTATATTTTTTTATTTCATAAAACTTTACATTTGTGATTATTTGTTTTTGTGTTACTTTGTTTTCCCACAAGTTCTTGCATGATTATTTGTTTTTGTGCACAGAAATATATAAATATATGTTAATTCATAAATCTTATTGGTGTGTTTTATTTGTCAATCATTCTCAAAAGAATAGAATCTCTAGAAATTACCCTTTAATTTCTTACACACTCAGGGATCATTATCTGGCCCAGGTTATACAGGAGCCTACTAGAAATGAAGCTATCTTAGATTTACTCATCACATATATAGTTGTGAGCGTACGAGTCGTTGCTCACGCTTGCGGGCTCGCGTAGCGAGCCCGCAAGAACTGCGTCCCTCGCGAAGCGAGGGACGCAGTTCCCCGCAAAATGCGGGTCCTCGCGAAGCGAGGGCCCGCATTTTGCGGTGGTGGAGGCTCAACGTCGGCTGTATAACACACACATACACACACACGCCTTTTTAACAGAATAAACCCAACCGCCCAGCCAACAAAAACCCAACAACGTCCCCGCAAATGCGGACCCTCGCTTCGCGAGGATCCGCATTTGCGGTGGTGGGAGCATCCCAACATCGGCTGTGTTAACACACACATACACACACACACAACTTCATAACAACAAAAAACTCAAAGTCGCCTCACACCCACTTACACCCAGACACACAGACGCAAGACTTAACAAAAAAACAGTAAAAAAGGCCCTTCACACGCTCTTAACACACATACGCACGACTTAGAAACAAATACACTGCGTCGTACACGTAAAAGCTAACTGCGTATATCGCAAAAAAATACGGCAACATCGCAACAAAATACGGCCGCATCGGAAAAAAATACGGCCGCGAAAGACCCATTCCAACCGCCGCGCATCAAAACATCACAAACACAAGAAATAAACACAACAAACACATAAAAAGCTTACTTACAGCACGGGGGGGCATCCGGCACCTCCAAAACTTCATTTACACGTCCATTTAAGTCCAAAACAAACAGTTTAAACGACCGAAAATCGGCTAAGCGAGAGAAAAAATGGCCGCCGAACAAAACGAAAACGAGGCTCCAGACGTAACTACACTACACTTACTCGCAATAATGAAACACATACTATGCGGAACGGATCACACTCATATTAAACACCATTTTAACCACTACTACGCACAAAATGGCGGATGGAACGCAAATTGTAAGCTGGAACGCAAATAGCGCATGCGTATTGCGTTCTAACGGTCTAACTTTCCAGAATGTTCTACAAGTTTATAAATACTGCCTATTTGACAGAGAAAAATACATTTCTCCTCAGGTGATGAACAGAGTGACTTCAGACATAACTGCTGCTAAAACTTGAGAAGATAATTCTTTCCTAATTTACTACTTTACATTGTGCAAATTACAACTGAGAGGTAAGCTATAATATATTACTTATTTTCAAGACAGGACATCAAAAAAAAAAATTAAACAAGACAAAGAGGTTTATGTATACTGACAAGTGACACGCACATATATGCGTATAATGTATACTGACATGTGACACGCACATATATGCGTATAATGTATACTGACATGTGACACGCACATATATGCGTATAATGTAGACTGACATGTGACACGCACATATATGCGTATAATGTATACTGACAAGTGACACGCACATTTATGCGTATAATGTATAGTGACATGTGACACGCACATATATGCGTATAATGTATACTGACAAGTGACACGCACATTTATGCGTATAATGTATAGTGACATGTGACACGCACATTTATGCGTATAATGTATAGTGACATGTGGCACGCACATTTATGCGTATAATGTATACTGACAAGTGACACGCACATTTATGCGTATAATGTATAGTGAGTGACATGTGACACGCACATTTATGCGTATAATGTATAGTGACAAGTGACACGCACATTTATGTGTATAATGTATACTGACAAGTGACACGCACATTTA
Source organism: Discoglossus pictus (assembly GCA_027410445.1). Classification (NCBI taxonomy): domain Eukaryota; kingdom Metazoa; phylum Chordata; class Amphibia; order Anura; family Alytidae; genus Discoglossus; species Discoglossus pictus. Next base: position 168,180,979 of record CM050167.1, on the reverse strand, counting down.
TGCGTATAATGTATAGTGACATGTGACACGCACATTTATGCGTATAATGTATACTGACAAGTGACACGCACATATATGCGTATAATGTATAGTGACATGTGACACGCACATTTATGCGTATAATGTATACTGACAATTGACACGCACATTTATGCGTATAATGTATAGTGACATGTGACACGCACATATATGCGTATAATGTATAGTGACATGTGACACGCACATTTATGCGTATAATGTATACTGACAAGTGACACGCACATTTATGCGTATAATGTATAGTGACATGTGACACGCACATTTATGCGTATAATGTATAGTGACATGTCACATGCACATTTATGTGTATAATGTATAGTGACATGTGACACGCACATTTATGCGTATAATGTATAGTGACATGTGACACGCACATTTATGCGTATAATGTATACTGACATGTGACACGCACATTTATGTGTATTGCCCCTGCAACAAACTAATTAAACAACTACATTTAAATTACATTAAAAAAAAATAAGTTGGGACTATTAAAATACTATTAAAATATGAGTCATGTATACTGATATGTGACACGCACATATATGTGTATCATCTATAGTCACATGTCACACACACATTTATGTATGTTGGCCAAAAATAAAAATAAGGCTAATTTAACAATTAAAATATGATTCATGTATACTGATATGTCACACGCACACAAAAAAATTACTTTCAACTATGGAAATGTGCTTCATGTATGTGACATATGTGTGTAGCACACACCAAAAAATAATGTTAATTCAAATTAATTACAGAAGTATATTTCAATGAAATTAATTTACTGCAATTCAATAGATCACCTAAAACTCAATCTTTCTACTTTTTTTAATATTCAAACAGACTCTGCATCAACAGCGTCTCTCAACAATTTGCACCGTGCATTGTGAAGCACAATCCCTTTTAAAGAACACCAACAAAGAACAAGAGGTAAGATACAAAAATACTTTAAATGCTGAAAAGGCCATGGTTTGTTAAATACAAATAAAAAATTCTATAATTCACTATTTCACTTTATTTTTCAAACAGACACTACAAGAAGACCGGCGGATTAAGATTGGCAGGAGGGGACCCTCTGTCATTCCACACTTCAATCAAGGTAAAGTATTTAAGTATAAAAAAGAACCAAACCATGAGCCTCATTCAATTGTGAGTTGGCTAATTGAATAGGGCTTTATATAAGCACATAATAGGTCTTCACTAACTAAAAACTTCTGTCAAAAAATATTTTATGTGCTTATATAGAGCCCTATTCAATTGGTCAAAACGCAATTGATTCAGGACCTAAATATGTTTAATGGCCGAGGGCCTCATTCAAATGTGATTGTTTAACAACGTATAACCATTAGAAAAAACACTACATAAGTATAACAAAAGTGGTGCCCATCAAACAGGATTGTACGAAAACTCACACAAACACATAACAAACTACATTGACATTCTTATTTTAATGTTTAACAACCTATAAGCCTTAGAAAGAAGCCTAAATAAGCATACCAACATTGATGCCCACCAAACAGGATTGTATGAAAACTCACACAAACACATAGCAAACTACATTTAGATTCTTATTTAATGTTTAACAACCTATAAGCCTTAGAAAGAAGCCTAAATAAGCATACCAACATTGGTGCCCACCAAACAGGATTGTATGAAAACTCACACAAACACATAGCAAACTACATTTAGATTCTTATTTAATGTTTAACAACCTATAAGCCTTAGAAAGAAGCCTAAATAAGTATACCAACAGTCGTGCGCACCAAACAGGATTGTATGAAAACTCACACAAACACATAGCAAACTACATTTACATTCTTATTTTAATGTTTAACAACCTATAAGCCTTAGAAAGAAGCCTAAATAAGCATACCAACAGTGGTGCGCACCAAACAGGATTGTATGAAAACTCACACAAACACATAGCAAACTACATTTAGATTCTTATTTAATGTTTAACAACCTATAAGCCTTAGAAAGAAGCCTAAATAAGCATACCAACATTGGTGCCCACCAAACAGGATTGTATGAAAACTCACACAAACACATAGCAAACTACATTTAGATTCTTATTTAATGTTTAACAACCTATAAGCCTTAGAAAGAAGCCTAAATAAGCATACCAACATTGGTGCCCACCAAACAGGATTGTATAAAAACTCACACAAACACATAGCAAACTACATTTAGATTCTTATTTAATGTTTAACAACCTATAAGCCTTACAAAGAAGCCTAAATAAGTATACCAACAGTCGTGCGCACCAAACAGGATTGTATGAAAACTCACACAAACACATAGCAAACTACATTTACATTCTTATTTTATATTTAACAACCTATAAGCCTTAGAAAGAAGCCTAAATAAGCATACCAACAGTGGTGCGCACCTAACAGGATTGTATGAAAACTCACACAAACACATAGCAAACTACATTTAGATTCTTATTTAATGTTTAACAACCTATAAGCCTTAGAAAGAAGCCTAAATAAGCATACCAACAGTGGTGCGCACCAAACAGGATTGTATGAAAACTCACACAAACACATAGCAAACTACATTTAGATTCTTATTTAATGTTTAACAACCTATAAGCCTTAGAAAGAAGCCTAAATAAGTATACCAACAGTGGTGCGCACCAAACAGGATTGTATGAAAACTCACACAAACACATAGCAAACTACATTTACATTCTTATTTTATATTTAACAACCTATAAGCCTTAGAAAGAAGCATAAATAAGCATACCAACAGTGGTGCGCACCAAACAGGATTGTATGAAAACTCACACAAACACATAGCAAACTACATTTACATTCTTATTTTATGTTTAACAACCTATAAGCCTTAGAAAGAAGCCTAAATAAGCATACCAACAGTGGTGCACACCAAACAGGATTGTATGAAAACTCACACAAACACATAGCAAACTACATTTAGATTCTTATTTAATGTTTAACAACCTATAAGCCTTAGAAAGAAGCCTAAATAAGCATACCAACATTGGTGCCCACCAAACAGGATTGTATGAAAACTCACACAAAAACATAGCAAACTACATTTACATTCTTATTTAATGTTTAACAACCTATAAGCCTTAGAAAGAAGCCTAAATAAGTATACCAACAGTGGTGCGCACCTAACAGGATTGTATGAAAACTCACACAAACACATAGCAAACTACATTTACATTCTTATTTTATGTTTAACAATCTATAAGCCTTAGAAAGAAGCCTAAATAAGCATACCAACAGTGGTGCGCACCAAACAGGATTGTATGAAAACTCACACAAACACATAGCAAACTACATTTAGATTATTATTTAATGTTTAACAACCTATAAGCCTTACAAAGAAGCCTAAATAAGCATACCAACACTGCTGTGCACCAAACAGGATAGTATGAAAACTCACACAAACACATACCAAAGTACATTTACATACTTATTTTATGTTTAACAATCTATAAGCCTTAGAAAAAGGCCTAAATAAGCATACCAAAAGTGGTGGACACCAAACGGGATTGTAGAAAAACAAAGAAATAATGTCATTTTTTCGTTCATACAAATACATTAAAATAATATTACATTTTCATTTTTATTTTATATCAGATACTGCGTCAAGAACATCGGAACAGGAGTTTCAACTGAGGACCACACCAGCGGACGAGGACTTTCAACAGAGGACCAGACCATTGGACGAGGACTTTCAACAGAGGACTACACCATCGGACGAGGACTTTCAACAGAGGACTACACCATCGGACGAGGACTTTCAACAGAGGACCAGACGATTGGACGAGGACTTTCAACACAGGACCAGACCATCAGACGAAGGCTTTCAACACAGGACGAACAAAGATTCTGCTTCAAATCAAACTTCAACCAAGGTACAGTATAACAAGTAAAAAAAGAGAAAAATTAATTAATATTCTTCTTTAATGTTTAACCACCTATAAGCCTTAGAAAATAGCCTACAGAAGCATACCAAAATTGTGGCGCACCAAAAAGGATTGTAGAAAAACACAGAAATAATGCAATTTTTTCATTAATACAAAGACATTCAAATAACATAACATTTTCATTTTTATTTTATAACAGATACTGCGTCAAGAACATCGGAACAGGAGTTGGAACTGAGGACCACACCAGAGGACGAGGACTTTCAACAGAGGACTACACCATCGGACGAGGACTTTCAACACAGGACCAGACCATCGGACGAAGGCTTTCAACACAGGACCAACAAAGAATTTTGCTTCAAATCAAACTTCAACCAAGGTACAGTATAAAAAGTAATATCTATCATCTATCTCTTATTTGTCTTTTAGGGCCAATAATCTTTAACAGTAAATACAAACTTCAATGTAAACTTAAAAAAAATAAATTGGCATAGTCCAAAAAAGTCTAAAAACACAGAATATATACAATTTGTCATTGTAACATTCCAGTGCTAAACCCTAATTTAATTGCCATTTGACAAATTGAATAGTGCTGTAAATAAGGACATAACATCTTATTGAAAATACCTTTTTAGTTACTGAAACACTTGCTTTTGGATACATGTTTAATAAATAAAAATTTCTTTAAATAATTATCTGATGGCCTTATTTAGACTTTGATTCAATTGACCGCATTGAAATTGATTAAGTATAAAATGTTAACACATTATTGATAACTATTTGTCATGAAAAACAACTTCACATCTCAAAATAAACTAATGGTACATTATTTTATTTTTACAGATTAACATGGCTGATAACGAGAGTAAACAAGAAAAGAAAAGACGCCAAGCCAGAGAACGACGACAGAGAGCAGACAGCCAGCAGACACCGGAGAAGAAGGAAATTCGACGAGAAAAAGAACGCAAAAGAATTGCAAGCAAAAGACTGTCACTTGCAGAAATTAAAGATATGTCAAAAAAAGCAACAAAGAAAATAAAGCATTTACAACCTGTTGCTCAAACATCAGATGACATTTTACCAGAAAAAATACAAGAGATACCAAAAAAAGCAACAAAGAAAACAAAGCATTTAGAACCGTTTCATGAAACATTACATGACATTTTACCTCAAACAATACAACATATACCAAGAAAAGCAACGAAAAAAACAAAACATTTAGAACCTGTTGTTGAAACATTATATGACATTTCACCTGATGAATATGAAAGTCAAAATCCTATATGCTTTGCAAATTGTCCTCTACTCAAGTCTTTAGTAGTAGAGGTTCATAGTTGTGGGGACATGACTACTCAATGTCAGTTTTGTGAGGCTTATTATTTTAAACAGGAGAGACCCAGAGATGGACAATTTATTAGTTGTTGTCAAAAAGGCAAGTTCAAACTTCCAGAAAGGAAAGAATTTCCAATTTATTTACAAAATATTATGACTGAACCTACTTTTCCAAACTACAAAAATTTTAAGACAAACATAAGATCCTACAATAGTGCCATATCCTTTGCATCCATGGGGGCAACATTAGCTGCTAATGTACCAGGACATGGTCCTTACTGTTTTAAAGTCCAAGGACAAATTTATCATCGCACTTCCCATTTACATCCAGAGGAAGGAAATCAAAGAAAATTCGCTCAACTATATGTCCTAGATACAATGGAAGCTGTTGACCAACGTATGCAGATGGAAGAAAATAAAAAATGCTTACCCACTGTTTTCATAGAGCTAAATAACATTATGGACAACAATCCCTACAGTAAAGCTTATAAAAAATTGGCAGAAGTAGAAAATGAACAACTACTTCATTCACAAACACATCAATTACCAATGCCGAAGGTTAATATGGTGCTTAAAAGAGACAGACATACTGATAAACGTCGTTATAACTTGCCAACAACAAATGAGGTTGCAATGGTGTTTCACAATGATGAAGGAGAACCACCATTTCAAAGAGACATTCGAATATATCCTAGAAATGAGGACCAACCGTTTATTAATATGAGTATCTTAAGTCCAAATTTAGATCCAATGACATATCCCATCTTTTTCCCACACGGAGAAGCAGGTTGGCAACCAAAATTAACTCTTCCCAGTTACCCAAATGCTAAAGCCAGAATCCGAAATAATGTTTCTATGCTTGAATTTAAAGTAGCTCAAATTGCCATTCGCAATGTATTTAATCCAATTTTATGTGGTGGGAAACTAACACAACAATGGATTATTGATTCATATTTGCAAGTTGAGGCAAATAATTTAAACTTTATCAAATATCAACAAGATAAACTCCGTGTAGAACAATATTCTGGACTCATGGACTATGTTGCTGACGTGGCTACAAGCAGAGACATGACAGCTGGCAAAGCCATCATTTTACCATCTTCCTTTCAAGGATCTCCTCGGAATATGAGAGAAAGATACAATGATGCTATGGCTATTGTGACAAAATTTGGCAAACCCGATTTATTTGTGACATTTACATGTAATCCACAATGGCCAGAAATTACACTAAATCTACTTCTTGGACAAACTGCTTCAGATCGACCAGATTTAGTAGCCAGAGTTTTTAAGATTAAATTAAATGAATTAATACGTGACTTCACTATAAATCAGTTATTTGGCAAATGTCTTGCTTATGTATATACCATTGAATTTCAAAAAAGAGGCCTTCCACATGCACATCTTCTAATAATACTTCAAGAAAAAGATAAATTAGATACTTCAGACAAAGTGGATGCAGTCATTGTTGCTGAACTACCAGATCCAGAACTATATGGTAGACTATATGAGATTGTTACTCATCGCATGATTCATGGACCCTGTGGTGACCTTAACCCACAATCACCATGTATGGAAAATAATAAATGTTCCAAAGAATTTCCAAAAGATTATAGAGACAAAACCTATGCCAATTGTGATGGATATCCACTTTATAAAAGAAGAGAAGGAGATAGTGCCATTATTCGTGGGAAAAAAGTGGACAATAGATATGTAGTACCCTACAATCCACATTTACTCATGAAGTACAACGCCCACATCAACGTAGAAGCCTGCACTTCCATCAAATCCATTAAATATGTCTACAAATATATTTACAAAGGTTACGATGCAGCTACTGTGGTCGTCAAAAGTGCAGACAACCCTGAAAGTAGTGAGTTAGTACATGATGAACTTGCATCTCATGTAGATGCTCGCTATGTCAGTGCGCCAGAAGCTATGTGGCGGCTTTTAAAATTTGAAATGCATGATAGATCACATGCAGTATATAGGTTAGCAGTACATTTGCCACAACGACATTTAGTCTATTTCCATGCTGGAAATGAAATGAATGCATTGGCCCAAAGTGAAGATCGTCACACTACACTAACTGCATGGTTTGCATTAAATTCCACTGATGCTGAAGCAACACAATACTTATATATTGAAATTCCATATCACTATGTTTTTGTGAATGGATTATGGAGACCAAGAAAAACCAGAGGCAATAAAATTATTCCAAGAATTTACACAGTCAGTCCAAGAGATGTTGAACGTTTTTGCTTACGGATATTACTTTTAAATGTTCCTGGAGCACAAAGTTTTGAACACTTAAGAACTGTTAATGACATTGTATATGAATCCTTCCATTTAGCTGCAAGACATAGAAACTTACTTGCTGATGATACAGAGTGGGAAAGATGCTTAGAAGAAGCAGCACAATGTCAAATGCCACGACAGATGAGAGAACAATTTGCTTTTATTTGTATCTTCTCAAATGCTCCAAATGCATTAGCTTTGTGGGAGACTTTTAAAAGTAATATGGCTGAAGACTTTATGCGACGATACAATGAACCCATTGCACACTTAAAAGCGTTAATGGAAATCCAAGAAGTCTTTTTAACTCATGGATTAAGTTGTGCAAGTTTTAATTTGCCTGATCCAGGTCTTATAGATGACATTAACTTTGAAGACTATGACATTCAACTACAAGCAGAAAGAACAGAAGAAAGACTTGCAACTTTAAATACACTACAATTGCAAGCATTTCATGCCATTAAAAATGCTATAGATGATGACATGGTGACAGAGCGTTATTTCTATCTTGATGGACCTGGCGGATCAGGAAAAACATATTTGTACAATTTATTAATGAGTTCAGTACGAGCACAAGGAAAAATAGCAATGGCGTTTGCCACTACTGGAATTGCTGCACTTTTATTAGAAGGTGGAAGAACTGTTCATAGTGGATTTAAACTGCCAGTGCCTATTTTAGAAAATTCTGTGTCAGATATTCGCATGACATCCTTACAAGCAAAGAAATTGAAGAAATGTAAATTAATTATAATAGATGAGGCCACAATGATGTCATGCTATGCCCTCCAATGTATTGACCGTTTGCTTCGTGAAGTCATGGATAATATTTTTCCATTTGGTGGAAAGGTAATGTTGTTGGGTGGCGATTTTAGACAAACATTACCTGTTGTTGTACATGGAAATCGAACTGACATTATCGAAACATGTATAAAGTCAAGTACAGTATGGAAACATTTTACCCATCTTCAACTGCAACAAAATATGAGATCAGAAGGCCAAACTGATTTCAATGATTGGCTTATTAAAATTGGAGAAGGCAGAACAGAAAAAATACTACATTTACCTGACGACACTGTAGAGATCCCACCTCATATGATTTGTCAACAAGATATTATATCGGCTATATTTGAAGGGAGCATAAATAACGAAGAATATTCCGAGCTTGCCAACCAAGTCATACTGACGTGTAAAAATAAAGATGCATTAATACTCAATAATAAAATCTTAAAAAAAATTTATGCACCACAAAGAAATTATCACAGTGCTGATTCTGTACTTGCTGATGACAATGAAAGTCAGGCTAACTTTTCGACTGAATTCATAAACTCTTTAACTCCTTCTGGAATGCCACCACATATTTTGCAGCTAAAGAAAGGTGCAATTATCATGTTACTGCGAAATATGAATCCCAAAAAAGGCCTATGCAATGGCACAAGATTAATTGTTCAACAATTAAAGGACCATTTTATAGATGCTGAAATTTTAACTGGGACCCATAGAGGAGAGAGAGTTTTCATACCAAGAATAGATTTAGCACCAAGTGAAAGTAGTCTCCCTTTTATACTTCAAAGAAGACAATTTCCCATTATTATGGCATTTGCCATGACCATTAATAAATCACAAGGTCAAACTTTCAAATCTGTGGGAATTTTCTTGGAAGAACCAGTTTTTGCACATGGCCAATTGTACGTTGCGTTGTCAAGGTGCAAAAATCCACAGGCTATTAAAGTTTACATTGAAAACAATGAAAGTCAAGGTGATTTATTAGAAGATGGACGTATTTTTACTAAAAACATTGTCTACTATGAAGTACTATAACTTTGAAGGATACTAATTAAAGATGCCAAGATTTTTTAAAAGCATTGCAAAATACATAACAATTGGTTGTTTCATTCAGTCATAATTAATGGAAGTCATGTTTATGAATGATTCGTCTCACAAAATACTTGCCTTGCATTGTTAGTAAAAATTATGTTAAAATGTTAAGTCACTATGTTAATGTTTCTAATGTTACAAGTTTAAAAAATATATTTTCAAGTTATTTCATTCAACATATTACAAAGTGGATGTTAAAAGGTCAAGCACCTTTTAAGTCACAATGTAAATATTGTCTGTTATCTTAAGATTACTACCTACATTAATGTTTATCGACAATTTATGTGCTCAGTAATAAATTAGTTTAATTACGTACGTTTTAAGAAGAGTTTGACTGTATGCCTTCCTCTACATTCAATGTATATTCAAGTTAACAATTATTGTGATAGAAATTCAATTTTAATACTGATTAATTTAAATGTCAATTGATTTTACATTCAAATGTTAATACTTTTAATAAAAAATTACTTTACAAAATGTATTCACTATGTTCCTGTTTATAATGTTCAAAATTATACCAATGTTTTGTCAACTTCTAAACTTACATAAAAAATAAAGTTCAAGTTTAAAAATATATACTTTGATGGTTATTGTTTACATATATTTTAAACTTCATGTTAAAATTTGCAACGTTTAAAAAAGGCTTTTTACTTTTGGCTTTCCTATTCATTCAATGTATATTCAAGTTAACAATTCTTCAGATACTAATTACATTTTAAAAAACTATTACATCAACATTTTACAAAAATACACGTTCATATTAAAATACTTACAAGTGTCAAAAATATATGTTAATAACTAAACAACTTGACAAACATATACATCACATTGCCGTCATTTTTTGACGGGCAAGTCGCTAGTTACAAATAATATTGATATTGTATCAAATGTTGAAATAGGGCAACCTTTGGGAAACAGTGATCACAACACAGTCTCATTTGAGATTGAATTTAAAAAAACACATTTTAGGGGGCCAACAAAAACTCTTAATTTTAAAAGGGCAGATTTTAACGGTCTAAGGGCAGCAATACAAAGTATAGACTGGGACAGAGAACTGATAGGTAAAAATACTGAACATAAATGGACAACATTTAAATCCTTACTAAATATACATACACATCGGTATATACCGTGTGGGAATAAAAGTAAAAGGAGTAAATCACAACCCATGTGGCTTAACAATGATTTAAAGATCAAGATACGGAGTAAAAAACAGGCATTTAAATTATACAAACAAGAGGGGACAGAGTCTGCTTTACGGGAATACAAGGAAATCAACAAGGCTTGCAAAAGCGCGAATAGACTGGTTAAAATAGAAAATGAAAAATTAATTGCAAAAGAGAGTAAGACTAACCCTAAAATATTTTTTAAGTATATTAATGGGAAGAAGGCGAGGAAGGAAGCTATAGGAACATTAGAATGTGAAACAGGCTGTCTGAAAATTAGTGACCAGGAAAAGGCAGATGAGCTAAATAGGTTATTTTCTTCGGTATACACAAGGGAGGTACCAGTGGTTGGGACACTGCAACATAATGGGGCTACACTACCTTTGCCAAATAATTGGTTAATACAGGAAGTAATTCAAAAGAGGTTGGAAAAAATAAATGTTAATAAAGCCCCGGGTCCTGATGGAATACATCCAAGGGTACTAAGGGAACTGGGTTCTGTAATAGCCAAACCATTATATTTAATTTTTCAAGATTCACTCAACACAGGGTCTCTACCAGATGACTGGAGAAAAGCTGATGTGATACCTATATTTAAAAAGGGAGCAAGAGCAAATCCGGGGAATTATAGACCAGTGAGCCTCACTTCTGTAGTGGGGAAGCTTTTAGAAGGGTTAATAAGGGATAATATACAAGAATATGTCTATTTGAACAGGATTATAAGTAGGAGTCAACATGGGTTTATGAGGGATAGGTCATGTCAAACAAATCTAATTAGTTTCTATGAGGAGGTTAGTAGGAACCTGGATCAAGGCAACTCAGTGGATGTAGTATTTTTGGATTTTGCAAAGGCTTTTGATACAGTGCCACATGGGAGACTATTGGGCAACTAAGGGATACAGGAATTGCAGTATATATCTGCTCATGGATTGAGAGCTGGCTAAAAGACAGGAAGCAAAGGGTTGTTGTAAATGGAACATACTCCGATTGGACTAATGTGGTAAGTGGGGTCCCTCAGGGTTCAGTATTAGGTCCTCTCCTTCATATTTATTAATGACTTAGAGGTAGGATTGGAGTGTGGGGTCTCCATTTTTGCTGATGACACAAAGTTGTGCAAGGTAATTAAATCAGAAAATGATGTGCTTTCCCTCCAAGGGGATTTACATAAAATTGAGGAATGGGCATCTAAATGGCAGATGAGATTTAATACGAATAAATGTAAGGTTATGCATCTGGGAAGGAAAAATAGCCATGCAATTTATAGTCTTAATGGAGCAAATCTAGGTGTATCAGATATTGAAAGGGATTTGGGAATGCTTGTGGACAACCACCTAGGTAACAGTGCTCAAAGCCAAGCAGCAGCTGCAAAGGCAAATAAAATATTAGCATGTAGTAAGAAGGGTATAGAAGCCAGGGAAGCAAATATAATTCTGCCACTATACAAATCTGTAGTACGCCCTCATTTGGAATATGGAGTACAATTTTGGGCACCACTTCATAAAAAGGACATTTTAGAGCTGGAAAAGGTACAGAGAAGGGCAACAAAACTAATAAGGGGAATGGAGGGGCTAAGTTATGAAGAAAGACTAACCAAATTAAACTTATTTTCTCTAGAAAAAAGGCGTCTAAGAGGAGATATGATTACCTTATATAAATACATCCAGGGTCAGTATAAAGATTTGTCGGGGGAGCTTTTTGTGCCAAGAGGTTTTCAACTGACAAGAGGACATCCCTTGAGGTTAGAAGTAAAAAGATTCCACCTCAAAGAAAGAAAATGGTTCTTCACAGTAAGGGTGGTTAATCTGTGGAATTCTCTACCATAGGAGGTGGTGACAGCGGATTCGATAGATAACTTTAAAAGGGGACTAGATTTATTTATAATTAAAAAGGGTATTCAGGGTCATCATGGATAATTAGAGAGACAGTAATGATCCAAATTTTTTACATTTCCCCTTGAGACAATTGGCTAAGTCTCGCTTGTTTTTTTTTTTTTTCTATTTGCCTTCCTCTGGACTAATTAATAATAATAAAAAAAAATAAAAAAAACATGAAATAATTGATTAATAATTAATCAACAACTAATGAATTAATAGTTAATCTGCATATTGCAGATCAGAGGAGATCTTAAAAGGTTGAACTTGATGGACTGAAAGTCTTTTTTCAACCTTAAATACTATGTAACCCTCCTCATCCTCCAACTCCCTCCTCATCCTCCCTCCTCAACCCCCCCATCCTCAACCCCCCTCCTCAACCCCCCCATCCTCATCCTCTCTCCTCAACCCCCACATCCTCAACCCCCCTCCTCAACCTCAACCCCCCTCCTCAACCCCTCCTCCTCATCCTCAACCTCCCTCCTCATCCTCCCTCCTCAACCCCCCCATCCTCAACCTCCCTCCTCAACCCCCCCATCCGTAACCCCCTCCTCAACCCCCCCATCCTCATCCTCCCTCCTCAACTCCCCATCCTCATCCTCAACCCCCTCCTCAACTTCAACCCTCTTCAACCTCAACCCTCTTCAACCTCAACCCTCCTCAACCCCAACCCCCCCCTCCTCAACCCAACTCCTCAACCTCCCCCCTCAACCTCCCTCCTCAACCCCCCCATCCTCAACCCCCATCCTCATCCTCTCTCCTCAACCCCCCATCCTCAACCCCCCTCCTCAATCCCTCCTCCTCATCCTCCCTCCTCATCCTCATCCTCCCTCCTCATCCTCAACCTCCCTCCTCATCCTCCCTCCTCAACCTCCCTCCTCAACCCCCCTCCTCAACCCCCTCCTCAACCTCCCTCCTCAACCCCCCATCCTCAACCCCCCATCCTCATCCTCAACCCCCTCCTCAACCCCCTCCTCAACCTCAACCCTCCTCAATCTCAACCCTCCTCAACCTCAACCGCCCCTCAAGCCCAACCCCCCCTCAACCACCCTCCTCAACCCCTCCCATCCTCAACCCCCCATCCTCAAACCCCCCATCCTCATCCTCTCTCCTCAACCCCTCCTCCTCATCCTCAACCCCCTCCTCAACCCCCTCCTCAACCTCCCTCCTCATCCTCCCTCCTCATCCTCAACCCCCCTCCTCAACCCCCTCCTCAACCCCCTCCTCAAGCCCCCCATCCTCATCCTCAACCCCCCATCCTCAACCTCCCTCCTCAACCTCAACCCCCCTCAACCCCAACCCACCTCCTCAACCTCAACCCCCTCAACCTCCCCCCTCAATTCCCCTCAAACCCAACCCCCCTCCTCAACCCCCCTCCTCAACCTAAACCCTTTCAACTCCCCTCCTCCACCTAAACCCCCCTAAATACCTCCCCCCTCTCCCCTCACTTACCTGCTTGTGCTCCGGCCTCCGCTCCTTGACCCGGCTCGCATGTGACGTCACATGCTCGCCGCATCATTAGCATATATCGGAGCACAAGCAGGTAAGTGAGGGGAGAAGGGGGAGGTATTTAGGGGGATTTAGGTGGAGGAGGGGGGTTTAGGTTGAGGAGGGGTGTTGAGGAGGTGGATTGGACTTGAGGGTAATTGAGGGGGGAGGTTGAGGGGGGTTGAGGTTGAGGAGGGGGGAGGGTAAGAGACACGGGAGGTAGAGAGACACACGGGGGGGGTTAGAGACACACAGGGGGGTTAGAGACACACTGGGGGGGTTAGAGAGACACGGGGGGAGAGTGACTTGAGTATTAGCCGAGAGGTCCCTTTTTTGCCTTAAAAAAAGGGCTGAAAAACTCGGCTTATACTCGAGTATATGCGGTATGTAATCCTGCTGCGGTCGCGCATCTGCAATTCATTAGGACACGTACTCAGCTGAATCTGCTGTGCAGTGTGTGAGACTGACCAATCTGTGACCAATTCTCAGCAATGGGTGATAACATGCAAATGAGACATGGTCCAAATTAGGCTAGTGCATGACACGCACATAAAGTCCTTCAGACTCTGTATCCACATATGCTGCAGTGTGCACACCCATACATGTACTCTCTTTTGGATGTTAAATCAATCTGTTAATCAGAATCAGTTTTAAATGCAGATATTGAACAGACATTTTATTGATAACAATTCTGATTATGATATATTAGCCTCCTGGATTTAAGTAGTTATTGTAGCCCCATATATCTTTAGCCGTGACCAGAGAGCTTACAGTGCTGCATTGCTATTGTATGTGAATTGTGAAGATTCCAGATAGTGGCACTATTCCGCTCCAACACTTCCTGCCTTTTAGATACAGGAATTGCCCTCAATATGCTAGCAATCTTCAATGAAGGAATGGGCCGCTCAATGAACGGCTATCATATCAATCCTTCTTAAAGAAATACACCATAGTCTATGTATTTCAGAAGCATGGCTTTTAATATGGACTCTCTCAATTAGTTTCTAAACCGCAATTGAACACACCGACAAAAAGATTTCCCTCCTCCAGTTCCATCACAGTGGGATAAACACATTCAAATCCCCCGCCCAGATTAGCATCTCCCAATCATATGAATAGAAGAGTAAATCAGGAGGCAGGGAGAACAGTGGGCTTGGCTTGCACGCCTAGGGGGCGGACCACTGGGCCGATTCCACGTGGCCTTAGAGCGGCAACAGAACAAAAAGCCTGTAATTACCCCAACATCCTGCAGTGCCATCTTGTGGACAACAAATTGAATTTTTCTTTCAGTTTGCAGTGATAAAATATCTTCACAGAAATATATCCCACTACCAAGCCTATTATTACAGTAAAAGCACAATAGGGTGTGATGATGTATATGATACTCACACCGCATGGTACTCGGAAAACCCATGTTCACCTGACCTGGAAGCCTCGCTGGCTCGATCCACTCCCTCAGGGTCCTCTCCCACTCTGTATAGGTTATAACTTGTGGTGGTCCAACACCAGTTGCACGGGCTGCTCTGGCCTCCTCTGCCATCTTCCTCTTCATCCTTCACCCGGCTGTCATCATATGTGTGCTTGACAGACTTCACATCCCTGTTGTCATACAACAATGCAGCAACAACTGAAACACCCTCACTCCAGGCACTTGTCTTCTGGCTAGGCCTCACTTACCTCCCTCCATGAATAATGCTATAGCAAATTTCTGTGAGGACTGCCCACTGCTCCCTATACACATCCCCATGCTGCAGGGGTCTCTATCAGGACCCCTGCAGCAACCCCACATTAACCCCTTGCAGCGGGGGTCCCCGATCGTCACCGATCAGGCCCCCGCTGCATTTAAAACATTTAAATTCCCCTCCCCGGCTCCTTAATGGGCCCGCGGCACACTATTAGCCAATCGTGGCCGTGACAAATTTTTTTAACCCCCCTCTATGCTGGGGGGCCCCATCGGGACCCCCAAAGTGTCCCTGCATTAACCCTTTGCAGCGGGGGGTCCCCCATCTGCATAGATCAGGCTGCATTTCAAAATTTTAGATTCCCCTCCGTGGCTCCTTAAAGGTCAATACAGACCCCCATAAGCACTTAATTAACCCTGTCCCTCATGGGGGTCAATACAGACCCCCATAAGCACTTAATTAACCCTATAATTCATGGGGGGCAATACAGACCACCATAAGCACTTAATCAACCATATAATTCATGGGGGTAAATACAGACCCCCATAAGCACTTAATTAACCCCATAACTCATGGGGGTCAATACAGACCCCCATAAGCCAATAATTAACCCCTTTAACTCATGGGGGTCAATACAGACCCCCATAAGCCAATATTTAAACGCCGTCACTCATGGGGGTCAATACAGACCCCCATAAGCACTGAATTAACCCTGTCAATAATGGGGGTCAATACAGACCCCCATAAGCCTCCATTTAACCCCGTCACTCATGGGGGTCAATACAGACCCCCATGCGCCTCGATTTAACCCTGTCACTCATGGGGGTCAAAACAGATCCCCATAAGCTTCTATTTAACCCCATCAATCCTATAAGGGTATATTATGACCCTTATGGGACTGTTAAAAACCTAACATTAACCACATAAGTGGCATGATGGTCCACAAGGACCATCATGACACTAACTACAAACACTACACTATAGCCCCCAATAAACCATTAAATCTAAACTAACCCTCCTCTACACTAATCTATTAATACTTACACTACCTACCTACACTACCTACCCCCTAATAAACCTCCCCACCACTCTAATTACAAAAAATAAAAAACCTACCTTACAAAAAATAAAAAAAACTACCTTAGAGAAAATAAAAAAACCGAAGTCACCAAAAATAAAAAAACCTACATTACAGAAAATAAAAAACCCAAGTCATTAAAAATAAAAAAAAACTACAGTACAGAAAAAAAAAAACTACATTACAGAAAATAAAAAACCTGTCACCAAAAATAAAAAACCTTCATTACAGAAAATAAAAAAATACATTACAACCCCCCCCCCCCCACTACAGAAAAAAAAATTACACACCTGACAGACATACATAATACAATACATACATGTAATACATTACATTAAATACAATACATTACATACTTACATTACATACAATACATTACATATGATACAAATAAAATACCCCCTATCTATCTAACATACAATCTATCTAATATACAATAAATCCTAACTACATACAGAAACCCTAATTCTAAGCTAAAATAAAATAATTAAAATCCTAGCTACATGCACAAACCCTAATTCTAAAAGCTAAAATAAAATAATTACAATCCTAACTACATACGCAGATCCTAATTCTAAGCGAAAATAAAATAATTAAGACCACTTACCTTTAAGATGTCTCTTCAGATCACTAACCTAGGGGTAAAACAAGACAAAAAAATTAGTACAAAACATTAACATAAAATAAATAAACATTATACACATTCTAAATATTCTACTCACCTTTCCAGCATGTCCCGTCCTTCTTTTCTTCTCAGGCGCGGCCCTGTTAAAAAAAACAGAATACATTAATACAATATACAGACATGAAATAAAATAAACATATAAACATATAAATATACATTCAACTTCAACCTCTTCAGCCCCGGCTGGGCCCTGGAACCATCTGCGCCCTAAATAAATCAAAATCAAAAAACTAACGGAGGTCTGCACTCGCAGACCTCCCCGACGCTAATGAGCCTCTTGGAGCCTTTTCCGGGAGGAAATTGCCAATGGCGGCTTCTGATTGGCTGACGTCAGCTAATGAGAATGCGCAGATGTCTTCACCCAATCACTCCGTGGGGGTGTATCCCATAGTGATTGGCTGAAGGCATCTGCGCCTTGTGATTGGTTCCAATAAAGATTTACAGGTGCTTTAGCCAATCAGGGTGGGATTTTGGGGTGTATCCCATCCTGATTGGCTCACACATTGACGACTTTTGATTGGCTGAAATTGATAGACAGCTTTTTCAGCCAATCAGAAGCCGCCATTGCCAATTTCCTCCCGGAAAAGGCTCCGGGAGGCTCATTAGCGTCGGGGAGGTCTGTGAGTGCAGACCTCCATTAGTTTTTTGATTTTTATTTTTTTAGGGTGCGGATGGTTCCAGGGCCCAGCCGGGGCTGAAGAAGTGGAGGTTGGGAACATCGCGGGGAGGTAAGTTGAATGTATATTTATATGTTTATATGTTTATTTTATTTTGTGTCTGTATATTGTATTAATGTATTCTGTTTTTTTTAACAGGGCTGTGCTGGAGAAGAAAAGAAGGACGGTACATGCTGGAAAGGTGAGTAGAATATTTAGAATGTGTTTAATGTTTATTTATTTTATGTTAATGTTTTGTACTCATTTTTTTGTTTTGTTTTACCCCTAGGTTAGTGATCTGAAGGGACATCTTAAAGGTTAATGGTCTTAATTATTTTATTTTAGCTTAGAATTAGGGTCTGTGCATGTAGTTTGGATTGTAATTATTTTATTTTAGCTTTTAGAATTAGGGTCTGTGTATGTAGTTAGGATTTAAATTATTTTATTTTAGCTTAGAATTAGGGTTTCTGTATGTAGTTATGATTTATTGTATATTAGATAGATTGTATGTTAGATAGATAGGGGGTATTTTATTTGTATTATATGTAATGTATTGTATGTAATGTATTGTATGTAATGTATTGTATGTAATGTATTGTATTTAATGTAATGTATTTTATGTATGTATTGTATTGTGTATGTTTGTCTTTCCTTTTCAGGTGTGTAATTTATTTTATTTTTTTTCTGTAGTGGGGGGGGGAGGGGTTATAATGTAGTTTTTTTATTATTTTCTGTAATGTAGGTTTTTTTATTTTTGGTGACTTAGGTTTTTTTATTTTCTGTAAGGTAGGTTTTTTTTATTTTTTGTAAGGTATGTTTTTTTTATTTTTTGTAATTAGAGTGGTGGGGAGGTTTATTAGGGGGTAGGTTGTGTAGGTAGGTAGTGTAAGTATTAATAGATTAGTGTAGAGGAGGGTTAGTTTAGATTTAATGGTTTATTGGGGGGTTTTATCAGCCCCATAAGGGTCATAATATACCCTTATGGGACTGATGGGGTTAAATAGAGGCTTATGGGGGTCTGTGTTGACCCCCATGAGTGATGGGTTAATTAAGTGCTTATGGGGTCTGTATTGACCCCCATGAGTGACGGGGTTAATTATTGGCTTATGGGGGTCTGTATTGACCCCCATGAGTTATATGGCTAATTATTGGCTTATGGGGGTCTGTATTGACCTTCATGAATTATATGGTTAATTAAGTGCTTATGGGGTCTGTATTCACCCCCATGAATTATAGGGTTAATTAAGTGCTTATGGGGGTCTGTATTGACCCCAATGAATTATAGGGTTAATTAAGTGCTTATGGTGGTCTGTATTGACCCCCATGAGTTATAGGGTTAATTATTGGCCTCTGGGGGTCTGTATTGACCTTCATGAATTATAGGGTTAATTAAGTGCTTATGGGGGTCTGTATTCACCCCCATGAATTATAGGGTTAATTTAGTGCTTATAGGGGTCTGTATTGACCCCAATGAATTATAGGGTTAATTAAGTGCTTATGGTGGTCTGTATTGAACCCCATGAGTTATAGGGTTAATTATTGGCTTATGGGGGTCTGTATTGACCCCCATGAATTATAGGGTTAATTAAGTGCTTATGGGGGTCTGTATTGACCCCAGGAATTATAGGGTTAATTAAGTGCTTATAGGGGTCTGTATTGACCCAAATGAATTATAGGGTTAATTAAGTGCTTATGGTGGTCTGTATTGAACCCCATGAGTTATAGGGTTAATTATTGGCTTATGGGGGTCTGTATTGACCCCCATGAATTATAGGGTTAATTAAGTGCTTATGGGGGTCTGTATTGACCCCAGGAATTATAGGGTTAATTAAGTGCTTATGGGGGTCTGTATTGACCCCCATGAATTATGGGTTTAATTAAGTGCTTATGGGGGTTCTGTATTGACCCCCATGAGGGATGGGGTAAATTAAGGACTTATGGGGGTCTGTATTGACCCGCATGAGTGACAGGGTTAGTTAAGTGCTCATGGGGGTCTGTATTGACCCGCATGAGTGACAGGGTTAGTTAAGTGCTCATGGGGGTCTGTATTGACCCCCATGAGTTATGGGGTTAACTAAGTGCTCATGGGGGTCTGTATTGACCCCCATGAATTATAGGGTTAATTATTGGCTTATGGGGGTCTGTATTGACCCCCATGAGTTATAGAGTTAATTATTGGCTTATGGGGGTCTGTATTGTCCCCCAGGAATTATAGGGTTAATTAAGTTCTCATGGGGGTCTGTATTGACACCCATGAGTTATAGGGTTAATTATTGGCTTATGGGGGTCTGTATTGACCCCCATGAATTATAGGGTTAATTATTGGCTTATGGGGTGTCTGTATTGACCCCCATGAGTGACAGGGTTAATTAAGTGCTTATCGGGGGGTCTGTATTGACCCCCATGAGTGACGGGGTTAATTAAGGCCTTATGGGGGTCTGTATTGACCCCCATGAGATATAGGGTTATTTAAGTGCTTATGGGGGTCTGTATTGACCCGCATGAGTTATAGGGTTAATTATTGGCTTATTGGGGTCTGTATTGACCCCCATGAGTTATGGGGTTAATTTTGGTTGCCTGGGGTTAATATTTTTTAGTGGGGGTCCTTTCAGGACCTTTACAGTCCTTTAAGGACCTGCGTGGTGGGAAATTTAAAAATTGAAATGCAGCGGGGTCACGATCGGTGCCGATCGGGGACCCCTGCTGCAAGGGATTAATGTGGGGGCGCTGCGGGGGTCCCTATGGACCCCTTGCAGCAAGTGGTTAATGTGGGGACACTTTGGGGGTCCCGATTGGGAACCCCAGCATAAAGGGAGGTTAATTTTAGGTGCCGCAGCCGGAATTTGTAATAGTGTGCCGCGGGCCCTTTAAGGAGCCGCGGCGGGGAATTTAAACGTTTTAAATGCAGCGGGGGCCTGATCGGTGCCGATCGGGGATCCCCGCTGCAAGGGGTTAGTTTGTGGGGGCTGCGGGGGTCCCTATGGACCCCTGCAGCAAGGTGTTAATGTGGGGTCACTTCGGGGGTCCCAATGGGGACCCCCGCATAGAGGGGGGTTAATTTTAGGTACCGGGGGGGTAGTTGGAGTACCCTCCACGGCAGGGCTTATGTGGGGGACTGCCGCGGAGGTCCTGTTTAGGACCCCTGCTGCAATTGATGAAGTGCGGGAGCCTCCTCATGTACATTATCACAGTGTTCATACGGACGGCCCTGCTGCGTAGCTCACACGTTGCTCGCAGCAGGGCTAATGTAATAGCGTCGTAACTTTGAGAAGTTTAGCAGTAAGTAGGGTTTAAGTAGAAGCCTCTTATTTACGAGGCTGGAATTTAATAAGGCTGTATATGTGTATGTTAATTAATATGTATTATGTATTAGAGAAGGACAGGCCATTGTATGTGTATGTTATTGATATGTTCCTATACTTTCAGACTTTGTACACTAACTCTTCAGATATAACCAGTAGATGGAGGGTTAAACTGACAGCTGGAATTGAGAGTTGTAAAAAGCCACATAGCTCAAAAATGGAAATCTTCTACTTTAAACATTCAAGAAGTAATCAACAAGTTAAATACCATAATACATACTTTAGCAAACACATACCCTCAATTTCTAGAAATATGGAAGCCATGGCTCTCCTCAACTCAAGCTATAGACATTACTTAAACAGATAATTACACTTTACCTATATAAGCCTGTCTAAACTCCCCTCAAAAAAAAACCTGGATCCCCTTCTTCGACCCCAGGAGCAGGATGAACTCGTAGTAGTATGGGCTGGGTAAGTGACTGGTTGTCGGTCATTTCCTAGTCGAACCAGGTACGATATTTGTATTATATATGAAGATTCTGATTTGCTCATAGGACACATCAATTTAAGTTCAAGTTATTGTTTGATCAAAGTTGAAATGTAAAAAAAAAATGTTTTATCATTTTATCCCTTCTTTTCCTTTCCTTTCCATTTTTATAATATTTTATATGAAACATTGATATTTTAAATATCTAAACTCAGTGTTGTTATTTGCAACATAAGATCTCAACTAGCATTGTTTATTGTATCAAGATTGTTATACACCTTCTTACAGCCTTTCAATTTAGAAAATAGAAAATGTTGAAATGTGTCCTAATATACCCTGCATAACAAATTCCTTCTTAAACATTGTAAAACTTTATTAAGCAAAATGTTTGTAACAACACTGGCTTTGTTAGACAATAAAACATTTTGAAGTAAGGTCTCATGTGAGGTCTCTTGGAATAAAAAAGACTGGAGAAATTGGTACTTGTGTCTTATTTCCTGCTTTCCTGTGGTAGTGTTGGTGCTCCCTGGTGATGATTGTCCTGATAGTGTTCCAAATCCTGCTAGCAGGGATACAATAGACCTCACGATTCTACTGGGTAGGATTTAACTAGGATCTCTCCAAGCCCGATGAAGCAGTAGATTGTGACAGATACATAGTGGATATAGGACATATGGTGGCTTTGTGTGGCTTAAGTATGAACATCCTCATGGCCATGTCAAAAGGCTATGGCATTGTATTTCAATGCCATGACTGCTATGTGAACCAACACACCTTTATGCAATGGGACTGGCCCCCTCAGGTCTCAAGGTCAACCAGCAAGTTAGGCATGTCTGCTCTGGCTGAGATCACTTATTGTCAAGATGTTTTGAACAGAGCAGGGAGTTCCCCAAAAGCAATCAAAGACTTAGACTCGAGCACACCACGATGCTGCTTTGGCTCTAATGTGTCGGGATTAATACGACATATTATTTTCTAAATAATATAGAATAATGAATTTTGAGTTCAGAATCAATTTATAGACACATATTCCTTTTTATAAAATAACATTTATTGAAAATAACAAAATCAACTAGTCTAATGATAAAAATGTAATGTATCAAATCAAATGCAAATAAAACAAAATATAACCAGCCAGATATTAAAAGAAAATTAATCCATCATATTGTATAACTTATTATTTTATGACATCTTCTATACAATCCTTAAATCTCAATATAAACGTTTATCTCAATCCCATGTACAATAAAACCTGGAATAGCAACCCAAAGAATAAAATCAGATAAATCAATTAATAAAAATTCACCCAAAATAACGTTTAACAAGTGCTAATAATGTCTAATTATAGTATAATATAACTATACAGGAATGTATTAAATATAACACAATTATTGTAAAGTATTTTATAATATAATTGATAAGTTAGCTAAGTAAAATTAATTTATCTGTATTGGTCAAAAAGAAAAATGAGATATCAAATTCTGTACTAAAATTTATATCCGGATTTATAAATTTCAATGACAAAATGACATCTAAATAACTTTTTGGTAAGAAATAAACCAAACAGAGAAATTATGGTAATTGTTTTCAATTATATCATAAAATAAAATAATTCAATTTATACATTACCAATTATGACAAGATTCCACTGGTCAATTCCAAAATTGTCTGGCCTTTTCCACGGGATCACAGTTTTTCTCTAGCTCTTACTTTCTTTTTCTCTCCAGCCAGAATCCCAAATCAGTTAAAGTATCTAGTAACCAATAGAATCTCTCATGATGTCATCACATATTTAAATTTTTATAGTGAATATATTTTTCTATAGAGACATTTATTCCTTGAACCACAAGATGGCGCTCTCGGACCTTTGAATTTTCATACCTTTAATTAACTAATTACCCCTTTGACCCACAACCTATAAACAAGATAGGGTCATAAGAATGGTTATCAGTTAGATACCCCTTAACAGATTTATTATTCTGGGAAAGAGACTGAACGTCTAGTAACACATTCTTCACATGTGACATTTTGGGGAGGATTCCATTATTTCTAAGAAACATAACCTTTATAGACCTTTATCAATTAGTTTAGGAATTCACTCAAATATTTGTCTCTACAGAACAAAGAACTATTTAAACATGAAGAACTCACTTGTGAGAAGCTGTGAAAACACATCTTTTACATAGATATATTCAAATAATGGAATTGCATGCATAGATATATATATATATATAAATATATAAAGCATATAAAATATTAATACATTGGATATAAAATAGTGGTTAATAATTGGAATATCATATTATACTATAATATCCACAGAAGATAGAACTTTATTCATACAAAAGTTCTGACAAATGTTATAATAAACTGCCAGGCCAAAAATAAGTGGTGGTATTGTTGCAGCAGCAGAGGATTAGCTGAATTTTTTAATCCCTTTTTTCTGATATTGAGGTTTCTCACTACCCTCACAATTTTAAATCAGCCTGTGTGCTTTAAGTGGTAATTCAGAAAAAGCTTTAGTGAATTGCAGGCCCTTTCTTAGAGCCTCTAAAGATTAGTCTTATCCATCATATCTCTTTTCCCTATGATGACCTATGTGACTTAAGGGCTGACGTGAGATTACTGTTTCATTCTAAAATGGTTTTCAAAAGGAGCTTGCAGTCCATCCTGGAGAAGCTCAACTTCGCGGGGATCATCTTTATGGGCAGAATTGTTTTCTATGGTTCAGCAGCCTCATCATTTGATTCATGTTACATCCCCCAGGAAAGAAGACAGACACTTGTAAATATTTGTTTTTATTTCTTATCTGGTACAGCAACCATTAATGGGTTAGCTTGGCCAGCCATAGGCAATGTTAGTCTCCGTTTGGCCATTCGTTGCCTTGAAGTCCACAAAAAAGTGTTTGGGGTATGGTGTGTGGGCCAGCCAACCAATCCCTGACTTTTTGAATTCTGTACTCCTAAACGAACTGTGTAACCTTGTTTTCACCAGCATTGGTGGCACATATCTTGTTTGAGTTATCTGCCTGTCCCAGGTCAAACATGCTCTGATCATAAAGAAATTGGCATAAAATATATAAAATAAAAGGAAAAATCTTCTCTGCAAATAGGTGTACTGTACTCGCAGTATGACAATGGGAGCTGACTAGTAGGCGTATTTGTGTACATTGCTAGCAGCTTATATTACATTACTGCCTGCTACTAATTTGTGCTTTACAGTGTGGTCTCAAAATGTTTTCAATTTAGTACTTCCTCCTGGGCAGCCCCCACTCCAGAGACAACAGATTATTCAGAGTGGAGAGATATAGAGGTCACACAGCCTGAGGCATGATTTAAAAAAGTAATTAATTGTTTAAATGCACAGTAAAGATTTAATAAAGGGATTTTTCTTATTATGCAGTACCTAACAATTCATTAGAGAGCTCTTTATAAGAACAATAAAGTGGCCCTTTAATGAATACTGTCAGACAAAGGGAAATTATATTTCTTCTTTGCAATACACTGTCTCACATTCAAACGTTAGTAAATCTAGGCCATTTTATTTTAAACAAGCAAACTATATGCTAGAGTTGCTGCTTGTCACCAAACTATGCAAACTATGTTTTATACTGCTCCACACTAGAAAATCCTCTGTAACAGGGTCTTTCATACTTCCCAACATTTCATGAAGCAAAATGGGTCAAGAAACTCCACAGTGAGTTCAAGATTTTCTCTGAAGTTCAAAGTATTTATTAAAGCTATTCTCTTAATGATTTACCAACATTTTCTCATACTCTTGGCATCCAAAGTGACAATCTCACCCATACCATATTCTGTATTCAAAGAAGATGAGTTTTAGTTATAATGATACATGTTAAGGTTTAGTCTGAGACCTAGGTAAGATCTAAAAAAAGATGACCAGGTAAGTTATAGCTTCACTATCTAGAGATGAGGTACAATTCTAATGGTACACACATATTTTACATGTCGTCTTACATGTCCCCTTTTTTTTTTTGTATCAATATTGCTTTACCTTACTCATTTCACTTTGCTATACCTACTATATATAATGGTGCATAAAATAAATAAAGAGCAATAATATTGTGGGGAGTCAAATATAATAACAAATGGAAGAGCTTCCCATGTTTTGTATATATGTATATGTATATATATTATGTGTGTATATATATATATATATATATATATATATATATATATATATATAAAAAAAACATCAATTTAGTATATGGTGAGCATAAGAGTTAGAGAAGCTCTCCATCGTACAGAGTACAGACAACAAATACATTTGTAAGCTCATCTGCATGTCTAAAAGGTGGGGACATGCAAATGAGAAGACAATGTACCTTACTCTTTGGATCCAAAGAGTAAGGTACACTGTCTTCTCATTTGCATGTCCCCGCCTTTTGGACATTCAGATGAGCTTATAAATGTATTTGTTGTCTATATATATCTCAACCAGCCACAATGCTGGGAGAACTGCACAACAAAAAGTTTGTTTCTTCTTAAGGAACTTCTAAATTGTACATCAGTACATTAATCACAAGATATTCAGCATTCATTTTGTCGCTCAATTATGCGAATATGAAGTTCCATATACTAGTTTATTGCTTGCTCATGGAGCTTGAACACATCGGAGGATGGAATTTAACTACATAACAACATACAGAAACAAAGAAGTACATGGTGTCACAAATTAAAAATCAACACAGTACAATAAAATTCAGGAACTGCATTTTAGCATAAAAATGCAGTACCAGCAGTGGTAAATATCTAAAAACAAAATTACTTTAGAAAAATGTATAGTGAAATATATAGTTTTTAATGTTCTTTTGAGAGTATTCTGCAAACAAAATATTTATTTCTTTATTTTTCCTACACCAAGGGGCCCTATTAAATTCGCCGATTTGTAGTTTCAGAAGCCCGTAAAGGAGCCTGCAAAAGTTACGTCTATTAAATTGGCCTGCAGGTTACAGGCTGAACTGCGAACCCAGCTAAGCCATTGATCTTACAAGCCTGCAAATGTTACAACTGCTAAAATCGCAAATCGCTATTAAATTGCTCCAATTCCCCCAAGACATACTTGAATTAAAACCCATAAATGGCAAATGTAGCCAAAAATATTACGGGCTCCAAATAGGACCTGCAAAGGGTTTACAGACAAGTTCTCAACACTGTAAAAGACAATATAAACACACCACTAGACTTTAAAATATGGGGAAAGCAATAAAAGGCATTACAATTACTTGCACAATAATCCCCAAATAAAAAATATGCTTAAAAAAAATAAAAATGTTATCATATGTTTGAATGGTCATGCATATGCCAATATGAACATCCTTACTGCAACATGCATAAAGCAATTAAAAACAAACTACCTGATTACATTGCAACACAAAAACATGAAACTGCCTGCCATATTAACCCTCTCTCACTCACAGAGGCTCTCATGTTGAGCCTAAAATATAAATATAATTGCATATACATCTCACTCATCACATCTACATTGGGAAAATAAATAGTGGCCAAATTACACCGCCACATCACATATATCAAGTAGCTAGAGGCTAGATTAGGTTAACATTTGGACCAATAGATTGTCCCTGAGGAGTGCTGTTGAGAAGGCACAAAATTATGCGCAACCCCTACATCCTGCACCGTCTAGCATCAGGGCCCCAATCCCCCATGTCCAGCTGCCGTCTTACAGGTGCTAGAGGTGGGGGCAGGGGGAGGCATCCCCTTGTGAGGCAGCAGCACAATCGGTGCTGGTGGCGGTGGTGGAGTCATGGGAGGAGGAGAGGAGGGCTGCTGGCCCACCCCCATTGAGGAGCTCGGCAAGGTAGGACCCAGTCATGAGATGGTGCCTCCTCTCCTCCTTATTGCGCCTGGTCAAGCTGCTCATAAGCTCATCGTGATTGGAGGAGATACTGGCCTGGATCCCCTGGAGACACTGCAAGATCTGTCTCGCCTCAGCCAGCATCTCCTCCTGAGCAGCCTGACCTGGTGTAGGTGGCGATGGAGGTCTGACTGCTGGGCCCATTGGTGAGTGTGGAGGTGGTGGAGGTGATGGTGGTGGCCAGGTGGGGAGGGGCTGTGGCCTGGCTAGTGCCTGGCTCCATTCCGGTGGTGGTAGACTTGGTGGTTGGAGCCAGGCCGACAAACCGCAGGGGGGAGGAGACGGTGGGGGTATGCCCCTATCGTCCCTCCAAAAGGTGTGCCCCAGTGATGGTTGCAGCTGCTGGAGGACGGGGACAGTGGGGTCGAAGGCCACTGGGGTGGCAAGTGGTCCAGTAAGTGGCCCCAATGCCCAGGTGAACTCTTCCTCCTCCTCACCAGGGCATGGGGCTTGTGCTGGTCCCTCCTGTACCTGCGCCAGATCCTGCTTGCTCCATGTCCTCCTGGTCCAATGGAGACCATGCCCCCGCCTCTGGCTCACCAGTGGATCCAGACCTCTGTGAAGCTGAAAAAGAAAAATGAGAAAAGAAATGTATATGTGTTAATGATGTTGAAGAAAACATTGGTTTCTGTTCCTTCCTAACGATCTGATATCTAGGCTTGAACCTGGATGAACCACTTACAGTTCCATTGACCTCATTATCAGTGTTCTTCATTGTGTGACAGAACAGAAGATTGAGTGGTTAACTGCTGGCTGATTACATTCCTGTAAGCAGTTATACCCTAATATGTGAAACGTTCATTGAGTAAGAGGCTGTTAATCATCACTGTGTCTGTAGACAAACCTTAGACTGAATATGTTTAACTGTTCTTATTTAAATTACAATAAAGCAATAGATCACTTAACATAACATAGAATCATATGCTCTTTCACACAAAGAATATCACCTACAGTGAGGTTACTGTCGCTTTGAGTGCAACTCTGAGTAGCTATCATTTGCTAGATGTGATCTTTGTTGGGTTCCTGATCTTGACTCCTAACGCTCTCTTGATTCTGGCTTCGGTCTGTGACTGCATACGCTGCAGTGTGCACACCCATACATGGACTGTCTATTGGTTGATTAATGTTGTTGTGCCCACTGAAGACAGTGATTTGTCAGCCTCATGGATTTAATTATGCATTACTGATCCATCTATCCCTTGTAAATTCCATGGAGCTGACATGTCAGTGTCCTTGTTGGTCATCCTGTACATGTGTAGTGTGTGTGATGTACATGTGTTGACATGTTGGTGTATGTGATATTCACCTGACGCGGAGGCTGGATCCTGCTGGGCCATCCAGCGGCGGGCACCTTGCTCAGTAGGTCCGTGAAGTCCCTCTCCCAATCATTGTAGCTGATGGTCACTTTGGGTCCAACACTTGTTGATGCAGCTGCGGCCATCACATCCCTTTCTCACCGTGCTCACTGCTGTTAATGCAGCCGCTACCTACTTCCATGCCTGGGCCCTAGGCCCTGGCCTAACTTCCCTACGCCTTGAAAGGATAGCGGGCCGCTCACGGATGGCACACAGTAGTACCATTAGGCCCTGTGACTGCCCCCAGCCTCTTCCCCTCCCGACTGTGGGTGGGTATCCTGTCCTCCTTCAATTGTCCCTGGGGCCTGTCCCTCATCCCCTTTACCACCCCCACTGGGATCAGGCCCCTCCCCCTCTGACCCTGATGTAGGCGTGCCTATCCACCTGCTCACCCACCTCCCCCTCTACACTACTTCCCACCTCCTCCACCACCTACATCTCCTCCTCCACTGCCTCCTCCACCGCCTCCTCTTCCTCCATTTCCTCCGCCTCCTCTCTTACACTCTCCTCCACCTCCACCACCTCCACCTGCTCTCCAACACTCACTGTGGCCACCTCTCTCTCGTCTTTCTCCTCCCATCCTCTCCACTTCTCTCCCCTCCTCTCTCCTCCCTCCATTTCAATCCCAAAAATAAAATAACAATAAATGGAAAAAAGTATTTGTGTATATATTCGTGATATAAAAAAAAAATGTATGTTTTATGTATAATTGCTAACTGCTGGGGTATAGGGTGGGGGGTGTATGTGGTGACCTGGCTCTATGTGTATCTATGTGTTATTTACTCTATGTGTATTTGTATTATGTGTATTCAGTATATATGTGAAATCAAAATTTAAGTGTAACCCCCTCCTCACCGGAATGTTAGTGTTAGTTCAGTTTATTTTAATATGTTTTAGGTTCATTTAGTTAATATGTTTTACTGAATGTACAGCTACAGTCAAACAGAGAAAAGAAAAAAAAGATAAAATTGGAGGAAGGTCACAGTTAAACAAAAGAACAACAACAAAATGTATACAAAATTATATTAAATTATTATATTAAATGCTGTATAAAGTATGGAAAATGTTATATGACTGTGAAAAATAAAGATTAATGATTAAAAAAAAATTAAGTGTAAAATAGTATCTAGCATAATGAAAAGGAATAAGACCGTAAGATCCTGCTTTGCAAATTCGCCTACTCTCTCTCTTTTCATAACCAACCACCAACTCCGGGACCTGCGTGCTATTTCGGAAGAATCTACAACACAGTCAACGCAGGGGCGTATGTTGTCAATCATTTTCCGGGATCCCAGTTTTCATTGGCTCCGAGGCCTGTGTCACACTTCGTAATAATGGGATTGGATTGTAACTGCTTCTATTCCAGCCCACTAACAGCTTGCGGTCGTGGGAAGGGCTTACGGGCTTGAGGCTTCAGCCCTGTGGTTGCGGCCTTGTCCAATTTAATTGCTCTGTAACTCCTGAAAATGTAATAGGGCCATAAGTCACTGTTGCAACACCACAAAGTGCTTGTGAATTTGTAAGGTGTATTTGTGGTGGAAAAAAAAGACCAAAGACTAGATTTTCAATAATTGCAACAACTTACAAGTACTTGAGGTGAGGGGACGTTGTCACTCTTTTTTTTTCACACTATCGTGTCTCAACCTGACAGTTTAGTGAATGTAGGCAAGTTACACATAACCAGCAGACGCACTCCTGACCTCTGTCTCCCATTTAGTATTTATATTCCATTGACAATCAATTTATAGTCTAAAAAGGGAACTCTGAGACATAATTACTGCTGTCATAATGTGTTTCCTTCCTGCATTTGTATAAGCAACAAAGAGAAGACATTATAACATTTGGAATAGGGAAATAGTAGAAATAAAAAAAAAAAATAATAACAGTGAAATATAACAAAAATTTTTGTAAAATCAAGTTATAATCGTAAAGTATAATATTATGTAGCAAGTGTATAATATACAAATGTATCGTGGCGTGCGCAGTACTGTCTAACTGTGGCTCACTGCCAGTGCTATTGGACAGCGCTAGGAGCGAGAGAGACAGCTCTAGGAGTGCGAGAGACAGGACAGAGAGAGAGAAACAGGACAGAGAGCGACAGGTCAGAGAGAGACAGAGAGAGAGAGAAAGGACAGAGAGGGAGAGACAGGAGAGCAAGAGAGACACACAGGACAGAAAGAGAGACACAGGACAGGGAGAGAGATAGAGAGGGAGAGAAAGAGGACAGTGTGAGACTGTTCAGATAGAAAGGCAGGAGAGAGAGAGAGAGGGGGCAGAGAGAGACAGACTGGACAGAAAAAGAGAGGGTGAGAGAAAGAGACACATGACAGAGGGGGGGGCACAGGGCAGAGAGAGAAACAGGAGAGCGAAAGAGACACGCAGGACAGAGAGAGACACACACACACAGGACACAGAGCAAGACAAGGACAGAAAGAGAGAGATAGGACAGAGAGAAACACACAGGACAGAGAGATAGCGAGAAAGGACGGGGGTTAGAGAGACACAGGACAGAGAGAGAGCACACACACAGGACAGAGAGAGAGAGACACACAGGACAGGGAGATTCACGTACAAAGGAAACAGAGAAAAAGATACACACGCAGACACAGAGAGAGACACAGGACACAGAGAAAGAGGGACAGGAGAGAGAGAGAGAGAGGGGGGGGGGGCAGACAGAGAGAGGGCAGAGAGAGAGAGAACATGCACAGAAAAAGAGCACATCCAATTCAAGGTAACATTCTATGATACCGGGCAAGTTGGATAATATAAAATTGATAAAGCAAACAATAGTGTAATACACAGTACTATATAATAAAATAGAGAGCATTGTACTCATTGGCCCCCATTTCATTCCAAGCCCGTAATTACCTTCATATAGCCCGTATGTCTGCGGGTTGAAAATTTGCTACAGTTGCAGATGTGTTTAATTGCTCAAGCCCGCAATTACAGAGTCAAATGGTAAAACCGTAAACCATGAACCCATACATAGCATTTCAGGGCATGATTATGATCAATTAAGCAAGCCTGTAACTTACAATTTAGACAGAGGCAATAGTAAATGAGACCGTCATCATGACGTCAGTAAAACATGGAGTTTAGATTACAATTAATTACTGTTTAGAAGTCTGATTTGCAATCGGACTTGCAAAACAAGAAATGTAGAAATCAATAAAAATCAATAAATAAACTGGTCTAGTCCATGTGGGTGGCCTGATATATATTAACTCCTTGATTCCTGGGATCATAATAACACAGAAATAAAATGCTATATTGCAGATTTGCGAGCTTGAGACTTTTGTGCAATTAATTCTAATGGCTATCATTGCTTTCCCAGTATTTTTAAGTACAGTATTGTGTTTATATTTGCTTTTGCAGTTACGAACAGGTGTTTAACCCATTTCCGAGTCCTATCTACCTATCTCGTAGAAATGTTTGATACATTTGCTATATACGGGTTTGAAGGCAATTGCGGGCTTGTGGAATTGTTGTAATTAAATATGGATTTTGCAATTTTGGCACTGGTAACAATTACGGATTTGAAACATCGGGGAGATAGGACGGAGTTACGTTTTTGGCAACCGCAGAGATTTTGAGGCAGTAACTCACAAATCGATTGCGGATAGCTAGAAGAGGCCAATCAAATATCAGTAACTATTACAGGCTCCATTACGGGCTCCTGTAACTACAATTTGGTCAATTGAAAAGGGGGCCTTTGTCTTACAAACACGCAAATAAAAAAATGAAACTGTAACCGCTGGCAGATGGACACATTACCCAGCTGTTGTTTACAAGATCTACTGTACACTACTGCATAGATCAACAGTAATAACCGCATGTTAGTCTTTGTTCACGTTAGAGATATACTGCACCCAAGAGGATGTTGAAACTTAGCAGTTTGAGCAAATCCCCTTGTTTACTGGAATCTGTTTCAGTCCTGCAATGCTTGCTGTTTATTGCTTATGTGTATATTGTGTATATTTGTTGTGTTTGTTTATGTGGATGATCTGTGTATGTAATGTGTGGGTTTATAATCTAGGCTAAAATTGTTTTCCAGTAAGTAAGGAAAGAAAATGCTTTTTTGAGTATGCCTAAAATTCCAAGCAGGTCAGGAGCAGATACATATTCCACAGAATCATTAAGTACTTGCACTTCTACTAAGCATTCTGGGTATTAATATGCAAATGAGGGTTAAAATGCATCACCTTTTTCAGTTATAACTCCAAAAAGGTAGAATTTCCCCAAGTTTTGTTTTTTTTGGTTAAAAAATATTACTGATTTTCACTGATTTAGAGTCTTAAACACTTCCCATATGGCTCACAGCCTGTTCTCTAGAGAGGGGGAACATGTCCCTTTTAAAAAATATAGAGTCTATTTTATGCCTGCAAAACTAGAAAATTGCTTGCACTCCGTAACACACATCCTCATTATCTATACCTCTATTTTCAATTAATCTACCTCTAACTTTCTTCCACAGTTTATATACCATTTTTGCTACATGTGAAACAAAAGGTTTAACATTATTTTACAGCCCTTTTAAGTACTAAGGAGCATGTCTGGTTTAATCATTAAGCAAAATAAGCACATGCTTAGGGCATCAAGGGAAGTGGGGCACCACATAAAATGTCCTTTGCCTGGATTTACCAAGGACCATATGATGCAAAACTGCAAATGGTGCAGCTAAACCAAAAATACATTCATTGTTTTAATAATAAAAATAATAATAAAATAGTAATAATAGAGGTTAATGATATACATTGATGTAGATTATTATTGTTAATATTTCGAATTAGATATATATGGATGCACCCAAATCTTTTAAGTGCTTAGGGCCTCTAAAGGTCTTAACGGTCTGCTGAATAGCAATATATGTGACTGTGAGGAAATTGATCTCTTCTCTTCAAGAATCTATCAAAACCATACTCCACATTCATTTCCATCATCATAGACCATTTCAGTAAACTCTATAATTTCTTGCAAATGTTGTATTGGCGTATAATAATTTATACTGCAAATTGTCTCAGTGATTACATTTGGTATTAATGTGCAGTGTCTTCACTAATCAAAGCATAAATTGGATCCATAATCAGTATATTAACTTTGTAAACTCAAGAAGATAACCATATAGCATTAACTGCCAAAACACTCTTGGGAACAATCAAAGCCCACAGGCTCCAAAAATAGCAGGTCTCTTTCAGTTTAAAGGAATACTAAATACAAAAAATAAATAAAAAATAATTAAATATGATTTAAACAATGAGTGTAAAAATATTTTTTTGCCTTATCAGTAAGATCATGTCCTTCTTCTGTTTAAGATATGTTTGGACACTGTGCTGGACAAGTTTTGAAGCTCTATGGAGAAATTAGTAACTCCTTCTACTGGAGATACTTGATATAGCCAAAATACATTACAGAAGTCATGCTGTTGTTGCAAAAATAGTTTAAATAGTGATTAAAACAGATTTATAAACCTTGCAGCATCATTGTTCATGCAAGAAAATTATAATTATATAACTTGCTCTTACATATGCAGAATAACAATATTTAATAATGTCACTATCCCTTTAATATAACAAAAATACAGCGTAGAGTATTTGCTGCTGTTACCAAGATTATTTTAGTCCTAAAATGTCTATGGGTCTTCAGTTACACTTGTTATGTTGGAAATCTTCATCCGGTGTCCTTCTGAGTGCCATTATATTAAAATATTTATATATGTATCTATGAAAAATATTGATTCTGGCCCTTGACTTATTTTTCATATTCATCCCTTTTTGAATTCTGTAAAAAGACCACTTAAACATTCTTGGCGAACCACTTGAATATTGTTGAGGGATTTTTAGGTCTCCCTATTGATTTTAGCAGCTAGCTTCATAATGAGCTTTACTACATTAGGATACATCCTGTGCACTAATAAACTGTACAATCTGTATACCTCGTTATGCATTTTTTAAATTTTTTTATTAATTATTTTGTACTATGGGCCACCTGAATGGAGCTTATAGAGAAAGGTTGTTCCACCGATCATGAAAACCTTTAAGAGCGAAAATTCAGCTGCCAGGTATGGGCATAGTCATATTGAAAGAGATATAGCATAAAGACAAATGTCGGAGTGATTACTCCATGCATAATGGTTTCTACTTCAAGGACCGCTGTAATTTGGTAAAAACTTCACATATTTGTGAGTATGTCACAAAATAGCAATATTAGCATTTATGAAAACCATGAGCATAAAATCAATTTTAGAGAGTTTTGTTCATGCTTCTATTGGCTTGAAGCCTAATGAGACTCTGCAATTTATTTTAGCTTTTTAGAAGTGGCTTGAAGAAAGGAGATTTGCTATTGTAATTTGAAAAATGTTTAATATTTCCCACCTTTCTGCCACCATCCTTACCTTGACTGAGCTGTTGCCTGATATTATGTCTACTCAAGGTCATAGCTTTGTTTTGTCCCTAGCCGAGATTGCTGCCAAAAAAGAATATACAGAGCATAATCTCAAAAGTAAAATGATTCTCTGGCTACTGCAATATTCTTTGTTAGAAAAAGGGTGATAAACTATACCCTTGCACTAACTACCGTGCACTTCATAAATTGACTGTAAAGAGTTGGAACCCCCTTCATTTTGTCACTTAACTTCGACATACTCCAAAAGGCAAACTTGATTACCCAATTGGAACTTGGAGGAGTCTAAAACCTCATCAATGTTTCTGAAGAAAATGAGTGGAAGACAACATTCGATACCCAAAACAGTAACTATGAATTCTAAGAGATGCCTTTCCTCATTGGAATGTTTCTGTTGCATTTTCTATCAGTTGATCTATTAAGTCTACTTGGACATGTAAAATAAGTGGGTCACCTGCAACCTCAACAACATCCTTATTTACTATAAGGGTCCAGTTACTCATCAAATACATTTTTTGCAATGTGCTACAGAGATTCAAACCGCACCAACTCAAAACCAAGTAAATGCTTCTTTAATTCCGACTACAGGATAGTTACTCTTGACACATTATCACATATCATAGAATTGAGAATAACCCCAAGAAGTTCTCAGTGATCCTGGATTGGCCTAATAATACCACTTTTAAGAGAATCCAGAGGTTTGTTGGTGTTGTCAAAAAAGGGAGCAGAGCATCATAACTTTCCCCCTCCAGCTCAGCTGGCTTTCCACAAACTCCAGACAACATTTTCCTTAGCTTCTGTATTTGTACACCTTGATCCTTCCAAGCCTTCACAGTGGAGGTGGATGCCTTAGTACTGTTTTGTAGCAGGGAACATATTTTCAAGTTGTGCATACTTCTCACAGAAGTTGACTGTGCAGAGAGGAACTATGATGTGTCTTATAGGAACTCCTGGATTTCCAATGGACTTTTGAGGAATCAAATGGACTCTTGGAAGGAGCTGCATTTACTGTGACCATGCTTACTCATCTGAGCTTGTTGAGCTTTATTCTTCATGTACTTCATCATTACTTGCATGCATGTCTAAAAATAACAAGAAAGTTGATGCCCTCTCTCTCCCATCAATCCTAGCCAACAGTGGGAAACACAGTTCAATCCTTTCTGACACACAATTCAATTCAGCCTGCCTTGTCCTGTGTCATTAATCCAGTGCACAGTATCCCTGGTTTGTTCATCACCCAGAAGAGCAAAAAACATTGACATTTCTTTCTAAGACCTTCTGGTTGCTTATATATTATTATTATCATTATCATTTATTTGTAACGTGCCAACATATTCCATAGCACTATACATGCATTGTGATCAAGGCAAAACAATATTAACACATTACAAAAAAATGGAGGGCCCTGTCTTTGAGCTTTTCCCAAAGCACATTGCAAGATTGAAAACTCCCAAACTTGCAATCTAAAGGTTTTGGGTGTGGTACAGGAGGGTGAAAAATGCATTGAGCATGTTAAGGCGACAGGTGATAGGCATCTTTAAACAGGTTTGTTTTTAGTGAGGTTTTGAAAGATTTGAAGCAGGAGGATAGTCTGATGGAGTGAGGCAAGGAGTTTCAGAGAATAGGGGCAGCGGAAGAAAAGTCCTGAAGGTGGTAGTGAGAGGAGGTGATGAGAGTGGAGGAAAGAAGACGGTCATTAGCAGAGTGAAGAGGGCGAAGAGGGCGGGTGGGTTGAATATTTGGAGATAAGAGCAGAGATATAAGGGGGTGTCATCTGCATAGAGATGATACTGAAATCCAAAATATTTTTTAGGGTGCCAAGTGAGGATGTATAGATGGAGGATAGGAGGGGGCCTAGGGCTTAACCTTGGGGTACACCCATCCGTAAGCTGGATAGGGAGGCGTTAAGAAGGGAGTTGGAGG
Organism: Discoglossus pictus; assembly: GCA_027410445.1. Taxonomy (NCBI): domain Eukaryota; kingdom Metazoa; phylum Chordata; class Amphibia; order Anura; family Alytidae; genus Discoglossus; species Discoglossus pictus. The sequence continues at coordinate 168,143,550 of CM050167.1, read as the reverse complement.
AGATGAATTGGGTAAGGCGATTGTAGATGAGCCCCTCAAGCAGTTTGGAAGCCAAGAAAAATAGAGAGATAGGGCACTAGTTAGTTGTGGAATCAGTTACAGATGATGTTTTTTGGAGAATGGGTGTAATTATGACATGTTTTAAAGATGATGAAAAAGTGCTAGTGTTTAGGGAAAGATTGAAGAGATGTATGAGGGCAGGGTGCGGTAGAGAGGGGAGGGATTAGCTGTGATGGAATAGGGTCTAAAGTAATGGGATCTAAAGTAGTAAGGCAAGAGTTTGGTAGTAGGCTGGAGACTTCATCCACTGTTACAAGGTCAAAGGAGTGCATAGTGACTGTGGGATTAGGGAATGGTGAAGGCTGGGTGTTGTCAGTTAGTTCAGAGTAGGGAGTGTGTGATTCATGTTGAGAGGAGAGTTTGTTTCAAATGTTTTAAATTTTATGCTAAAATGGCTGGCAAAGTCTTCAGCTATAAGACTAGAAGGGATGGGATGTGGTGGAGGGTGGAGGAGAGTGTTGAAAGTAGTGAACAAATATTTGGGTTTAGAGGACAGAGTAGATATTAAATATGTGAAATAGTGCTGTTTGGCAAGGTTGGGCACAGAGAAGTAGGAGCGAAACATAAACTTGTAGTGGAGGAAATCTGCTGAAGTGCGTGATTTCCTCCATAGTCATTCAGCAGTGCGGGAGCACCTCTGGATGTATCGTGTTTGTGTAATGTGCCATGGTTGTGAATGAGAGCAAGGGCATCTGTGTGTGGTTATGGGGGCCAGAGTGTCAGGGGTGGAAGTAAGAGTCATGTTGTGCTGTTAGGTGGCAATGTGAGATTGGTGAGGGGACTGAGAAAGGATTGTAAAACAGTGGAAAGATATTGTGGATCAAGTGCTTGAAGGTTTCTCTGGGTAATGGTGACTGTGGTAGAAGAAGGGCAGTGAGAGAAATATGTAGTGAGGCTGCAGGATAGAAGGTAGTGGTCAGATAGAGAAGGTGGGCAGATGGCAAGGTTAGAGGTTGCGCAGAGATGGGTGAAAATAAGGTCTAGGGAGCGTCCATCACAGTTTAGTTGGGTGAATCTGTCAATTGTGAGCGACCGAGGGAAGAGGTGAGTGAAAGTAGTTTAGCAGCAGTAGGGGAGATGGGAGTTTCAGTGTCAATGTTGAAGTCACCAAGGACCAGTGAAGGAACGTTGGAGAAGAGAAAGTGAGGGAGTCAGACGGCAAGTGATCAAGAAATTGAGAGGATGGTCCAGGAGGGAGATAGATCACAGCAACACGTAAAGAGATAGGTGAAAAAAGGGGGATGGTGTGAATTTCAAACAATGAAAATTGGGTAGTAGGAATAGTGAGTATGGAGTGAAATGTGCATGAGAGGAAAGTAATATTCCAACACCGCCACCTTGATTGTTCCCAGATCGAGGTGTGTGACTGAAGTGAAAACCACCATGGCAGAGTGCAGCAAGGAAGGCAGTGTCTGAAGGAGAGAGCCAGGTTTCTGTGAGAGCCAGTAGATTGAGGGAGTTGGAAGTGAATAGGTCATGGATGAAAGTGAGATTATTGCAGATAGATTGCGCATTCCAGAGGGCACAAGAGAAGGACAATAAAGGGTGGTTTGTAGCAAGAGATAGATATTAAGTTGTGGGGGGTTTGGAATCCTGTTTGCAATCCTGGGGGCAGTGCGTGGCTGACAGCGGGTGGAAATGAGTGAGAGGCCTCGTTTAGAGATATATCTCCAGCTGCTAGCAGAAAGAGGTGTGAAAGGGACAGGAGACAGGAGTAGGTCTTACAGAAATATTTTTGCTTGTGAGCTGTAGGAGATGGAGGAGATAGTGACTGGAGGAAGGAGAGCAAAGAAAAGGGGAGGAGATGAGAGAGGGTGAAATGGTTATTTTGTTGGAGACATGATGTGGGAAAATCGTGAGGAGAATCTGAGAAACAGACAGGAGGTTAAAAAGTAGAAGAAGGTGAGAGGAAACATTGTGAGACAGTGTGCAATTTTAGTTAAATAAGCAGGAGACAGCAGGGATGGGTGGGAGAGGGGCAGGGAGGGGATCGGTTCCAGGTTGAGAAGGCTGAGGTATAGGGCAGTCAGAATGAGGGGTTTGAAAATGTCTTTGTAGCAGATAAGTATAAGGAATTAGTGGGAGAGGAGAGAGGAGCAATGTGTTCACAGAGGTAGTAGGGGCAATAAAAACCAGTGGTGTGAATAACTAAAACAATTAGAGTGAAAATAAAACTATTAAGATAACAGAGACATTTAGAATAATATTAATTATCCATAGGAGGTAAGATGATGACTGCTGATGGTGAAGTCCTGTGTTAATACCTTGATGCAGGTTCCAGGTGGGCGTAGACAGAGGTACATGCCAGTCAGAATGAGGGGTTTGGAAATTTCTTGTTGCTGGTTAATGTGATCAATGTAACTAAAGAATGTGTTTATGTTACAACCCCAACCTATTCCTGAACATCCTTGGATTTATGGATTTTGTTGTCAGGCTCCAGCATCTAAAGAAATGACCATCAACTGGGTTGTGTTGATCAGTTCTTTAAACCATGCGACCTTATAGCTCATCTATACTTTCTGACAGTAATCTTGGCTCACTTCTGGAAGGCATTCCTTAGCAGACTTAACATAAACCTGGATAGCTCTTCCACATACCATCCACAGACTAATGGACTCATAACGTTGACAAATCATGGTTGGCAATAGAGTGGGGCTTTCCATAAAATAGCGATATATCAAGCAACCGTCAGTCATTACTTCCCCACAGACATTTTACACCATCAGATTATAAATATTAGATAACATCTTGTAACAAATGTCAGAATTACATTTTAACTGACTTCTTAGAGCCTACTTCTGTTTTTAGAAGGATTGCTATAACCTCTGATCCTTGCCAGTTACACATTTTAGCTTGCCCAGAGATTATTTTAGGTCTCTTTGAACTTGTTTGCCTGCCTAATTTGTCACACAATGTTGAGAAATATTGTGACAATAAACCCATTAATACCTTCTTTTTTTTTCAGACATGAATCCTGAAGAGCTCTCCTGGTATATAACCCAAAGAAGAAGAAATTAGTCCATAAAATGCAAAGCTTAGACAGAGAAGAAATACATATGAATTTTCTGTCAGATGGGTAGGTATAAATTTATGCTTATTAAGTTCATTATTCTTGAAGGTGAATTGTATATTCAGTAAGAACTCTCCATTTTTCAGTGTTGCACCCGAACAATGATACTTTTTTTTAACTCAAATATCCCAATTCTGAATAAACTGAATGTTTAATAAACTGAATATATAATCATCCAGAAGTACATGTTCCTGTTAGCCAATAAGCAATAATAAAATAGTCATCAGCTTCAGCTAATGATAACATATGTCAGTATGATTGGTGCATTTCTTGTAGTTTTCATGCATCTTTAAACATGTTTTAACTAAAACCTTTTTTCCAAGTAAAAAAAAAACAATTGTAATGACTAAAACACTCTTAAATGTGTCACATAATTTATTTGAATTTCATGTCTCTTTCAGGAAGTGCAGGACATAAGCCCATAGTCATAAAACTTAAATATCACAGCACACGTTTCAATGTTGGTGTGTAGGTTAGTGTTTAAAAGACCAAACCCAACACTTTTCCATCTGTAACACTAAAACAAGAACAATAAACACTATGAATGATACAACACTCCTACAGATTTTTCCTGGGTTACAGGCTGCTTCTTATAAACAGAATTTCAATATAATTTATTAACTCAAAACACACATCCACAATAAATATATCATAAAAAAGGTATAATATCAAAATTTAGACTCAGACTATCGAGTGAACTCTGAGAACTGTTTGCATGGCTAGATAACAATAGAGAGGGTAAACAATAGAGAGGGTATTGCCTGTTTATAAGCCTATCAACTATTTGTTGACCACATTTAACCCAAAATCTCCTGCCTTCTGTTATAGTAACCCCCCCCCCCCCCCCCCCCCCCGGTTAGTGAGAATTTGGGGTTATCTCAGCGCCCATCTCAGATTCAGGAACATTTCTCAGGAATACTAAGGAAATCAGAATATCCAGATCACAGGAGAGCCAAAGTCCATAGTTTCAGAATGCAAAAAGTTGCTGGCTTATTAAAAATAATAAAGTATTTTCCCTATCCCATTGCCTAGGCTAGGCAATATGCAAGAAGGAGTATATGCACCATTGATTAGTGTAACAGACAGAGACTGACTTTTTCTGTTCTGCACAGATATTTGAAACAGTACAAAGACCCAACCCTCATAAGTCCCCCTGACTTAGTTAACCACTTTCCAGCCAATCGCTAACAACTAGTCTGATCTTAACCACCCGGTTTTGATTTACAAGCGTGTGTCTCCCCCCCATCACTTCTCTGTCTTAGATAATGCTCATCTGGTAGTTTTCTGTTGTCACTAGGTTAGGGGTCAGGATTTCCCTGTCTCTGTTCCTCTGTTCACCTTTTACAACTCCAGGGGGAGCAATAATCTCCATGGTCTGTTTTTATAATACTTCTTGTTTATATGTGCCATTGGAGTTAGAAAGTTCACTCATTCATTTACCGCCACCATATTTCACACAATAAACAATGATAGTAAATAAATGTATAAATTAAATAAGCAACAAGGTTCTCACATTATTCGCTTTTAAAATAACATCTTTGCTATAGTTACTAACTACCTAGTGATTATAAAAATCCTTACCACTAAAACAAGTCACGATCACAGCACATTCTGAACACACATACAGTATAGGGCCATATTCAATGAGGTTTCAGGCGTTCCGGTAGCCCGTGAGGTCGCAAGTTAATTTGTTATTCAATTGGCGTCTTTTTTGTGGGCTCCAAAAGTCTTCCGAGTTACGACGATGAAAAAATGGTGATGGTTAAACTCGTAACTAACAGACTCCAGAAGCCTTTAATCTTTCACTTTTGCAAGGCTAAAATCGCAAATCGCTATTCAATTACTCAATTTCCTCAAGCCCGCAAATGTTTTAACACCCGTAAATGGCAAATGAAGGAAAAAATCCTATGAGTGCTGGAGAGGTTACTTGTTTAAAGTGTGCTGTTACTGATGTACGGTTGGAATTAGGTTGATATAAGGAACACAGTAAAATGTGGCTCACAGACTCTAAGTTATATTATCAGGGCCTTACCGGTTCTAGTGGGATTTATTATCAGTCAGAATGATCTAGGGACCTGCTAGGCACTAATTGTGATTAATCTATTTCCAATTTGTATGTGGTCAGCCATCTTGCCTAACTGGGTGCCATCTTGACTGTTTCTTGACCCAGGGCTACTTTAACTCCTAGTTGTCATAACAAAAATTACTAAAACTCAAACCCCCATACCCTAAAAAAGAACAAGTCACTGAACCTAAAAACAAACATAAAACACCAGACCCTGTATGTTTGATTGCCCTCTCTGGAGTTGGAAAGAAGGAACCATAAAGATCAGACAAGGAACAAGCGATAAATAGTATTGATAAAAAAAAGTGTAATCAAAACAATGGAACCTTCCAGACCCCCCTATATATCTGGAAACCATGGGGGAGATCAAACAAGTCTCTCTTGCCCAAGAGGGTGGGCTAGACTTGGGGATATTTTGGGGGGGATTGTTAAATATCAGTGTAAGTGGAATAAGCAGAGTCTGTATCTGTCTGATGCACCAAGCAAAGGTGTGTGCTTCTGTTTCTTGCATTCGTCTAATCCTAAAAAAGGGATTGAAAAGAGTTTTATTATTTTCAGCAAGTTAGTAACCTTTGGGCTGAGCCTCCAACCTGTATTTTCATGAGTTCTTCTGGGAGGTTCTCTGATCTGAACTGGCATGGTGGGCACTGAGGTAACACAAAGTCACAACCTGGAGATTGTTTCTGTAAGCTAAAGCAGGAGAGTTTAGAGTTATGCGTGGACCTTTCATATCCAGAACATGACACAGGGTCCTTACTTGTGGGATTCAGTGGAGTCCCACCGTGGTCCCAAAAGTCAGTCATGACGCTTTTTCTCTAATATCAGTGAAACAAAAGTAACTGATCAAAGTGAGTACAACTGAGATACTGTAGAATGATCTTTCTTTATATAATAACAATATTTGCACTACTGGAACAATCCCTCTCCTAACATATGGACTAGCCCTAAACTTGTAATAATATTTTTGAAAGGACTTTCAACAACGATATATACTATGATATATTTTATATTATCTATTTATGCTGCATGTATTTTTGAGTAAAAAAGGTTTAAATTGTTAAAATATTCAGAAAATGTGTTCATCAGAAGGACCATGTAAAATATGTATGAGTGCATAGGTCAGTGTTTTCTAAATTGTTTCAGCTACTGAATCCACTTTGTGCTCCAGAAGTATTGACTTCAAAATGTTTCAAATGGAACCTCACTAGCCATTCCTCTGTACCACAAAATAGCTACCCAATGTTCACAAACTCTCCTAGGAATTAAAATTAGACCAAGATATCTCAAAATTCCTATCCAGACCTATCTAAAAAATACAAAAATATAATATAAAATATATAGATACAGATCAGGGATAATTTCAAGGTTTTATCAAAGCTTTCCTAAAAAGTGTAACATTTTGGAGTAAATGGAATGTCTGGAAAAAATAAATTGAATCCCTGGTCACACGAAATGTAATCTCTTGTCATTTAAAATAGAATCACTGGTCATAAGAAATGGAATCCCACAATTCTACTGAACACTGTTTTGGGAACACGTGATAAACAACACTACACATGACAGTGTTGTCTCAAAATTCATCACTAGGATAATATTTTTTCAATCTAAGGCACACTGCACTGTAATAGTTTAAGAGACTGTGTTGCAAAGTTATGTAGTTGTTGTTGTTTGGCCGTTCAGTATGACTCTTCGAGACCCTCTTGACCAAAGCACGCCAGGCATAATTGTTAAATTCATTGATGTGCTTATCCATAAGGTTTTCTTGGCAAAGATACTGGAGTGGTTTGTCAGTTTCTTCTCCAATGGACCACAATTTGTCTGACCTCTCTATAACCCATCGATCTTGGGTGACCCTACATTGTATAGCTCAGTTTCATTGAGGTAAATTGGACTGTATATATCTGAAAAAGGAATCTGTGATACTATTCAACATGAAAGCATCATACATCCAAAAAAAAAACAAAGCCACCAGTGTACAAACAAATGCTTTTAACTTATTGTGTACCCACCATAAGCCTGCTTCACAAGCAAGGGTCAAATACTTGCAATACCCTCTGCCAATTCTCCTTTACAGTGAAGACACCATTTCTCATTTCTTATCCAATCACATGGGGTTCATGCAGAAGATGTATTCTCTGGCATGACTGCAATTAGCTGAAATTTGAGGAAAATTGCTCTCTGAGAATTGCTGACTGTTATGATTTAACTAGCGAATTGCCCGTCAAAAAATGACGGCAATGAAATTGTAAGGTAGCTAAATTAGTAAATGAATATAGTGTACCTATTTTGAAGCATTGTGATGAAGAGCTGGCAATCTGTGTTGATGTTGCTGCAGCATTAGTGGTGTGGAGCTGCTGTATAAGCATGCTGAATGTGTGCAGTGTAACACTGTGCGTGCGCGAGACCAAACCGTTAGCGTAGTCGTGTACTTCCGCATTGGTGTAAAATGGCGAGTAATGTGTGGTATAGGTCTGTATCGGAATATCCGTAGGTGTTTTGTGGTGTTTTGCGAGTTTAGAGTGGTGTAGCCTCGTTTTCGTTTTGTTCGGCGGCCATTTTTTCTGTCGCTTAGATTTTTTTTTAGTCTCTAAACTGTTTTATTTCGAGTAAAATCGAGGTGTAAGTTGCATTTTTGAGGTCCTGGGTGCTCCCTCTTGGTGTAGGTAAGTTTTTTATGTATGTGCTGTGTGTATGTATTGTGTTTTAAATGTTTGTATGTCGGCGTGTTGCGTTCGATGTTTGCGAGGTCGTAATGTGTGGTAACGTGTTTCGTACGTTGTTTGCGTGCCTCGTAAAATTTAGCGAGTGTCGTAATTTGTGTGTCGTGTTTTTTGAGTAGCGACGTGAATTTTGCGAGGGTTTGAGGCCCTTGCCCAGTGACCTCGCCAGCAACTGAGTCCCTCGCTTCGCGAGGGGCCCTTGTTGCTGGCATGGAGCGCCTTCGGCGCTCCATGCCAGCAACTGAGGCCCTTGCCCAGTGACCTCGCCAGCAACTGAGGCCCTCGCTTCGCGAGGGGCCTCAGTTGCTGACATGGAGCGCCTTCGGCGCTCCATGCCAGCAACTGAGACCCGTGCCCAGTGACCTCGCCAGCAACTGAGGCCCTCGCTTCGCGAGGGGCCTCAGTTGCTGGCATGGAGCGCCTTCGGCGCTCCATGCCAGCAACTGAGGCCCTTGCCCAGTGACCTCGCTACGCGAGGCCCGCGGCTCGCTACGCGAGGGCCGCGGCTCGCTTCGCGAGCCACGGCCCTCGCTTCGCGAGGGCCGCGGGCTCGCTACGCGAGCCCGCAAGCGTGAGCAACGACTCGTACGCTCACAACTATATATGTGATTGTTTAAGGACTTGTATTGCCAGTAATGTCTGAATATGGCCAAGGGAGCATGACATTGTTGCATTGGGATTATGTATTATTGTGTGGTTATATGTTGCTTGTACATGGTTATTATGTATCCTAGTCACATATAATAGTTGTCAAACTGCGAGACGTCGTCACGCTTTGTGAGGTGCGTACGATTTAGGAGATGAGTGCCTCAGGCGTTCATCGCTTGCGAGCATCGCAAAGTGAGGCGGCCCGTTAATGTGTACAACTTAGCCGATGAGCACCGAAGGCGCTCATCGCTGCGAGCCTCCCGAAGTGAGACGAGCCGTTAAACCTTAGCACCTCGCAAAGGCAATCTTTTAAACCTTACCACTTAGCTGCTGCAAGCCTCGCAAAGCGAGGCGAGCCGTTAAAATACGAGACGTGGGACTTAGAAAAAAAAAGATACAAGTCGAAAAAATTTATGAGATTAGCGGCTGAACCAAAAAGCCGAAAAACACACTAAATACACCCAAAAAAAAATCCCAAAACATCACAGACAGCATGGGGCAACAGCCAGGACGTCTGTGAGTGAGGTGGAACGTGAATTTAACTAGATTTAAACAATTTTCGCCAAAGGAAAATCGCCTAAGCGAGGAAAAAAATGGCTGAAGAAAAAAATTAAATTGAGGCTACACGACTCCGGACCGCGCAAAACACTGCAAGCCGCGTAGCACTTTACACATCATACTACGACCTACAAGATACACTATTACAAAAGACGGAAAATGCTCACGAAACGCGTACCACATAATGACATTACGACTATACAATGCCGCTTTACACAATAAACCAACGGCTTTACCTCGCGGCCTATTTATAATGCACACTTGGAACATTCATTACACTTTATAAGCAGGGCACTAACACTCATAATGTATATTCTATGCAGATGGAAAATACAAACAGATTGTTAGCTCTTCAGCCTATTGCTCGCTGCATATATTAATTATAAATAATTAAAGTATGTTAATTTATTGCATAAATAGTTAATTCTTACTTAATTAATTAATTGAATAAATCATTAATTATTACTTAACTACATATACATAGAAATATATATCTCTCGCAGAGGGCCAAAAGTACACGACAGGAGAGGCTCGCAATGAGCGCTGAAGGTCCTGAGGCTCGCAATAAGGACCAGAGGTCCTCACAGTACAAAACGGTTTCAATTATGTCTCTAACAGCATTCCCATGGCTTCAAGTTTTATTGGCCCGTAATTTTTGACGGGCAAGTTGCTAGTTATAATATATTATATAAAAGGGAAAATGTTATATAGAACATATGTGGAATTGGTAAAAATGCTCTGCATAGAAGTTAGCTGCAGATCATTGCACACTCACACATACAGACCTTGGGTCAAGACAGATGTATGTACTTCAAGTAGTCCTAAGCAAACACTTGAGTTTAACATAAATGTTTTTTCACTAGCCAGCTATAGATATCTGGTGAATTTGATCTCAAGAGCTTTGATAGCCCAAGGTTGCAAGCCAGATGGGCTGACATCACACACACAAATGTACACAAGGGTGTGGTACTGGAGAGTATAAATATGTTGTTTTGATCATTCAATAAAGGTGGAGAGATAGTTTTCACATAAACAAGGTGTGAGACTATTTCTGTGTTTTGTATCCTGACTTGGGGAGTGGTCTTGCCATTGCCACTAGTAACCTGTATGCAGTATTCTCTGTCTGTACCTTTGGGCCTTGCCCTCTTCAGAAGCCATCTTTTGTGACACAGAGAACAGGAACCACATGATTCTGCTGGGGTAGGTTTGAACAAGGTTCATATCAAGCCCCCTTGAAGAAGCAGATCATGACACTGACTATTAATAATAATACTTATCTTTCTTAAATAAATATCCTTCATGCTTTAACTCACAAGTGATATAAGCCAACTGTGATAAAATGAACTGGGAGACAGGCTGGCAACTGTACTTTTTGATTAGTGTGACTAATACATTTCCTTATCTTTTTCATTGAGATTGCAGAGGAAGTTTTATTTATCTATAAAATCCATATCCTTATCAGAGTTTATAAAATCATGTATACATATTCCTTACTGTATAAAATCTATAAATGTAGTAACGCCTAAACGTGAGGACAGTTTACGTGACCGTTTACACTATTTCTAATGTATACCATACAAATATGCTATAACTGAGTTTTCATTGGTTTTTATTTACCACCAGCAAGTGAAATACACGCGAGCAAGAACAAGCTGGTCTGCATTCACAAAATGGCTGCTCCCATAGTGATACGTTGAAAGCTCAATCCTGAGTAAGTAGTGCTATTCCTTTATTTTAATCATTTATTAATACAAGAAAATATGTTATAATGATTAGTTGTCAATACTATTTCTGCCTTCAGTTGTCCTTTAACACAACACATGGAGGTGTTAAGGTTAAAAGACAAAATCAAAATTGTTAAACTTTTATTTTGTGTAGATTTTATTGAACAATGGAGACAAATACTTAGATTAACAAAGGTTTGATTGATAAACAAGGTTTTATTTTACCTTCTCTGTATCTGTGCATGTGTGTTTCTCCCTTACAGCGCAACTGTAGTTAAAGAAATAAACGGTATAAACCAAACTAATAAATCAAACCAAACTAACAAATATTTGGGGTTAGAGGACAGAGTAGATATTTAATATGTGAAATAGGTAAAGGATATTAATTTATTAATTTATTAATTCTTTAATTAGCATAGAAAAATACATATACACAAAAATAAATAAAAAAAACACTATCGCAATAAACACAAAAGCCATTCACTGCGCGCCTCACAACGAGCGCCAACGCTGCTCATAGCACACAAACTACACCAGGGGACAGCCTTGCAATAAGTGCAAAAAGCAGATCAGCGCCAACCTTACAATGACAGCAAAAGCGCTTCTGCTAAAAAAAAAAAATACAACAACCAAGAGCCTCGCAATGACAGCGCTCAGCGCGAGGCTCGCAATGAGCCCTGAAGGATCTCAGACCACCCAAAAAATTAATGTCTGTAGCAAACAGCATTACCTCCCTTACAATTTTATTGCAAAAACCGGCTGCAAAAGCCGTGAATATAAAACCATTTTAGAGAAAATCATAATATTGATTACTGTTTATGTATAGAAGAATCCATAGAAGAATTATTCGTGCCTGGGTTTAACTCATTCTGAATGTTGGATCATAAAGTGTTTTTATCTATCAATGGAGAGAAGGGTGAGGAAGATTTGTTAGATAATTGGATCATTGAACTTAATACTAAACCGCATCCCTTGCACAATATTACAAGCAGGCATCTTGCATCAATAAATGTAAGTCCTGATCTCCGCAAATATAAACACACAACCTTCACCAAAGTACGATGGATGCCCCCAAATTCCAGCAGAAGCAACAAAAGATATATTTTTTCTAATTACAAACCCTGCCAAATGTTATCTATAGTCTGATCCGGAGCATATATTTTTTCATTGTACAGTAGTTGTGTTAATGATAGAAAAATACTAAATATCATGAAGCACAAAATGTTCTGCTTTTAGAATAATAAAAATACTCCTCTCACCCAGACATAACTGCAGAGCTTGCAGTGGTGTCAGGGATTTTGGGTAATGATATGTAGCCTAGATTTGTGTGTAATGGGTGCAGATCTGTGCCGGCCCTATGCCCTACTGTACTTTGTTTTGTTTTTATAGCTTCATTTTTTTTGCTCTTTGCTTGTGACTTCTGAGGTTGTTTTTTTTGTTATTTTTAGTTATCATGAATTATAGTCAGCTTGCAATTTTAAGCTGTTTTGTTTTAAATAAACATTTGAGACACATCAGAGGATGCTTACTAGCAGATTTTGCTTCCAAGAGCTTTGATGGTCTCTGATTTTTTTTAGCTATTATTATGTTTTTGTTCTTGCATATACAAAAAACGAATGATTTAATTACAATTATTGGTATTTTTTACTGAAATATACAAATGTAAAACTTCTATTAACCTTAGTAACCTGAGATGTCTCCTGAAAATGTTTGAGGGGGTGCACCAAAATCATTCATTGTAGTATTAATAATTATTTTTTATAAAATGAAAAATAAAAACAGCTTTACCTTTTTACTTGTTGGATGATGTACTGGATACTGACATTACTTTTTCTGTCTTTTTTTTATATATGCTATTTGTATATGCTTGTTTACCGTCTTGTCAAGTGTGAGGGGAAGTTGGATACTGACACAATTAGTTTTTATCAGTGCTGCTTAGTTCTATTCAAGATATTTACACTATCCTAAAACTAGCCATTTTTGTAAATTCAGTAATTCTTGAGATATTTACCATTGTTTTTGAATCACGATTGCAGTAATGTTCATGTCATGAATCCCAATATTCTGATTTAACGTGCTGATCTGTGACATGTTGTGCTTATTTGTTTGTGAGGTGGTGAAAATAATGTATCCCTTAGATTCCTCTCCCCAATACTGTACCTATCAAGCACACTAAGCAACAAGTTAACATAGGGGTCTAACCAAACAATGCAGAGTATCTCAGGGCTCATTTACAGTACAGAAAAATAGCTAGTGTAATTTGTCTACAGGTTTTAATGTACTTTAAAAAGAAATGTGCTAGTTGTTGGGGTGACAGGTTCAACAGTCCTATAGTCGGACCAGGTAATAGGATGGACTTTAGTATCTTATAAAGTAGAAATAAGTGGAGTCTGTACAAATAATCTGTCAATTCTAGTATATGTGAAGGGGGAATATATATATATGTGAAATATTTTGTTATTCTCTAAGCATCATGGACTCGGTAAGAAGCCATCAGCTATGAGAATTATTTACTGATAGACGAAAGCTGTTGGAAGTGTTTTATTGAAGTGAGAGCAGAATGATCATGTTTAGGATCTATTAGCATGTTGAAGTCTCATCCTGCTACTATGTTAGGAGCTTCAGAAGGAATAAAGTTGAAGGTGTCTTTTAAGAATGAGAGTTGGTCATGGTTGGGGACATAAACATTAATGAATAATATTTCAGTATTTGAGATTTCCACGTGCAGGTTCAGGACCTTGTTCTCTTTATCTGTCTGTCGTGATATGATGGTAAATGATAGGTATTTATGAAGAAGATTTGGCACTAATCATGATTTGAGGTTTAAGAGTTATGGTATGGGTTAGAGTAATGTTAGTTTATGTACCTGGGGATTGTTTGTCTCTGGAAAAGTGTTTCCTATAGGATTATGATATTTGCATTTAGTCTGAATCTTTGAGTGCTTGTGTCTGCCTTTATGGGGTGTTCAAACTTTTGACGTTGATCAAAAAGCACCTTCATGATTGACTTGTATTCAAATTCCATGTTTGCCTGTATTAGGTCTGAAAGGGTTAAATTTGAGATTGGCCAATGTGCAGGCAGCACCTAGATTAGTATAAAGAGACAAGCATAATAGAATACAAATCTCAATAACAAAAGGTAACATTTGGTTCCATAACCTGGAATTGAAATAGTAAAATAGTTGTTTTTATTTTTGTCCCAAACCTCCATGTCTACTTGTCTTGAGCTTATTTTAGCTGCAACAACATAATCCAACAATAGATTAGATTTCCAGTACAATTGTCTTCATATCTCCACTGATAGAACAACTTCTACCAATTTTATCCTGGCTTCCACTAGGATAGAAGACATATGGAATACCATGCCTTCCATGCTGTTGTTGATTAAAGATGATACCCTAGTACCCCATTGGTCTTGGACTGCCCAACAGATCTGCCTGTTTCCAAGGCATGGTTTGGCAGAATATTTAATTTCACTTCCATGGAAGGGATAACAAATCCAGAAATCCTGTTGATCCATTTTTCTGCTGAAGCTTAACATTCAGTTTGCATTTTGTGGACTAATAAACAACATTTTTTATACTAGAAAACATATGTATGTGTGGCAGGCTGTAACTGAAGAACTTTTGTTAGTGAGGTGTCTCAGATGCAAATAATTACCTGTGCTCACAGAGATGTGTTTAAGCTGCCTTCAAAGGGCTCTCTAACGCATAGGTATGGCTTGGGAAGAAAAAAAAGAAGAAGCATTTATTAAACTTTTACTGTTCATTTAAACAATTAATTATTCATTTAAACAATTAATTAATTATTCTCAAAATATTTCCAGCTTGGTACTTCCCACTGGGAGGCTCCCACTCCAGAGACAATACATCATTCATACGGTGGAGAGATCTGGAGCAAATCCAGCCTGAAGCATGACTTCAAAAATGTAATGAATTGCTTAAATGCACAGTAGCAGTTTAATAAAGCCCTATCTGTCTATTCTTCAGAGACCCTTGATAAATTACCGAAAGTAGTAATTTACAGCCTTATTAAATTGTGATTCGGACAATTGAATAGGGCCCTATATAAGCACATATCATATTTTTTTACAGAAGTTTTTAGTTTATAAACTTCTATCCAAAAGCAAGGTCTTCACTAACTAAAAACTTCCGTAAAAACATATGCTCTGTGCTTATATAGAGCCCTTTTCTATTGGCCGAATCACAATTTAATAAGGCTGTTAAGCACTGTCAGATATTTTTTTTCACCCCTGTTATTACACCTTATTTCCTCTGGATGCATTCTCATCACCAGGACATATACATTATTAGTATATGTGTGATTATGCATATATACAAGCTGTCATAAAGCGTCAAGTTATATTTATTGATAGATGTCAGAGTATATAAACATTTCTATGTATACAGACACATGTCTCCTAAAGCGTTCACAGGACTTTTGAGAAACATATGTGACTTAATAATAGCAAAAACATTTGCAGAAAAAAGAAAGTATTGAATATGTAGCTATTATATTCAATTTTTTCCTAGCAAGATTAGTCACCTGTAAGGATCTTGGAAGGAGGTAATGTTAACTCTGAAAAAAACTCTCTTCCAGCAGGAAACCAGACATTGATCATGTTATATAGATAGTGAAGTCTATTGCTAAAGGAGGATTTTAGTGGATTTATAAAGGAATGTATAAGCTCGGGTTCACGCCACTCCCTGAATAATGTTTTTGGGGGTGGAATGGAGCCGCCCAGAGGGATGTGATATCTGTATTGGCATGGAACAGCTGCAGTATATTAGTGAATAGCAACTAGAAAGTGTGTGTGTGTACATGGCTAGCAGTTCAGTTTACCACGCTCCATGCTACTTATGTTTGTTTCAGAGAGTGGCTTTCAGTTTGGCACTTCCCCCTTGGTGGCTCCACTCCATCACCAAACCATATTACAGCATTCAAGGGATGGAAAGAAACGGAGATTATGCCGCCTGGGGATCAATCAAATTATCAATTAATTGTATATATATATGTTGCATTAGGCTCCAGGCCAAGAAGCAACACTGTAGGGATCCAATATGTAAACCCAGAAATACAAGCAGGGTCTGTTATTAATGTGACGTTTTTCCTAAACGCTTGTAGTTTATTAAACACCCTAAAAAAAAGATGTAATATTAACCTTCATTCATTCTTACATAAAAAGATACAGAGAAACATATTTGCTAAATGCAGCATTGTACTGTATTCATATAATGAATTTACACTAACTTAGAGATGTTTGTTATCCACATTATGTGATAAGTCAATTATAAAAGGGAATTTTGCAACAGAAGAACACTGGCTTCATTGTATAGATGGGTTAGACACCTCCTTCTAGGGAAAGTATGGTTTCTTCAAAAAACACAAAATGCTCCCCAGTCTGCTTTGCAGCGGTCCAGGCTTGCTTACAGGTGGGGCCAATTATAATTTAGTTAAACTAGTGGATTTTCACCAGGTTTCTACCGTAACCAGAGCTCTACTAGTGTGAAAGAAATGTAATCTGAACTACCAATTTTTAAAATTAATATCAACGATGTCAAATGTGTCTGTTCTCTACATTTAACACCCTCCTCTGCCCATCCCCACCTCCTACCCCTTCCTGTCTCACAGCAGAAAACTTTGCCAGCCACTTTAAAAATAAAATTGATATCCAAAACAATATTTCCACTCAAAGTGTCTCAAGCACACACTCCTTAAAACAAACAGATAACACCCATCTTTTACTCTTACACAATACCACATCAACAATAGGATCCCTTGAGCTTGTAACTGAGGATGAAGTCTATAGTCTTTATCATTCTCTCTCCTTACAACTTGCCCACTTGATGCTATTCCATCACAGCGAATCCATTCCCTCTCTACCACACTTATTCCAACTCTCTCACATCTATTAAACCTCTGACTATTGGGGTAACCAAAGGTTCAGTCCTAGGCCCCCTCCTTTTCTCCATTTATACATCCTCCTTTGGCACCCTCAAATCTACCTCTCAGCACCAGACCTATCCCTCTTTCTCCTGGCACATGTTGCTAACTGCCTCTCAAGCATATCTTCCCAGAAGTCCACCTGTTAACTCAAGCTGAGCATTTCAAACACTGAGCTCCTTCTTACCCAACTACAGCTTCCACTCCTGAAATATGTCTCACCACTGATAAGCCCATCATCAGTCCCACCTCTCCTGCCTGTTGTCTTGGGATCCTATTGATCTCTGCCCTCTCTTTCACTCCTTGCATACAATCAATAACCAAACCATGTTGTCTTCACCTAAAACATCTCCAAACTACCTCACAATCTTATGCAAGACAAAACTAAAATTGATTTAATTCTCTGATCATGTCTCCACTACTGCAACTTGTTGGATTTCCCATCACCAATCTATCTCCAATCCATAATGAACACCTCAGCTAGACTCATCAACCACAGCAGCACCTCTCTGTCAGTCACTCCCCATAGCCTCCATAATAAAGGTGACATGCAAAAGTATTCATCCCTCTTGACTCTTTACTTATTTTATTACATTACAGCCTTACGTTCAATGTTTTGTTAATCTGAATTTTATGTGATGGATCAGAACACAATAGTCTAAGTTGGTGAAGTGAAATGAGAAAAATATATACATAAAACTATTTTTTAGAAATAGAAAACAGAAAATTGGCATGTGCGTATGTATTCACCCCCTTTGTTATGAAGCCCATAAAAAGCTCTGGTGCAACCAATTACCTTTAGAAGTCACATCATTAGTGAAATGATGTCCACCTGTGTGCAATATAATTGTCACATAATCTGTCATTACATATACACACCTTTTTTGAAAGGCCCCAGAGACTGCAACACCTAAGCAAGTGGCACCACTAACCAAACACTGTCATGAAGACCAAGGTACTCTCCAAACAAGTAAGGGACAATGTTGTTGAGAAGTACAAGTCAGGGTTAGTTTATAAAAAAATATCCAAATCTTTGATGATCCCCAGGAGCACCATCAAATCTATCATAACCAAATGGAAAGAACATGGCACAAGATCAAACCTGCCAAGAGACGGACGACCACCAAAACTCACGGACCGGGCAAGTAGGGTATTAATCAGAGAGGCGGCACAGAGACCTAAGGTAACACTGGAGGAGCTGCAGAGTTCCACAGCAGAGACTGGAGTATCTGTACATAGGACGATAATAAGCCATAAAGCCCAACTCTATGGAGCGTACAGCTGAGTGGCCAGAAGAAAGCCATTACTTTCAGCAAAAAACAAAATGGCACGTTTTGAGTTTGCGAAAAGGCATGTGGGAGACTCCCAAAATGTATGGAGGAAGGTGCTCTGGTCTGATGAGACTAAAATTGAACTTTTTGGCCATCAAAGAAAACGCTATGTCTGGCGCAAACCCAAAACATCACATCACCCAAAGAACACCAACCCAACAGTGAAACATGGTGGTGGCAGCATCATGCTGTGAGGATGTTTTTCAGCAGCTGGGACTGGGAAACTGCTCAGAGTTGAGGGAAGATGGATGGTGCTAAATACAGGGATATTCTTGAGCAAAATCTGTACCACTCTGTGCGTGATTTGAGGCTAGGACGGAGGTTCACCTTCCAGCAGGACAATGACCCCAAACACACTGCTAAAGCAACACTTGAGTGGTTTAAGGGGAAACATGTAAATGTGTTGGAATGGCCTAGTTAAAGCCCAGACCTCAATCCAATAGAAAATCTGTGGTCAGACTTAAAGATTGCTGTTCACAAGAGCAAACCATCCAACTTGAAGGAGCTGGAGCAGTTTTGCAAGGAGGAATGGGCAAAAATCCCAGTGGTAAGATGTGGCAAGCTCATAGAGACTTATCCAAAGTGACTTGGAGCTGTGATTGCCGCAAAAGGTGGCTCTACAATGTATGGACTTTAGGGGGGTGAATAGTTATGCACATAACTTTTTTTCTGTTATTTTGTCCTATTTGTTGTCTGCTTCACAATAATAACAATAAAAACATCTTCAAAGTTGTGGGCATGTTCTGTAAATTAAATGATGCAAATCCTCAAACAATCCATGTTAATTCCAGGTTGTGAGGCAACAAAACACGAAAAATGCCAAGGGGGGTGAATACTTTTGCAAGGTATTGTATAATTTAAAACCCTGACCCTAACATATAAAGCCCTCTTTGCTCTGCTCATGACCTTCTTTTTTCCTCCTCTTTTGTCATTTTCTCTCATTCCTGCATTCCTCAACTCTGCTGTGGCAACACAGTTGCACCAAGCTATTGTTCTGACCCATCTGCATCATATTTGTATTGAATCTGTAATTGTATTTCTACTAACTTAGAATTTGTCGATAACTATAACTGTACTTTATTTTACTTGTAATGGCGCTATGGAAAACGCTGAAGCTTTATAAATAAAGAGTAACAATAATAATACTAAGAGAATAACTCTTAAATATCTATTTTGTGGAATGGCAATCTCTTTTACAAGAAAATGACTCTGTGCCGCCATAATCTTGCAAATGGCACATCACAGTCTCAATACAATAACTTTTAATTATTTAATTACTAGCGAATTGCCCTTCAAAAAATTACGGCAATGAAATTTTAAGTGAGCTAATGCTGTTTGGTGTATAATAATGAAATATATAATACATTAATAAATGAATATACGTTACCTATTTTGAAGCATTCTGTTGAAGAGCTGTGAATGTGTTTTGATGTTGCTGCAGCATTAGTGGTGTTCAGCTGCTGTGTAAGCGTGATGAATGTGTGCAGTGTAATACTGTGCGTGCGCGAGACGAAACCGTTAGCGTAGCTGTGTGCTTCCGCATTAAAATGGCAGCAAATGTGTGGTATGCATCTGTAGCGGAATATCCGTAGGTGTTTTGTGGTGTTTTGCGAGTTTCTGGTGGTGTTTTGCGTGTTTAGAGTGCTGTAGCCTCGTTTTCGTTTTGTTCGGCGGCCATTTTTTCTCTCGCTTAGAGAATTCTTTTGTGTCTAAACTCTTTTATTTTGAGTTAAATTAAGGTGTAACTTCATTTTTTGAGGTTCTGGATGCTTCCACTTGCGTTAGGTAAGCTTTTTATGTATGTGGTGTGTTTTTATTGTATTTTTCATTTTTTCCTGTCCGCGGCTGCGGCCGATTTTTGCGAGTCCGTAATGGGTGTTAACGTGTCTCGTATGTTGTTTGCGTTGCAACGTAAAGTTTGCGAGGGTCGCAGTTGCTGGCAAGGAGCGCCTGTGGTGCTCCATGCCAGCAACTGAGGCCCTCGCTTTGCGAACTGGCAAGCGTGAGCAACGGCTCGAACGGGCTTGCATGCTCACAACTATATATGTGATGTAACAGACGTGTATAATGATTAAGGGAACACTGATGTTATAAACTTGCTATCAAACATTTACATTTTACAAAATATTTTGTGTCCATGAAAAAGTAGTCCTACCGTATAATTATAATATTCATTTAATACCTGTACAAACTGATGAAATTCTTTTAGTTGTATCCGGTTTCGCTAGAGGGAGTAACTAGATTTCCATAGACCTCCATAACTTACCTGGTGCAGTGCTCTGACACACCCTAATCAGATTCTGTCAGAAGGAGGTTCCAACTTCTGTTTGTAGAAGTAAAAAAAACATCTTTAACCCTTGCAGCATTATACTTTCATGCAAATAATCCAGATTTTCTAAAAACATGATAGATTTTTTATTTATTTATGTAGGACAGTTTTCAATGGCGTAATGATAAGGCCCCCTTCTGGGTTGCTACTTTGTTGTGGTGAAGGGCACAGGTGGAGCTACCATCAGTGCAGGCGGTGCAAAGCTGTGGGGCCAAAGTGTGGTATAATTTTTATTATTAAAATTATTATTATTTTGTAATTTCCCTAAACCCCCTGCAAACCCCAGCCCAAACTCACAGCACCCCTGCCCCCCCAGTACAAATCCACAGCACCCCTACACCCCCAGCACAACCCCCCAGCATCCATGGCCCACCTGGGCCACGCCTGTGACCCCTGGGCACTCTATGCCTCATCCCCCAACCTCTTCCTATGATGCATGACAACCGGAGTACCCAGGGGAGGAGCCACCAGATCTGAGCGAGGGCTGCAGTTGCTGGCAAGGAGCGCCAAAGGCCCTCCTTGCGCTGATGGAGATGAGTGCCATAGGCGCCATATGACCATATGACTTCAGGACCGCAAATGCGGGCCCTTGCAATACGAGGGGCCCCATTTGCGGAGGTGGAGGCTCTACCGTGCCTCACAAGCGATTACAAACGCCCACAGAAGCGGGACTTTGAAAAAAAAAACACGCAATGACTAAATACGGACTTACACAAAAAAATATGAGCCGTGGGACTTAGAAAAAATGGGCGCCGAAAGAAACGAAAACGAAGCACGACCCCTGAAGCCACAAAACGCCGCCAATCACATATGACTTTTACAAAAACCTGTACGAGGTACAACATAAACCGTTAGCAAGAGACGCTAAATCATCCCCACCCGCGTATCACATACACATTAGGCGCCATTTTACAACACTAACTTACAGAATGCGGAAGTACACATCTACACTAACAGCTTTCCCTCGCGCACGCACACTATTTACACTACACACTGCACACATTGCTGACACTTACACCTCAGCTCCACAAAAGTGCAAACCTATATTGTATGCTACAGGAACATCAAAAGCGCAAAAGCGCCTCTGATAACAAAAAACACACCAACCCAGAGGTTTGCAATGAGTGCCGAAGGATCTCAGACCACCAAAACACTTACTCTCTGTGGCAAACAGCATTACCCGCCTTGCAATTTTATTGCCGTCATTTTTTGACGGGCAAGTCGCTAGTATATATATATATATATATACATATATATATATATATATATGTGTGTGTGAGAGGAGACTTTTTTTTTTTTAATTGGGCCCTCCATTGACTACCTCTGCCACTAGTGAAGGGACTTGTGTACCTCAATGAAGCTGTGAGCTATACCACGTAGGGTCACCCAAGATGGGCAGGTTATAGTAGAGAGGTCAGACAAATCACGGTCCACTGGAGAAGGAACTGTCAACCTACAGTATCTTTGCCATGAAAACCTTATTGTTAAGTACGACCAGAGACATAACGATATATATACTTGGCTTGCTGAGGTTTATAGGCTCACAGAGAGTCAGACAAGACTGAACGACTAAACAACAAAAAGAGACAGCATTGTGATCACACAGCACATTCACTTTCCTTTTTCCTGAACATATACAGGCTTATTAAATTGCAATTCGGCAAATTCTAAAGGGCTCTATATAAGCACAGAGCATATTTTTTTACAGAAGTTTTTAGTTAGTGAAGATCTTGCTTTTGGATAGAAGTTCACTAACTACAAACTTCTGTAAAAAAAAATATGCTCTGTGCTAATATAGAGCCCTTTAGAATTTGCCGAATTGCAATTTAATAAGGCTGATAGTTCCTAAATAGTATTTACAAAAAGTATACACATCATGTACTATAGCATGGAGTATAATCATATATGGCAATGCTGCAAGAATAGGACTAATTTATAAGTTATCAAGGTAATAATATTCTAATGTGTAACATCATTGGGAATCATGCAGTGCTGGTTTGAACTGTACTAATGAAAATCTCCACCAGATGGCGACAAAGTTTCAGCAATATCTGAGCAGCCCCCTACCCAAACTGATTAAGAATTAAAGACTAACGGGTACCCACTGACCAAAATGTCAAATAAGGACGCAAAGAAACCTTTATATATATATATATATAAAGAAGCAGAGTATGCAGAGAGTATAAAAGAGAAGAAGTGTAAACAGGAGAATAGAGAACTAAGTTTGGGGGAGGGGGCTATGATAGAATAAGGCAGTATAAGGGTCGCAGGAGAGCAGGGGGCGGTAGGGGTGCATGAGGACTGTGCAGGATAAGGCAGAAGAAGTACTATGAAAGAGGCAGGACTAGGGCTGAAGGGGGGCAGTGCAGGGGGAGGGCAGGAGTGGGGGAGTGCAGGAGGAGGGTCTGGGAAGTTTAGAGCCTTGAACAAGAAACAGATTAAAAGAGACAAAGAGTTGGAGAATCCCATGGATGCTGCACACAGGCTGTCACCAGGGGCTGTGTGACAAGGGGCACTGCATGGGACAAGGGGGCACTGAAGGATGGACCCTCCCACTGAGCTCAAACACACTGACCCCCCATCTGCACTAACACACAGCTGTATGTGTGATCTGTAACACACACTTATTATATCACAGTGCTGGGACCAATGTCTTCCAATGACAAACTCTGATCTGTGGCCCCTGACAGTCTCCAGGATGTGGCCCCTGACAGTCTCCAGGATGTGGCCCCTGCTGCTTATTCTCTTCTGCACTGGGCTCCAGTATGTGGTCTCACAGGTATCAGGTGAGTGATCTTCCAGCTGCATCCCACCCTTATGTTACTATGTGTGTGCCAGCAAAGCATCTTCCTTAAACTCTTTGGGGAGTCTCTTATAATCCCTATGTTTTTTATTAAATATCTAACCAGTTCTTATTATACATATGTGTAATGTGTTCATTTGATCAGTGTCTATTTCACAAAGAGTTAACAGTCAGAGCCCCCTCCAACACCCAGGCTCTGCCTACACTATACTTCAGACTGTGTTAACACTTTCAGAGCTCTTCCATCTGGGAACCACAAGCTGATCCTGTTACACAGATAGTGAAGTCCATTGTCAAGGAAATACTCTGCTAAGTATGGGATACAATACCTGTGTGTTTGTCATAGATACTCTGCTCTGCTAGGGATACAGTGCTCAGCTATCTTCATTTATTAGAAACATAGACACATACATTGTTTGTCCAATCCATCCATCTTATTCTACCTACCTAAAATATCTGACTTAAGAAATCTTCATCACAGTTTAATGTATATACTTAGCAGCTTAGAACTTGTTTATGTCCTGAATACTTTTCTTGAAAAACTGTTCCACTTATCTGTGACGCTTTGTATAAAGCACACATCTTCTGTATTTCTATGGATACACGCAACTTTTATTTTGTTTCCTTTTAGATATACACATTTCTGCATTACTATTACTAGACTTTTTCTATGCTTGATATGTAGTTATGTCATGCAGTATCACTCTGCTCAAAATGTTCTTCATGTTATAAGCCAGTTCCCATTAGCCCTGGTTAATAATCAGGCAGTATCTATCTATCTATCTATCTATCTATCTATCTATCTATCTATCTATCTATCTATCTATCTATCTATCTATCTTGTCTATCTCTCTCTCTCTCTCTCTCTCTCTCTCTCTCTCTATATATATATATATATATATATATATATATATATATATATATATAAAATTGTCTATATCTATCTATTTTTTCTGTAATATCAAGACTGTAGAACCTTTCAGCAGGCAAATGTTTCCCTCTTAGTATAAAAATACCCTGTATATTGCTTTTCCTAAAAAAAACATAATTATTGTGTTGTACAGGTTTCTGTGTATGTTATTAATGTACACTGCATCATTGGCAGATATGGTTCATTATTGGACGATTAATATACAAATTCCTATCCAGATTCATAATACTCTGCACTTTAGGCACATTGTTGTGGAGGTGCACGGTACTCTGCATATTACACACTTTGCTATGCAGGTGCATATTATTTTGTGCACCTGAGAATGACTGCAGACTAAGCTGTTCACATGTCATTGCACCTTGTACTTCCCGCAGTGAGCCCTGGTCAGTTATTTACACCTTGTGCTTCCCGCAGTGAGCCCTGGTCAGTTATTTACACCTTGTGCTTCCCGCAGTGAGCCCTGGTCAGTTATTTACACCTTGTGCTTCCCGCAGTGAGCCCTGGTCAGTTATTTGCACCTTGTACTTCCCGCAGTGAGACCTGGTCAGTTATTTACACCTTGTGCTTCCCGCAGTGAGCCCTGGTCAGTTATTTACACCTTGTACTTCCCGCAGTGAGACCTGGTCAGTTATTTACACCTTGTGCTTCCCGCAGTGAGCCCTGGTCAGTTATTTACACCTTGTGCTTCCCGCAGTGAGCCCTGGTCAGTTATTTACACCTTGTGCTTCCCGCAGTGAGCCCTGGTCAGTTATTTACACCTTGTGCTTCCCGCAGTGAGCCCTGGTCAGTTATTTACACCTTGTGCTTCCCGCAGTGAGCCCTGGTCAGTTATTTACACCTTGTGCTTCCCGCAGTGAGCCCTGGTCAGTTATTTACACCTTGTGCTTCCCGCAGTGAGACCTGGTCAGTTATTTACACCTTGTGCTTCCCGCAGTGAGCCCTGGTAAGTTATTTACACCTTGTGCTTCCCGCAGTGAGACCTGGTCAGTTATTTACACCTTGTGCTTCCTGCAGTGAGCCCTGGTCAGTTATTTATGCCCTACCCTCATCCATATCTGTAATTTCTGAGTAGGGAGCCTCACCTGTATCTGTAATATCTGAGTAGGGAGCCTCACCTGTATCTGTAATATCTGAGTAGAGAGCCCTCATCCATATCTGTAATATCTGAATAGGAGCCTCATCTGTATCTGTAATATCAGAGCAGGAGCCTCACCTGTATCTGTAATATCTGAGAAGGGAGCCCTCACCTGTATGTATAATATCTGAGTAGGGAGCCCTCACCTGTATGTATAATATCTGAGTAGGGAGCCCTCACCTGTATGTATAATATCTGAGTA
This sequence comes from Discoglossus pictus, assembly GCA_027410445.1. NCBI lineage: Eukaryota > Metazoa > Chordata > Amphibia > Anura > Alytidae > Discoglossus > Discoglossus pictus. Next base: position 168,118,032 of record CM050167.1, on the reverse strand, counting down.
GGGAGCCCTCGCCTGTATGTATAATATCTGAGTAGGGAGCCCTCACCTGTATGTATAATATCTGAGTAGGGAGCCCTCGCCTGTATGTATAATATCTGAGTAGGGAGCCCTCGCCTGTATGTATAATATCTGAGTAGGGAGCCCTCGCCTGTATGTATAATATCTGAGAAGGGAGCCCTCACCTGTATCTGTAATATCTGAGTAGGGAGCCCTCACCTGTATGTATAATATCTGAGTAGGGAGCCCTCGCCTGTATGTATATTATCTGAGTAGGGAGCCCTCACCTGTATGTATAATATCTGAGTAGGGAGCCCTCACTTGTATCTGTAATATCTCAGTAGGGAGCCCTTACCTGTATGTGTAATATCTGAGTAGGACCCCTCAACTCTACCTGTAATATCTGAGCAGGGCCCCTCACATGTACCTGTAATATCTGGATAGGGGCTCCTCACCTGTTTCTGTAATATCTGAGGGTCACAAAACTCTACTGTTACATTTTAGGAAGGGTTCCCTCACCTATATGCGTAATATCTGAGCATGGTCCCCTCACCTGTATGTGTAATATCTGAGCCTGGTCCCCTCACCTGTATGTGTAATATCTGAGCAGGACCCCTCAGCTCTACCTATAATATCTAAGTAGGAGGCCCTCATCTGTATGTGTAATATCTGAGCAGGACCCATCAACTCTACCTATAATATCTGAGTAGGGTCCCCTCACCTGTATGTATATTATCTGAGCAGGACCCCTCAACTCTACCTATAATATCTGAGTAGGGGGCCCTCATCTGTATGTGTGATATATGAGCAGGACCCATCAACTCTACCTGTAATATCTGAGTAGGGGGTCCTCGCCAGTATGTGTAATATCTGAGCAGGACCCCTCAACTCTACCTGAGTAGGGGGCCCTCACATTGTATGTGTCCCTCACCTATATGTGTAATATCTGAGCAGGGTCCCCTCACCTGTATGTGTACTATCTGAGCAGGACCCCTCAACTCTACCTGTAATATCTGAGTAGGGGGCCCTCACCTGTATGTGTAATATCTGAGCAGGACTCCTCAACTATACCTATAATATCTGAGTAGGGTCCCCTCACCTGTATCTGTAATATCTGAGTAGGGAGCCCTCACCTGTATCTGTAATATCTGAGTAGGGAGCCCTCACCTGTATCTGTAATATCTGAGTAGGGAGCCCTCACCTGTATCTGTAATATCTGAGTAGGGAGCCCTCACCTGTATCTGTAATATCTGAGTAGGGAGCCCTCACCTGTATCTGTAATATCTGAGTAGGGAGCCCTCACCTGTATGTATAATATCTGAGTAGGGAGCCCTCGCCTGTATGTATAATATCTGAGTAGGGAGCCCTCACTTGTATCTGTAATATCTCAGTAGGGGGCCCTCACTTGTATCTGTAATATCTCAGTAGGGGGCCCTCACCAGTATGTGTAATATCTGAGCAGGACCCCTCAACTATACCTATAATATCTGAGTAGGGTCCCCTCACCTGTTTGTGTAATATCTGAACAGGACCCCACAACTCTAGCTATAATATCTGAGTAGGGGGCCCTCACCAGTATGTGTAATATCTGAGCAGGACCCATCAACTCTACCTGTAATATCTGAGTAGGGGGCCCTCACCTGTATGTGTAATGTCTGAGCAGGACCCCTCAGCTGTACCTATAATATCTGAGTAGGGTCCCCTCACCTGTATGTGTAATATCTGAGCAGGACCCCACAACTCTAGCTATAATATCTAAGTAGGGGGTCATCATCTGTATGTATCATATCTGAGCAGGGCCCCCTCACCTGTACTTGTAACATGTGAGTAAGGGGCCCTCACCTGTATGTGTAATATCTGAGCAGGACCCCACAGCTCTAGCTATAATATCTGAGTAGGGGGTCATCATCCGTATGTATCACTTCCGAGCAGGGCCCCCTCACCTGTGCTTGTAATATCTGAATAGGGGCCCTCACCTGTATGTGTAATATCTGAGCAGGGCCCTGTCACCTGTGCTTGTAATATTTGAGTAAGGGGCCCTCACATGTATAATATCTGAACAGTGACCCCTCAGCTGTATCTAATATGGAATTTCGCACCTTTATCTAATATTGAGAGAGGACTATTTTGCATAACTATATCTGTAATATCTATCATGGGGTATTTAAATGTACACATGGGTAGAATTGGCATGTTCGGCATTCCCCAGTCCAGATGTGAGCATCAGCTGCAGATGTGACGGTGGATGTCCTTTGAACATGAACAAGTCTATTTACAGTGGGGGAGGGGAGGCACAGCTGAGTGCCCCATGACGTTGCCCCTTTAGGCTATGTTATACTACAGTTACTGGTCAATCACTAGGTCCGTGTTTCTCCCAGGAGTATCCAGTGTCTGGTGCAGGTATTTTGGGTTCAGCTTAGATCTGAAGGTGTATCTTCATTCAGCCAAATAAAACAAAATGCTTTGACTCCCTGGACTGTGACTATGACAGTGTTGACAGTGCACTGACCTAGCGTTTGAAACAAAGTACATATTAGGAACAGGGCACATTTTTAACAGTTTTAGGCTCAGAACAAAGAAAAAGGGAAAGCCTAAAGCATTTGGAATATAATCATGGCCATGGCCAATATACCACAGACTGCAGGCAGACTTTGCTTACCTGACGTTATTTAGTAACCTATCAGAGCAAGAACATTTTTTTTCCTGTCTGATACCCTCGGTTTGTTGGTAGCCTAAAAAACAATAATAAATGGATAAAGTCCACCCAGTGATGCGTCCTTTGATGGAGTTGATCGCTCTTAAAGTGTCACCCCGGATGTCCCAAATATGTTCTAATTTAAAACTACAGATAATAAAAAGCATTTTATCCATTGAATCCTACATTTTCGTACAGCAAACATACATTCAAGTTTGTAGTTTTGAACTACTGTATTAGTCAATTTTGCCAATCCACCCACTAAGGCCACTGTATCTGTTGTTTATTGCATATCATTGCCAGTGGGGCTCTGCATCTATTGTCTTCAGGTTAAGTCATATAGAAAACAAAAGTCTGACTATGCTCACACTCCAGAGAATTATTCATGTTACAAATATTGTAAAACCCTGCAGTCTGAGCATGGTGTGCAAAAAAGTAAGATTCTCTCTAAAAATGGATTTTATTACAAACTTTACAGACATGTGAGCTTTATCATAAAGTACACTATCAGCTGTTTGTGTTTCTACTAATGGCAAGGAAAAAATTAATAACAAGCCATACAATAGTAATGTTTTCTCAGTAACTACATGTACAACTTCAGCCTTGAATGTTGTTTTCTTGAAACAAATCTTCTAATGTTCTCCTGATTCATGCCAACGAGGCAGTTATGTATGGGCATGTAACATGTATTTGATCTAATTTAAACTGAAGTCGTAGTCAAAAAGTTGGGGTAAATTAATAGCACTGTCCCTAGGACACGGACGGGCAGCCTATTGCACCTGAAGGGCCTCATACAGTGCCTTGCAAAAGTAATCACCCCCCCTTGACTTTTTACCTATTTTGTTACATTACAGCCTTATGTTCAATGTTTTGTTAATCTGAATTTTATGTGATGGATCAGAACACAATAGTCTCAATTGGTGAAGTGAAATGAGAAAAATATATACCATACATAAAACTATTTTTTAGAAATCAAAAACAGAAAATTGGCATGTGCGTATGTATTCACCCCCTTTGTTATGAAGCCCATAAAACGGTCTGGTGCAACCAACAGTTATTACATTGCATTCTGAAAAGCTGAGCTGGCACATGAAAATGTGCCCACAAATGCCTCGCTCTTCAATCCATAGCCACTATCAAACATGGCTTCCTTTAAGCTTATGCATGCTGTATTACACAACTTTAATGCAAAGCCAAGTTTGGATTAAACACAAGCTGAGTATCCGATCCATGTAAAGCTGTTTCAAGCTTACTGGCTATCATCAGCATAGAGAGGGATCTCAGCCTGTGTTGTGGACTTTATGAGTAGGTAGTTCACCACAATATATATAATTTTAAACAAAGTCATACAGCTAGTTTTTAATTAGAAAAATATTGATTTTGATGACTCTGCAGGACTCTGGAGGGATCCATGATATATTGATGGAAGTATTGTATGTGTGAGAGGGGCATTTAAATTTATGAAGAGCTATAGATGCATTGAATGATGCATGGTGTCTGTCTCTGAGCCAGTGGGGGTGGGTGGGAGACGTTTGGTGTAAATTTCAACTGAATTCAGTAATCAAACAGAGGCTCTAAACTTCTGCTTGTCCCCTCCCTCCACTGATAGCTGAAAAAATACACACCCATCATTCAGCTCTCAGGATGTAATGTAACAAACACAAAATGGATTCCTGTGCTCAGAGTCTTCAAAAATTCAGGATTTCCCCCAAAATATGTCCATGTCTTTCACTGCTGTTTGTATAATTACCAAAGCCACCTGTTTCCCACCAGTGCTTAGATGCTACAGTCTTGTTACAGTTTATTCTCCATTCCTGATGTACTCATCAAATTATAATCCCAAATAATCCTAAACACATATATAGCTAATCAAATTGCTAAGAACCAATAATGTGAATGGCTGTCTCTGCATTGTATGGTAGCATGTAATATTTGTTTACAAGGGTTGAAGGACTTTGGGTGCAGGACTTTAATTTAGGAGCAGGACCTTTTTTACGGAGCCACGGTAGGGGCATTTATAAAACTATATGTACAATAACTAAAATAGTTAGAAGCCAGGAGTACATTTTAGGCGTGGTCGCTGCCATGCTCCTGGGATTTGCCAAGCCCTTTATTATTATGTGAGTTGGAGCTCTCCATATGTGAGGGTCTGAGCATGCATTATACAGCAGTAGATTATATTATCATATGACTATTTATGTGTGTGTTATTATTAATTATATGCCATTATGAATTGTTTTGTACATTATTTTGTGAGTTAGAACACTCAATCCATGTCAGTTAGTGAAGATCTGACCCAGCATTAAAAAATAGTATGTACTAAAGCATGTTACAAACAAAAAACATTAGCAGCTGTGTAAACCATTAATATAAAATCATTTGTAGAGAAATCTTGATTTTTGCAGTATCTCAGGTTATAATGTAGTTTCCTGATAGTTTGGAGCCTGAGGGCATGTACTGATCTACTAAGCAATGGAGGAAGTTGTGGGAGGAAGAAGAAGGAATATATGTAGTATATCATTCAAGCTTATAGTATTTGACAACTAGCACCTTTCCCCGAACATGCTCTGAAATAGGCAGCTTGTAATGTTAACGGCAAGCCCTGTTCAAGCAGAAATGTAAATGCCCCTCTCACACAAAGCCTTCAAGAAAGTGTCATAGATGCCTGTGGGAGCAGCAGAGGCATTAACACTTTTCTTTGCTAGTTAAAAATTATCTTTATGCAGTTTTTTTCTTGCCTAATTAGACTCTTTCTATAATCTAGAAACAGCAAATGTACACAAAATGTATTTATGCTTTATTAATTTTAACGCCATGGATGCTACCAAGATGCTTTTACAGGTGGTCACTGTGCCGTCTAGCTTTTGGCAGTGTATAATTTAAGAGGGGGCTAAATAACCCCTGTCTAGGCAGGCGCTGGTGAAGGGATTGTCGGTAGACTGGGCAGTGGATGAAGAGGCTACCTTGGGATTTGTTTTATTCAGTTATTTGGGGGGCATTGTGTGGGTGTAGTGGGTAACCATATGGATTGAGCATATTGTTGATTATTTGGACATGGCAAAGGCTATGTATTCACATGAATATTCAAATATAGCACTGGTAAGTTTGGACATAGACAGAGTACAAGAGGAAACCATATTAGCCTTTAGGTACATGGCAGAGCACAGCATGCTGTATAAACATTGACACAGTGGTGTGTATATACATGAACTGAGAACAGCACTGTGTATACAAAAGGACAGACCACAGTGATCTGTATACACACTGCTCAGTACACACATGGGCATAGCATTACACTTTATATATACATCGACTGAGCATAAGGCTGTGTATATTTTTTTAAATTATTTTATTTATATTGCTAGTAGGACTGCACAATGAGGCAGGAAATTACCGTAAGTTATATTAAAAAAGTAAAGAAGCAGGTTTAAAAAAATAGGGAACCTGTTAAAATAATCATATAATCTAAAAAGAGGTAGAGAGCAGGGAGTAGCACTCATTACAATGTATTTAGGTGGGATACAATAATATATCTACCGGAGAGGGGCCTAGGTTTGTAAAACTGTAAGGTAGATCCACAAAAAGGTAACTGGAGAAAGTGTTGGGTGAGTGCCAGCACGGGCGTATACAGTACCGAATAAGTAAGTTTTAATGAGTGTGTTTAAAAGAAGATATGAAATGACTTGTGTGCCCAGTGTGGAAGTGAAGCCCAGATTTAGGATGTAGCATTGGGGAAATGCTGATCCATAGAAAATCAATATCTAATACTGAGAGTAGGAGCCGGTGAAAGGATTTACAAAGGGTCAGCAGAAGAGGAGCGACAAAGGCACCAATCAGTGTGTATTGGAGAGGGACGATCAGGGTGAGATGGAACCAGTATGGTATTTAGTTTATTTATTAGACAACGTGTGAGTATGTAAGATATGGTGGAATCACTGATGAATAATACAATGTTGAATAAGTAGAGTTGGCAGAACTTAAAAAGTGAGATTTGAAGCAGACATCAGAATTATGGCCTGCATGTGATATCATACTGTGGCGGTGAGATTGGTGGTTGGGAAGGAGTTTAATAGTTCCATTTCTGGTAAATGTGTGATGGCAGGGAGGCATTAGAGATCAGAAGATCAAGTATGAACTTGCTCATTATTGTAAGGTGATATAGAAGCATTTTTGAGTAAATAGATGTATAGAGAAAAATGAAAACAATAGAGGACAGAGCTTTGGGGTACCCTAAGAAAAATGAAGACTTTGTCAAAACAAGGAAAAAGATGCTGAAGGAGCAGCTAATGGCTACTGCAGGCGCAAAGACCCGGGATCCACAAAAGAGTAAGGATCTTGAGCAACTGGCAGCAGTTTGGAGTAAAAGGAGACCAAGTTTTACATATGATTTTGCCTTTTTTGATTGACTCTTATGGGTACCTACATTGTACAGAGAATTTGCAAGGAAAAAACCCAAATTATTTTACATCGAGCCCACCACTCACTAGCTCTGACACTGGTCTAGAGGGATACTTTTGTTCTGAAAACCATGCACATAAAATATATATTTTTAAATATGACATTATTTAATAAAACAGGAGTAGCTTATAATGTATACATTTTATGTTTTTTTGAAATGTGTCACAGAAAAGGAAAGATAACAGCAATGTCCAGATGCAAAGATTATGATTTGAAGCTAGGTGACCTTCCAGTGGAAGTTGTATGGACACCTTGAGGCTATTAGCAAAATGACTGGTTTATGCATTATTTTTATATATATATATTATTATATTATAATTAAGTATTCTGAAGAGTTGTTTAAGTGTATATCTTATATCAGATAATGGTCATTCAAAAAGGGTTGCAGGGTTCATATTTCATGTTCTTTATTTTCATTTTAATGAACAAGTAGTGTGTCAATTGAAACTAGATTAAAAATACTACTGCAATTATATACTGAAAAATGTTTAAACTGCTCAAATGTAGATGGAAATTACTACTCACTGATCCTCACTCCCTACTCTTTATATTATCTATTATTAGTACATACGTAAGTAGTTGACTGAGTCTCAGTAGCTTTTTCTCCAGTTGTTTACATCACTAAGTATTAACATATTAAATTAGTTTTAAATATTGTTAAAGTAACATTTAATTGCATAATGCAATTATACTAAATGTAGATACTTTTCTGCATCTCTTTAGCACAGCAAACAACTTAAGGTAATAGAGAACAAAGTGCCAGGTAAATAATAAGTGTTGCTGTTTTCATTGCAGATCTTCCTCTCAGCTTCTCCATGGACGCTGACATTGTCCACCCCATTCGTGTAGATGAAGGTGGTTCTTTTTTGACCTTTGACCTGTTACCCCGCATCCTAAAGAAGAGGGGTCTGTCTACTCAAACAGCTCCCCCTACCTACTATGAGATAAGTTATCAAGGGTTGAAGTTGACCTTTAACCTCAGTCAGAATAATCAACTGCTCGCCCCTGGATATGTGAGTGAGTGGCGCAGTGGGAGTATCCGACAAGTAAGGATCCAGAGCCAGGCTCCAAGCCCATGTCACCTTATGGGCGACGTACACACCAAGAGCCAGTACCTTGGGAATGCAGCAATCAGTGTGTGTAGTGGATTGGTAAGTGGAAACCTATACAAATCATTCACTTTTTTTTCAGGGACCTTCTGTCTTGTCTATACGCCCTACCATTAAACTGTCCTCTTCACAAACACCTTTCTAATGACCACTGAACTCCCATATTCAACATAATTTCTATTGAAGAATTGCCCTCGATAATGGTCAAAATGTTTTTATAAAACAAAGTAAAAATTCCTTTTTATTTATTTTTATTTTTTTTATTTTTTTTACTGCTGGTAGCCATTACCTTGGCTGAGCTGCTTGTTTGAGCTGTTTTCTGAATATATAGTAATCTTGGAAAGAACTGTTGTTAAAGACCACCATATATCAGCTGTAAGCCAAAAGCTTCTGTGCATTCAGTGTCTCTCACCTTCAGACATAGGCCTGCATCATTTTATAACATTAGAGATTGTATTATATGCTTTTATAATCTAAAATATGCTAGCCATTATCATTTATAGATCAAAATCTTTAATTGCAAATATTATTCTATAGTAATTATTTATTTAGTGCAGGGAAGGGGCTCTTCTTAGCATATCTCTGGTGTGCAAATTGAATTATAGTATGCTGGCATGCAAATTTGCCACTTGTGTGTTCAAGTGGGGGCAATTGTACTGCCTAGTTTTGCAGGAGGGAGCGTTAGTCTATCATGTATATACAATATTGAATATGAGTGGAAACAAGTTGGATACTGCATGTTAAAGTATTCTAGGTGTAATATAGCATGACATGTTCAGATGACGAATCTCTGCCATGCATGGTCTGAATTGTATGCCAGGGGCTTTTCAGGTGTGCAGTGACTGATCAGAGTGTTTAGAGAGGGTTTTCCAGGTGTTCACCGTCTGGACACACTGTATTGGGGGAGGATAACAAAAGTGGCAGGTCTGTAACCTCTTGTGGGGAATCTCCGGTTTGCTGTTTCTGAAATACACATCTGGTTTGAGATCACAGACATCAGATATCACATATGTTTCTGCACTTTCTATAATCCCCTCCAGCCACTCCAGGGGACAAAATTCACATTATCTCCATTGTTTAAAGCTTTCATTCACCTCATGACCTGCAGAATATATCTCCTGCCTTTCCTTGTAAGCTTCAGTAGTTGTATTCTTCAGCTAAATATATAAGTAGAAGGTATCTTCGTTTATACCAGATATCCATGTACATGTGATAAAAGAGCAATAATATACTTAAAAGAAGTGTATTTTATGCCCAGATAAATACCCTTTGGTGTCCAAAGTTTGTAATATAATTGGAGTTTTGTAGTATCATTTTGGGGATTTTTCCTTTATGAATGTCCAGCTGTGTTAATAGACAAGACCAGGGGTGAGCAATTAATTTCCCAAAGGGGCCGCATGAGAAACTTGAAATGTTGTGGAGGGCCGAACCATAGGATGAACTTAATTCTGCTCAATATTCATTGTATAGCTTTATTTTATTTTCTCAGTGCCAGGAGCATTATCTACAGAATGCCATCAATGTCAGTTAGTCACAACACTGCTGCTCACAAATTGCCCCCTTTTACAATTGGCAGTGTTTTTTTGTCCAGGACACAAATTTGTATCCCACTGTAGGCCACTGTAGTGGGCCGCACAGGGACAGCCAAGGGGCCGGATGTGGCCCGCGGGCCGTACAATACCCAGGTCTGGACAAGAGCATCGGCCCCATTATATACCCGCAAACGATCTGCGGCTTACAGGTGGAAAAACCGTACGGGCAGTTGAAATCGGAACTCTGTTGCCGCAAAGCCTTTATGATATGTCAAGCCCGTAAATGTTACGTTCGCAAATCGCTATTAAATTGCTATGATTCCACTGGCGTTCAAACCCGTAACCCGCAAATTGAGCCAAAAAGCATAAGGGTACTAGAGAGGACCTGCAAGGGGGTTAAAGTCCTATCCGTAACACTGTAAATGTAAATATCAACACACTACTGTATTTTAAATTGAAGGGAAATTGATGTTAGGTATTAAAATTAATAGCACAACATTCTGAAGCTTGCAAATCTGCAATATAAAATACTTTTTTTTCTGTTTAATTTCCGTGTTATAGCGATCTTGACAATCAATGTATTAATACATATAATGGAACTCGCATTGACTAGAATATAATATTTACTAATTTATTAATATTTTATTAATTCTGGAATGCGGGTCCGATTGTAACTCGTAATTCAAACCCGTAAGGGATTGAAATCTAACTTCCATTTTTCAGTGATGTAATGATGACGATCTCTTTTACCATTGGCTCCGTCTCAACCCGTAACTACGGGTTTGACTAATTGATCATGTTCACCGCGTCACATGCAAGAACGATTTATGGGTTTAGATGTCAGCCACGTCTGTGGGCTTGGCTAATTTAATAGCTCTGTAACTACGCCGAATTTTAAGCCTGCAGGCTTTGCGGGTGTACCGGTGCAGCTACGGGCTTGGAAGTTAATACGGTCCCATATCTGCAACATTTTATAATTAATCAGAGACAAACTTTACAGTAAGAAATTATAAAGATGAATAAAAAAAATCCTTACTACGCATCATTTCCACCCAAATAATTGTGATTTATAAGTAAGTGGTAATGTGCATTACAGAAGGCAAAGCTGAAATTAAAGGGCATATGAAGTCACTATATATGTTCTGCACAAAGAAATGTGAAAGGAATGTGGAAAAGTTGTCTTCCTTTTTGAAAATGCTGTTAAATTAATGAATAAGTATTTGTAATTATGGGTTTTAAACTGCTTGTATCCACTTCTGAATTGTCTATATTCATAATGTGCTACATAAGCTGGTGACAGTCATTAGAAACAGCTATGAGTGATAAATTGAGTTATTCTTCCCACTGTTACTAGTCATATAGAGAGATGTAGCAATTGTCTTTGGAATAGATATTTGTGATTTCAAGTCCCAAAGGTTTTAAATAATTAAATAAAATGTAATCTTTTTATGTTTTATGTTACAGGATAAAAAAGAAAACAAATATAAACTTTAAATATAGAAGTGTTAGACATATATGGCTATTGTAATGCTTTTAAAATAGTTACTTGACATAAACAAACATATTAATATAAAAAAGGAATTGATTAGGAGTTTAACTCACAAACTATTAGAAGTCATTACTCCACCACTCACCACTATAGAAGCAATAACTGCATATGACGAAAGCTAAGCATGACTTTCAATCCTTTACCTGATGAAGCACTTTTAGTTTTGATGACATAGATGACCTTTTTCGAAAGCTGTCACAGTCTGATTGCAAAACTCTTTGTTGTTCATTTTTATATTTCCTTCTAATTTGCTATCTGTCCAAAGAGCCATATATACATATAAACTGAGCCATATATGGCACTAGAGCCATAGACTGTAGAACAATGCTTATTATGATACTGGAAAATCTTCATGGATGAGGATCAGATCCTTCAAAATCTCAACTACAATGGGGGAAAATGCTGATCCACTGACAAATAAATGATCAGTCTATAATTTTAATGGTAGGCGTATTTTAACAGTGAGAGACAGAATAACAACAACAACAAAAAAACAAGAAAAACACATGTCAAAAAAGTTATAAATTGATTTGCAGGTCAATGAGGGAAATAAGTATTTGTCCCCTTCAACTTAGTACATGGTGGCAAAACCCCTGTTGGCAATCACAGAGGTCAGACATTTCTTGTAGTTGGCCACCACCTTTGCACACATCTCAGAAGGGATTTTGTCCCACTCCTCTTTTTAGATCCTCTCCCAAGTCATTAAGGTTTTGAGGCAGATGTTTGGCAACTCGAACCTTTAGCTCCCTCCACAGATTTTCTATGGGATTAAGGTCTGGAGACTGGCTAGGCCACTCCAGGACCTTAATGTCCTTCTTTTTGAGCCACTCCTTTGTTGCCTTGGCTGTGTGTTTTGGGTCATTATCATGCTGGAATACCCATCCACGACCCATTCTCAATGCCCTGGCTGAGGGAAGGAGGTCCTCACCCAAGATTTGATGGTACATGGCCCCGTCCATCGTCCTTTTGATGTGGTGCAGTTGTCCTGTTCCTTTAGCAGAAAAACACCCCCAAAGCATAATGTTTCCACCTCCATGTTTGACGGTGGGTATGGTGTTCTTGGGGTCATAGGCAGCATTCCTCAACCTCCAAACACAGCGAGTTGAGTTGATGCCAAAGAGCTCAATTTTGGTCTCATGTGACCACAAGTTCCTACTTCATAGATGCTATAGTTCACTAATTTCACTATAACCTTTCTCCTTAGACTAACATTGTCACCAATTTCCCTTCGTCCCCCTTGTCCTCATATCTTATCAACCTTACAGAGAGGAGTCTTCCAGTTGGCAGAGGAAGATTTTCTGATCGAGCCAGTCTTGATGACAATACCATCTGGAGAAGCCACTCCCCATCGTATCTACAGACGCCATGTAGCAGAACCCAAGGCAGATGGAAAGACTGAGCACCGGAGCTGTGGAGTGAAAGGTAAGGTCTGTGGCAATGCAACTCTGACATCCACAAATTACTCTATCTTACTACCTACTGTATATTACTCTATACTTACTATCTACATCTCAGATATGTAATATCCAGATTTTAATTTTGTTGATGCAGTTTGTCGTACCTTTCTTTTATTTTCCATTCTTTCCTGTTTGTCTTTTTATCTTCCTGTTCCTTTCCTCTCTTCTTTCTTGTTTGTCTCAATCTGTGTTCTATTTGTTAATTTCAGATGATCCAAATTCCCAAGAAAAATGGGAGAGACGGAGAGAGCGATGGGAGCAGGTACAACACACAAAGCATAGGGAACACAGGATCCGACCCCGGTCAATCAGCAAGGAAAAGTGGGTGGAGACTCTGGTGGTGGCTGACCCCAAGATGGTGGAATACCATGGTAATGACAATGTGGAAAACTATGTGCTGACAATTATGAACATGGTGAGTAATATGCATAGAAGGCAATAATTATCTACAAAATCTTGTGAGGGTCTACTTTTATCCTTTACCCCATGTCATTCCAATAGTCCTTTAGCTTTTTCAAACCCTCCTCTAATGCTATTCTTGACATTTCCTAGGTCCCATTCCATCATTTTCTAAGATCTTTCTTCTTATTCTCAATCTCATCTATTTTTATAATATTTAAGAACAGTTTTAGCCATATTGTAATGTAACATGGAGCATCCCATTCAGCAAGTGGGGAAGCAACTAACCAACAGTCTGATATGACAGAAAACTTTGAGGACCATATTGCCTAATTATTTAAATGTGGGTTTGAGTTCACTTCCCATTACAACATCAATATCCTTCGAATGGCAGGGAGGACAGTGCTTGTGACATAGATCATTCCCTCACAAGAGCATGACACCATTAGTAATGACTCTCTGGATACACAACTCAGAATCTTCTTAGTTTTCAATGTCTCTCCCGGTATATTCACTGGCTACCAAGAGTTCCTTAAAAACCTAACTTCCTAGAACTCACTTAGAAGATATATGATCAGATCTCTGGGCCAACTCATCAAATACTGTGTGCAAATGGCACCCAGATTGCACATTAAATTCTGTGCAACAGATTAAAATGTTTTAATTCTATTGTTGGATAGGTGGCAAAGAAAGTGAGTAGTGAATAATCCCTGTAATGTAATGATTAAATACATTTTAATATGGGTAATTGCAACACATGTAAATCATTAACAAAATTATGAAAAGCTAGTTTTTAGTCACAAATGGAATTCTGCATACGGAAATAGTCACAGTTTTAATGATTTAAAAACAGTATTTCTTACAGCAACCTAATTAAAACATTTTCGATTGAAATCAATGAAGTGTGTTGGGAATAATCTTTAATGAAAGTCTGGAGCACTCAAGAGGGTGATTTAGACCTGTAACTTTGGGTTGCAGCTATAGGAATGACTCAATGAATGAAATCAAGTCTTTTGGTATCTAGAGTCTTAGCAAATGTTTTGCATATGAGTTTAATAGTGGATACGCCAGGCAGATACTATTTCCTCCCTCACCTTGAGGTCAACGCTGCAAAAGGTCTTGTGCATGAATGTAAAAATAAGTCCTACAAACTATATCATAGACCAACAGATATTTTCTTCCTTCATGAACTGGAAATTCACACCAAAGAATCTTAAGTTGTTTAATAAACACCTGCAAGAGAGTGATGGGGAACGTTTGGTGTATTACAACGATTGCATTATAGCATTGATGAATTAAGAAGTTTAATATAAAATAATGTAGATCCTTGTGTTTTTCTTCTTCTCTGGGCTTTCCCCGAGGTCCCTCTTTTATTCCATATTTTTGTTCCAATCTTTTTATTAAAGACAATAAACAATGAACAGCAAGTAAAAATAAATCATATAGAACATTCTAACTTTAAATTATCTGCTGTCTTTTCACATTTTTAATCATTTTCTGTGATTAATATGAAGAGGAGTTCCCTCCTTTAAGTCTAAACTTAAACTTCCCGATATATAATACCGGGGTCTCAGAAATAGCAAAAACACATGGTAATTACAAAAAAGAAACAAAATTAACATCTGTTAAGAACAAAAACAATAAAGAGAGAAGAGAATAAAACATATAAAATAAAAGAATCAAGAAAAAAAATGTATTCCATATTTTCCCTGTTGATAGACTACACTTTTTAATTTTTACCAGTGACATGTAGGTGTGGTGTTTCACGTAATATGTTGCGCACAAGTGGGTTCTTTTTTTTCTTATTTACCTTAGATCAATAACTCTAATAGAAGGATGCCAGTAGTCCTTCACAGTCACATTCAAACATGGTATATAACATATATATGTATCCCTCGTCTCTGATAGCTACTGCTATAACTGTACAGTTAGTGGGAAGGTTATTTTCTCAGTACATTTAAACTTCATGGTGGTTGAAAATTGTGTGATATCTAGATCTACCTGTCAGAATTTCAAGAATCACTATAGCATACTATGTAACAGACTAGAAAAAATATTTGCTGTGTAAGCCATGAGTTTAAAAGTTATGAAAATTAAAATAATTGAACTAAATAACTGCTAATAAAGGGCATTACAGATCTTAAAACTCATTGCATTTGTTGATTGTCATTCTGCAGGTGGCTGGACTCTTTCATGATGCCAGCATTGGAAACCGAATAAACATTGTTATTGTACGACTGATCCTGCTGGAGAGTGAGGAGGTAATGTGGAGAGTCACCTGACTAAAGTACCATATACGGGGACAGGGTAATGATAAAACTAAAGGGAGAAAGAAAAGTGTAACAACGTGGGGGGAGGAAAACAAGAATATAAGAATAGGAGTGAGAAATATAAGTGAAAAAAAGTGAGATATAGGTAATTGTGTGGGGATAACGGACAAAAGTGGATGAGAGCAGCAGATATGAATAATGATTAATGAAATTTGAAAGAGGAAAGGTCAGTTTGGAGGTGAAAGGCATCTGGTGTTCACCCTGGTGAATTCTATTGGTCACTCAGGAGGAGCTGAAGGTCACCCATCATGCCGACAACACTCTGCGCAGTTTCTGTAAGTGGCAGAAAAGCATTAATATGAAAGGAGAAGACCACCCTCTGCACCATGATATTGCTGTGCTGCTAACCAGGTGATTGAATGAGATCTATAAGACCCTGTATAGCTTTGTATCATAAGAGCCAATATATCACCATTCATTATATCACAAACAAACATTTACTGCTTTTCAATTTACCCATCTTACTACCATATATCATATACTCTTCCTACAATGACACCAAGCATATACAGTGCCTTGCAAAAGTATTCACCCCCTTGACTTTTTACCTATTTTTGTTACATTACAGCCTTAAATTCAATGCTTTGTTAATCTGAATTATATGCGATGGCTCAGAACACAATAGTCTAAGTTGGTGAAGTGAAATGAGAAAAATATATACATAAAATCTTTTTTTTTTTAAATAGAAAACATAAAATTTGCATGTGCTTATGTATTCACCCCCTTTGTTATGAAGCCCAAAAAAAGCTCTGGTGCAGCCAATTACCTTCAGAAGTCACATAATTAGTGAAATGATGTCCACCTGTGTGCAATCTAAGTGTCATATGATCTGTCATTACATATACACACCTTTTTTGAAAGGGCACAGCTGCAACACCTAAGCAAGAGGCACCACTAACCAAACACTGCCATGAAGACCAAGGAACTCTCCAAACAAGTAAGGGACAATGTTGTTGAGAGGTAAAAGTCAGGGTTAGGTTATAAAAATATATCCAAATCTTTTTGATGATCCCCAGGAGTACCATCAAATCTATCATAACCAAATGGAAAGAACATGGCACAACAGCAAACCTGCCAAGAGACGGCCGCCCACCAAAACTCACGGACCAGGCAAGGAGGGCATTAATCAGAGAGGCAGCACAGAGACCTAAAGTAACCCTGGAGGAGCTGTAGAGTTCCACAGCATAGACTGGAGCAAAAAACAAAATGGCACATTTTGAGTTTGGGAAAAGGCATGTGGCATGTGGGAGATTTCCAAAATGTAAATTGAACTTTTCGGCTATCAAAGAAAACACAATGTCTGGGGCAAACCCATCACATCACATCACCCAAAGAACACCATCCCCGAACATAGTGGTGACAGCATCATGCTGTGGGGATGTTTTTCAGAAGCTGGGACTGGGAAACTGGTCAGAGTTGAGGGAAAGATGGAGGGTGCTAAATACAGGGTTAATCTTGAGCAAAACCTGTACCACTCTGTGCGTGATTTGAGGCTAGGACAGAGGTTCACCTTCCAGCAGGACAATGACCCCAAACACACTGCTAAAGCAACACTTGAGTGGTTTAAGGAGAAACATGTAAATGTGTTGGAATGGCCTAGTCAAAGCCCAGACCTCAATCCAATGGAAAATCTGTGGTCAGACTTAAAGATTGCTGTTCACAAGCGCAAACCATCCAACTTGAAGTAGCTGGAGCCGTTTTGCAAGGCGGAATGGGCAAAAATCCCAGTGGTAAGATGTGGCAAGCTCATAGAGACTTTTAGAGATCGACTTGGAGCTGTGATTGTCGCAAAAGGTGGCTCTGCAAAGTATTGACTTTAGGGGGTGAATAGTTATGCACATTGACTTTTTTCTGTTATTTTGTCCTATTTGTTGTTTGCTTCACAATAAAAAAAAAAAAACATCTTCAAAGTTGTGGGCATGTTCAGTAAATTAAATGATGCAAATCCTCAAACAATCTACGTTAATTCCAGGTTTTGAGGCAACAAAACACAAAAAATGCCAAGGGGGGTGAATACTTTTGCAAGGCACTTTACATTTCTTTATACATCCCTCACACATCATTGTCTTCCAGTAAATACAAAGTACTATTACCTTCAGCAAACTAACACAACTTCTATACTCTCAGTACACACCCCACATTCCTTTTTCATCATGCCCACACTCTAGAGCATGTAAATAAACACACAAAATGCACTGCAGCACACCAACTCAAAGAACTTGACACACACATCATAGATATACTGCCAATGCACATATTGAATATATTCACTTAAAAGTAGGGGGTATATTGAGTATACACTCTCCATATACACATGTATGTATTAAATGCACAGATTCTAAATAGTGAACGTTTTGCATACAAAAACAAGCACCATATAATTAATGTCAATGTCTCATGTTATTTCAGGAAAGACATCTGTGCAGCTATGAACCGCCCTTGTGAGACCCTTGGTCTGTCTCATGTCTCTGGCATGTGCCAGCCCCATCGCAGCTGTAATATCAATGAGGATACTGGTTTGCCCACGGCTTTCACAGTGACCCACGAGCTTGGACATAGGTACCACACTCATATGATAATAAAAATTGCATGAAATTGTCAATGGTTGTTCTGGAGGCACTCGGGGTGATAGAACTGCATGGAGTCACATTTACTTTCAATCATTGGTTTCCATATTAGACCTTTAAATGCAGCTCTTTTGACATTGCTTAACTGTTTTTCTTGCATCTAGTTTTGGGGTACAGCATGATGGCAGCGGTAATGACTGCAAGCCTCAAGGAAAAAGACCCCACATCATGTCACCACAGCTCTTGTACGACACATCACCTCTTACGTGGTCTCGCTGCAGTCGCAATTACATCACCCGCTTTTTGGAGTAAGTGTCTACAGATAATTTTCTTGCCTTAAACAAACTATTTGTATGTCACTGCTATATCAAAATGTGCTAAGGTTACTACAATTTTTTTCTTCTTCTTCTTATTATTATCCTTTATTTGTAACTTATCCTTTATTTGTAACTTGCCAACATATTCCATAGAGGGGTTAAGTGCAAGGCAAAAACAACATTAACACATTGCAAAAGAATAGAGGACACTGTCTTTGAGCTTAAAATCAAACATACATAGTGCTTTTTACAAAGCAGCTTACAATATTCAAAACTCAAAAATTTACAATCTAAAGGGTTTGATACAGGAGGGTGATAAATGCAAGACTGCAGTGTGTAAGGCAATGGCGCAAGCAAGTGGAAGTGGTTGTGTGTTGCACTGCAAATTATGGGTGATATTATGCAGTAGCGTATGCAGTTATGGCTATTAAGGCTGAAGGTGATAAACTTCTTTGAATAGCTGCATTTTAGTGAATTTTTTAACGTGATGCAGAGTAGTGGCAGTCCTGATGGTAGGAGTGAGGGGAGGAAAGAGGATGGTTATTAGCAGATTTTAGATGGCAGTTAGGGGGGATTATCTAGAGACAAGAGCAAATATATAAGGAGGTGCACTGTTGTTGAGGGCTTTAAACTTTAGGATGATTAATTTACACTTTTTATTGTGGAAGCTATGGGAAGCCAGTGGAGTGACTGACAAAGCGGTGCTGCAGACATTGAGCATTGCGTATGGTAGATGAGTCTAACAGAGGCTTTCATTATGGATCATAGTGGAGGCAGATAGGTGATGGGGAGGCCAGCAAGGAGCGAATTGCAGTAGTAGAGGGGATATAAGATGAGAGAATTAGAATTTTAGTTGTGTCTTGTGTAAGATAATTACATATTTTGGATATTTTTTTAGGTGAAAAAGACAAGATTTTGTCATTGATTGTATGTGAGGAATGAAGGAGAGGGCAGGGTTTAGTACAATCCCAAGACAGCGGGCCTGGGAGGTGGGATTAATGATGGCATATATTTGAGGTATTGAGGAGTGTAAGCTGTAATAGAAAGCGGGACGATTAGGAACTCATTCTTTGACATGTTGAGGTTGAGCTGGTGGGCGGACATTTAGGAGGAAATGCTTGAGAAGCAGTGCTAGAATAGAGGGGTTTATATCTGTTGTTGAGAGGTAGATTTGAATGTAATTGGCATATAGAAGATAATGAAATCGATAAGGGAGGATGTATAAATGGAGAAGAGGAGAGAGGGGTACCAGAGGTGCCAGAGGAGACAATAAATGTATATTTTTGGTATGATGAGAACCATGAGCGAGCTGTGTCACAGATGCCAAGAGAGAGAATTGGTATTAGACAAAGGTGGTCACTTGTGTCAAAGGAAGCAGAGAGATCCAGGACAATTAAAATAGAAAGTGTCCTTTTAACTTGGTTGTGAGCAAGTCATTAGTGACTTCATAGTTCCTTCAATGAACTTGGCAAATGCATCTGCGACAATCTGTGACTAGGGGCTATACAAGCCCAGGGCCACCTGCTATAGACTACAGGTTATTTAACCACAAGGACGGTTGGGTTCTTTGAAATCTCGGCACCAGCACCCTGATATCTGGCTTCTGTATCAGTCAGAGCCTCTCCATCAGGAATCAGCACTTCCAAGAGTATCCACATGGGGTCTAACAGTAGTTTCCTGAGTGTAATACGCTTAATTTCTAATACACATACTGCCGTCTCTAGCACATATCAGATGGGATTAAGTTAATTTGGCAAACAATGGAACAAAGCAGATTTACAAATACAATAGAGGTGTCCATACAGAAAATCCAGTGGCTGGAGCCAAGCAGTCTGTGTTTTAATGATCTCAATGGGACAACACCCAGGCCAGGAAAAAGGGAGTCTGTGACAGAATCAGTTATTTTTTGTATTTAAAAATTTGCATTATGACATTTTTCTTTGTATGTATTAGTCATTCATCATAAAGGGGGCCTTTCGAGACTGCTAGAACTCGATGGGCAACGCGCAGCCCACAAGCATTTCCCATGTGGCCCTCAGTCTGCTCTCTGGAGTGGGAGAGCAATAATACATGGTCCATGATGTCTCTCTAGAACTAATAAATAATTTTTCTACAATTATCTTACAATTTTGCTTTAGGTAAAATGAAAACAAGTTTAAAGCATT
Source organism: Discoglossus pictus (assembly GCA_027410445.1). NCBI lineage: Eukaryota > Metazoa > Chordata > Amphibia > Anura > Alytidae > Discoglossus > Discoglossus pictus. The sequence goes on along the minus strand of CM050167.1, from coordinate 168,097,457 downwards.
ATGAGATCCTTTTAAGAATTTAGTAGCCACAAATTATTATTATTATTATTTATTATTTATAAAGCACCAAGATTTTCCACACATGAAGCCTTCAAGTGAAATGGGCTGCTCATCACTAGTCTAGGTCTACATTTTGAAATAAAATTATACTTAAACACTGTTCTGTTGTGTTTTGAAGTCTTGAATTGTGATACCCTGATCTAAAAGTATTTGTCACTTTTTGTTTTTCTCACTTTCATCCATTTTAGTGTTTAGCCATTTGCTTGTGATACAATTGGCTGCTTTTGTACAAAACTTCTAAAGGCTGCTAACTAGAAAAATAAATCCTGTTTGGTTTTATTAGCTGGCAAACTAAAAATGGAATTATTTAGTGTGTAACTCATTTTTTTCTGGCAAACTCTGTATTTGTCTGCTGATTTGGATACGTGTTTGCAGAATGTTGTGTTGATGTCTGCAGAGCATTCTCTTTCTCTGTGAGTTTGCAGATGTCACATACAGAACACTCTCTTCCTGTCTACAAAGAGAGTTCCATGTCTGTTTAAAGCACTCTGTCTGTATTTCTAAAAGGCATGTCCTTTCTCTCGTTTTCTCTCTTTGGCCATCTCTCTCTCTTTGTATTTGCAAGACAAGAGTAAGAAACAATAGCCAGGGATCAGGATGTATATTATTAGTTTAAAAATAGGGCTTAATTAGAAGAGATAAGAGATGTTTTGCATGGCGTGCAATGCTCTGATGGAAAATCCTGACCTTTAACCCATTCACCATTGTAAATAGCTATGGCAGGATGTGGTACTGAAGCAGGAATATTCCCAGGATTCATAATACCACATATATACCATAGTCAATATTAAAACAATGTACATCCTCTGTATAGCAGCCACTATTCCATGCTCTCGGGCCTTAAAAATCAGTACATTGTAGCTTGGGAAACATTTCACATGTATGTGAACTAACAGCATTCACAGCTGTGTATGTTTTTCCCAAACTACAATAGTTCCTGTGACCTCGTATTCAGCGGTCATCTGTCATTAAATTTTCCTCAACTACTGCCTTCTGCTCCAGATTAAAGGGCCATTTACCTCATTGTAATTGCTTTTCATGGTGTGACAGAGCACAATATTGTACCTTAAAATTATCTATTTTTTTTAATTAAACTAATAACAGCTAATAATAAGTTTTAAGTCTGTTTACAAACACAATGTGTCCTGCCTACTAGCTGTAGCATGATTAATAACAGACAGCAGACCATGTGGTAAGGGCTGTGATTGATAGCAGTTTTTCCCTGAACTCAGGAATGCACAAAGCAGTTAACCCATGACTGACCTGTTTAGGTGATTCCAGCATTCCAAGATCTGCACAGATGTATTATTTAACAGTAAACTATTTTTTTTTATTTCGCTCACTACACAAAGCTGTAGCTGTTGGTCTAACAGAGGGCATATCAGTGACTCGTGTAATCAGAGATTTAAGTTGTTAATTACTTTCAATATGATTAGGAGATCTTTATTATGATGTGGTCCAAATTGTGCAGAATTAAGTGTCCCTTTAAACTTGCAACAATCTGTTCTCAAATATAAGCAAACGTTAAAATGAAAAGCTTTATGGTGACAAGTATAGCCCATGTTATTATTTAGCAGTCTTTGAGTCTATGTTGGGCTCACTCATTGTTTTGTCCCATCCTCTCTCTGCTGACTTCTATGTGCCTCTCTCTCGAGGCATTTTCCTGTATTGTTGGCATAATAAATTGAATGGCTTGTGTATAGAATAGGATTCTGCTTATTTCCTGGTGATTCAAAGCCAAATCTCAACTAATTTTATCTGACTTTATTTACACAAATATAAATCTCTATGAGGAGCCCACGCACCCCTGTGCCGGCTGCACCACCGCTGCTCTCTATCCTCCACACTCTGCCCCCCCCCCCCCCCCCCAACCTGCTTCCTCTAATATTTCCAAACACAAACAAGAGGATCTTCCGTTTCCTGCCAAGTCCCAAGAAGGGCAGATTTGCAATAAAGCTGTGATAAATGGCTGTGTAATAAATATGTATAAGATTGCTGTGCACACAGTTATTGTGTGTGTGGTCTTGTGCCTCTGAGTGTCCCTGTTAGTGTCACTGCCTCTTGAGTATGTGTGTCTTCACTTTGATGATGGAAGCTTTGTTTATTCTTACAGTCGTGGCTGGGGGCTCTGTCTAGATGATTCTCCAAGTAAAGAACTTTTGGACTTCCCCTCTGTGCCCCCTGGAGTATTATATGACGTTGGACACCAGTGCCGGCTGCAGTATGGGGCCTACTCCAGCTTCTGCCAAGACATTGATGTAAGATTAGTTTGATCCTTATATACCAGTGTATACAACTTAATACACCCTGTTTCAGGACTAAAGAGAGGTATACAGAGTTACAGGGAGTCTATTTTGAATGAACAGGTTAAATTACAATTGCAGTTTGGGAAAATAAAAACTGTTTGTGAAGTATGCCAACTAACAACATTAGCAACTATAAGCCATGATCATAAACGCATTTTTATAGAAAAACTCCCATTTAGCACACTCTGCTTGACTTTATGGCTTCTATATTAAGCCTTTTTTTCTGATTGCTGGAGTCTGAGGGGAATTGTCTGCCATTTTATTTTCTATTCAGCAGTGGTAGGAAGAGGGAGGTTTACTTGTGGCATCATTTGTGAGTTATTTTAACATTTAGTATTTGGCACATCATTCCCTTCTCTATACCCTAGCAGGGCCTTCTAATTTGTCCCTTTAAGATCCAATGTCCCTCTTGAGGGATAAAAAGAACTACAGTTGTTCTACTTACCAGGCGCAGAATTTTAAAGGGTTTTTGTAATGGCTGAGTGAAGGTCAATCAGTGTAAATTATATTCTGATTGAGTTGCTAATTACAGCAATGAGGCAGCTGCAGGGGCATGTGCGGTGCGCTCTGCAACAGTTCTGATCAGACTGAAAAAGATGGAAAGAGTCCCAGTCTAAAAATGGAGGAAAAACATTTATTTTCAGTGTAAGCTTTCTAACAATAGATCAACATTCTTAATCACAACTAGTTGAAAAGTTGCTTATACAGATCTTTACTAGTAAAGCATTATGAAATCTGTACTATGGCAGTGGCCCTTTAACTTCAGCTTTAACCATGGTTACAGGGATGCCTGACATTTTGTCTTTTCACCCTTGCAGAATGTATGTAACACCCTCTGGTGCTCAGTAGGATCCACGTGTCACTCAAAGCTGGATGCTGCTGTTGATGGGACCACATGTGGAGACAAGAAGGTAGACAGTGCTAATACATTATGTGGGGTTATTGGGAATAGGTAACTTGGTTTGAATTATGTGTATTAAGGGCATGCATAGGAAGTCATATGAACATTTGTGAGGGTGGGGATTGGATGCAGTGGGTTTTTGGTGTGTGAATTGTTTGAAACATTGGGAAATCAGCTGAAAGCAAAATACAATATCAACCTTTTGCAAACAAATGAGGACCCTGTATTTGAAAATACAATCTTACCTACATAGGTATCTTATCTACATCTTACTCTCACCTCGTCATAGTCTTTTTTTGGTACAGAGTGGTATGAGCCTTGTAGTGAAGGAGAACAGCACTATTTTGGTGTGTACATGGTTGAGTTTAAGCCTGAAAGCATTAGGATGGAATAAGTAGGATGAGGTGGGGCTGACTCAATGCGTGAAGTGGAGACAGCAATTCTTTGGGGTAAGGAGTTAGCGTAAGGTGATGATGTACAGAGTAAGGTGGTGATTTTGGGGTATGATGAAAGGGGCATGTTGTGAGTTAGGAGTGGTATGGACAAGGTGTAAGATACGGCTGGCTTGGGATAAAATATGGGTAATACATTGGGAGGGTGACACTTTTTGTGGTGAGACTGATCTGCCAAAATGTTGTTGTTTTTTTGGTAAATAGGCACAATCTGGGCAACTCAGGGGTTGCAAACATTTTATGGGACAGGCATGACCTAAACTTAAGGTATGGTAGTTGTAGCAACTGCAAAGTGATGTGGAGTTGGCATATTTTTCACGAGACACAGTTGGATTGAGACAGTTTTATCACAGTAAAGGGGTGAAGGGGTGTAAATATAGTTATTATTTGAGAAAACAGTGGAAGATACAAACTGAATAGGGTTCAAGGAATCTTTCACTGAAGTAGTGGTGACACATTGAAGGTGAGGTGGTGGTGACATGCTATTCGGATGTGATGGGACTGACCCTGTTTTGTTGTAAGGTGATCTAGTATATTGAAGGGGGACACAGCATACAGCATAGGTTCCAATAATGGTAGGATTGTAAAGTACTAATAAAAATATGAATATTTACTATTGTAAGCTATTAAACAAATCCTGTAGTAATGGAAAAACGGCTTTGAATTTGCTAAATATTGTCTGTCACTAAGCTCAAGAGATCCTCCAACCAGACTCACCTTATTATCAATACATAATTACCCCTATTGTCAATTAATTGCTCCCTGATTGATAATTTATTATTGCAGGCAATTTGTCAGGTTTCAGTTAGTGAACAGCCAACCTTTAGTGGTAATTAGATAACCAAAGTCCACTCTGGTGACAGAAAAAATGTAGTAAATTCAAAGCTGTTTTTCTATTACTGAATTACTTTTTTTTTTTTTTTTTTTTAAATAACTTCTATTTGTAAATGTTTTTATTTGTATTGGTATTACGTTAACATCCCATATTATGCCATAAATAGAAGCTCTGATGTGGCCTTTTAAAGATGAGGTGTGGTGACAAAGTCAATGAATAATGTAGATTTGTCTATAGAGGTGGAATGACATTGTCTTGGAGAGAGACAGGGCTTAAGCAATTTGGAGATTAATTGGGGGTGGCCTAGTCTGGAATTGAATTAGCAGTGTGACAGACCGGGGTTTAGGGGAAGTTAGCACAGTCATGATGGGAGATAGACTTAGCACAGTCAAGGTGAGCTAGAGAATGAATATGAAATGGAATGGATTTGGCACAGAGTTCAGATAAAAGGGTGATTGCACAGTGAGAATTTTTTTCCTGCATTTAAAAGAACTTGCTTTAAACATTACCAAAGTTGAGTTTTGCCTGAAAAAATATTAAGTAAATCCTTTTCACAGAGCATATGTATGTCTAGTGATTTAATTGGCAGACAAGTATGATTCATACATCCATATTACTGCTCTTTGGCTGACAGGGCAAACCCCCAGATCAGTTAATCATTTGTTATTTTTTGCTTTGAGAGTATAATTTGAAAACAAAAAAAAAACACTCAGTGGTAAATGATTAAATGCCTTTTTACAGAGGCAACACAGAAAACATGCTTTCAATGTCCCTCTAAGGGCTGCACAGTCTTGGCATGAGTTGAGATTGGTGCCGCCTTGGGTTGACATTAGAATGATAATACAGGAATTGTCTGTTGCCATAAACACTTAAAATGTCAAGTTTTGTATTTAAAGATTTACACTTAAAAATTTAAATAAGTTTTATTAATTTGTTTTGAATAAACATTCATGATCAGATATAGGAATGAGAAGAAAACAATTACATATTAATATGAAATAGTGGAAAATAAAATGGTGTAAGCAGATGATATGGAACATCCCTAAAGGGACAATAAATTACAAGCTCCAAATAAATATTTATATACACTTTTCACTGCAATAATCACATTTAAATTTCTGTATGTCTGGGGAATCCAAAGAAAATATACAGTATGTTTTTTTCTTTTGCGACAAACAGAGTTGATGTTTGGTCTTGCATATATAGACTTTCTGCATGTCGCAGTGAGGATTAATAGCTGGACAAAATATGCATCAATGTTAAAATGTCAGAATTTTTTCTCTTGGCTTTCAATATTCTTTCTGTTAATTTAAGTGTTCCTTGAATCATATAATTAGTCTCCTATACGATTTCTATGGAGACACTGCAATCGCTCTACACCGGAATTTCTTTAGAAAAATCAAACAATATGTGTGTACTGATCCAGTCAATGAGAAAGCTATTAGTTGGAGGAACCCAAATATAAAACAAGCACATTGCTTTTCTAATAAGAGAGAAATGGGAAGACATTGTACCCAGAGAACAAGATATTTCCACAGGATAGTGGTTAACTAGGGTCAGAAGATGCGGAGGACTAGAACATTATACATGAGCATGCACTTATATATTTGACAAACTGACTTAAATGGATATTTCAACTTGCAGAGCATTCACATTTCCTATAATGTGAGAGTACCATATTATCTTGGTGTTGTATCTATGAGGTGAAGAATATCTGTAGAACTGGACAACTTCTATATAAAGATACATAATAGTAATATTCAATATTACATTTACTTTCAATAAGATTAAAGTATCAGCGCTCAGATGAGTTGATTGTCTCCTCCCTGATCAAAGAGAAAGGGGGTTGGCCAGAGAATTAGTCATTGACTGCTCCAACAGCATAACCGGAAGAATCCGCAGTTTGCAGCGGTGAAACGTGCGTTGGGCGCATACTAGGTCTACAGGCACTGCTACCCCTGTCCCTTACTTCTATGGCAGACAGGTCAGTGGCATTCTAATTTTACATTGTTAAAGTCATAGCAGCAATTGGGACTGATAGTGTGTATCGTTTTTGTGTTACCAATGTGCAACAGCAACATTGAAACCCAAGGGTGCATTGCAGTGGTGTAGAGCATCATAAGCGCAACACTATAACACTATTCAAATGGGTAGATAAATACAAACAACAATGTTTGGAACTGTGTCTTTTCAACTGGATACATTCCAGCAATTATTAATATATTAGTATAATCATCAGAAGCGACAGTATCTAGCAGTTTCACAAACTGGTGCCATTGTTTAGCCTAAAAATAATTAAAAGACAGTGTAAAAGTCAGCTCTGTTATCCAGTGTATATCACTATGCAATATTTGTTTTGTGGGAGCGGGAGCTAATGTAAATCTTTTGCTCCCCCAGGTTAGGGCACTCAGCCCACAGCTGCAAATCCTGCCTTAGATGCAAAAGATTTCTGTGTAGGGAGTAGCCAAACGAAACTTTACAGATGAGACAGGACTCTAGGAGCCAATAGGAAATGTGAACGTCATGAATATTATAATGAGTGGGAAGTGCCATAACAACTCCCGTAACTGCTGTGGCAAGGAAACATTATATATATATATAAAGTAATTGCTTTTATTTATTAATATATATTGATATTAATAGGATGTGACATTTGTATTTATAACTTCAATATAACTTCAATAAATAAAGATACAAAAAGATATCAGTTACACCACTTAACCCCAATTGACTAATTTTTCCCCCCAAAACAATCAAATGGTTAACTAGGCAAGTACTTTACCCAGTTCTAGAGGGTGTGATCAACTCCTGTCGAAAGCTCAGCTGGAGATTGACCTAGGGCTGCCGTGTCAGGAAGTTATGCTGGTGGTGGATGGGGATAATTCTCTGGGGAATTGCCGAGGGTTTTAAGGAGGTCCTTCCGAAAATGTCTAGTAGTAAGTCCCCCTCCCCAAATGTGATGATGTTACTATTGGCCACTTGTTCCTACCAGATGTCTCTCATCCTGTCTACTGGCAAGGACTAGATGTAGAGGAGATTCATCCTCTGCATCCTAAGGGAACAAAGTTAGCACCCAAGGGGTTAATATAAGTAAAGATACCAAGCAAAGTTGAAAGATAATAAAACAACAGTGTTGTGTGGTGGCTACAGCATGGGAGTATTTAGGTTTTGAGCTGCCCCAGGCTCATTCAGACTTATGCACCCCCATGAGTCATTTACTTGAGTATTTTTCTTGTCCCACACCCCAGTTATTGATCCTATCTACTTTATCCCCCTTGCTATATCCCAAATCATGGGTATCTTAAAGTGTTACATTCACTACTGATAGAAATGACACAAGCCTATGTTACCACTATGTTGCCACTGTGCCTATGTTACTACTTTTCTATGGTACTGCATCATCGGGCAGCGTGCTGCCCTAGGTCCAGAAATAGCCTTGGGAATCTTTGCTGTATTGAGAATTTGAATAACTGAAACCAAACTGAAGGTAGCTGCCATCTTGGCTTTAGCAGTAATGTGTAGCCCCAAAGGAAAAAGTAATTTCAAGGAAGATCAAATTCTACTAACAGAAGTTTACAAAACTCATAATTACAACTCTTCTAAATTAGCACTTCTGGCTTTGGTGCAGGCTTTCACTGAGAAATATTCTGAATACTTAGCAGTTTCTAACTTTTAAAGTGGTCAGTGAATCTAATCTGGTGCTATATCTGTACACTACTAATTTTGCAGCTTTGACAAAGTGCTGTATAGTTTGAGTTCCAGGATTTGTAATAAGCAGAAGAAAATCATCTGGAATGCAGTAATATAGAAAGCCCTCCAAAACTCCTCAGGGAAAATTTAAATATTGCATGTCCAAACAGAAGATAATGGATCAATTGAGGCTTGCACATAACTGTGTGAGGGAACCATAAGACAAACATCACAGACAGAGAAAGATGCCAATACAAGAGCGGAAAGTGGAAAGTATTACAGAAACTAGATCCAGACCTTCCAATGAGGTTTGTAAAACTCTGCAAAATGACAAGCAAAGGAAAGCAAGAAAATGTATTGTGCAATTCTCAGGAAAATTAATCTTATATATATGATTTGACATACTGTAGAAAAGTAAGAGTCAATGTACCACTGCAGTACCTACAAAAAAAATATTTTTTACGTACATCTTTGCTTACTTCATGATGCAGTTAAAGTGGATATAACAAGTCTACACACCCTTAATGGTGAAAATTGAAATGTTTTTTTGTGATGTAATCAAGATAAATCAAGTCAGACATTTTAACTTTAAAAAGGGGTTGGATATATATTTGAATAAAAGGGGCACTGAGGGTTATCCTGGATAACTAGAGACTGAGTATTGATCCAGGGAGGAATCCGATTGCCAGTATCTGGGGTCAGGAGAAAAAAAATTCCCATGGCAATGTTTCAATGTTTTTTGTTTTTCCAGTTTGCCTTCCTCTGGATCAGTTAACAATTAATCCACATATTACAAAGATCAGAGGAGATCTAAAAAGGTTGAACTTGATGGACTAAAATATTTTTTTCTCAGTTGCTATGTAGCTATGTAACTATTTTTGATCTTGCAACTAACAAAATTGTAGTGAAAAACTGATTATTATTATTAAGAAAAATGATTGAAATTAAAAAAGCTTGCAATACCATGGCTGCATAAGTGTGCATTCCCCCAAACTAATAATTTGTGGAAACGCCATTTGCATTTGTTACAGCAGTACATTTTTATGTGAATACGTCTTTACCAACTTTGCAGACCTGGGCCCCTTTTTAATTGTCCAAATCGCAAGTGGGTTAAACACCTGTTCGTAAAAAAATTGTAAAAGCAAATATAAACACACTATTGTACTTAAAAATACTGGGAAAGCGATGAAAGACATTAGAATCAATTGCATAACAGTCCCAAATTCGCAAACCTCCGCACTTTTTTTTTTACATTTTTTATTTCCGTGTTATATCGATCCAGTGAATCAAGTTAATATATATCATAGAACCCACCTGGACTAGAACAGTTGATTTAATTCTTTTTTTTTGATTTCCTAATTTCTGGATTGCGAATCTGATTGCAGATTGGACTTCTAAACACTCATTGATTGTAGTTTAAACGCCATGTTTTACTGATGACAGTCTCATTTACTATTGGTTCTGTCTAAATTGTAACTTAAGGGCTTGCTTGAATGATCATGATCATGCCCTGAAATGCTATGTACGGGTTCATGGTTTGCGAGTTGGGGCTGTGAGCTTGTACAGTGGGGGGAAAAAGTATTTGAACCCCTGCTGATTTTGAACATTTCTCCACTGACAAAGAAATTATCAGTCTATAATTTCAATGGTAGGTGTATTTTAACAGTGAGAGACAGAATAACAAAAAAAAAAAAAACAAGAAAAATGCATTTCAAAAAAGTTATAAATTGATTTGCAGGTCAATGAGGGAAATAAGTATTTGACCCCTTCAACTTAGTACTTGGTGGCAAAACCCTTGTTGGCAATCACAGAGGTCAGACATTTCTTGTAGTTGGCCACCAGGTTTGCACACATCTCAGGAGGGATTTTGTCCCACTCCTCTTTGCAGATCCTCTCCAAGTAATTAAGGTTTTGAGGCTGATGTTTGGCAACTCGAACCTTCTGCTCCCTCCACAGATTTTTCTATTTTTCTATAGGATTAAGGTCTGGGGACTGGCTAGGCCATCTCAGCTCGTTACCTGTATAAAAGACACACAGGAGCCAGAAATCCTGCTGACTGATAGGGGATCAAATACTTATTTCCCTCACTGGCCTGCAAATCAATTTATAACTTTTTTGACATGCGTTTTTCTTATTTTATGTTATTTTTTGTTATTCTGTCTCTCACTGTTAAAATACACCAACCATTAAAATTATTGTCAGTGGACAAACATGCAAAATCAACAGAGGATCAAAATGTTTTTTCCCCCACTGTACTTGCAGGCTTGAGTCAATTAAATACATCTGTAACTGTAACACATTTCTAACCCGCAGACATACAGGCTTTATGAAGGTAATTACGGGCTTGGAATTAAATGGGTGTCCTGGATTTTGCAATTCAATCCCACTTTTCCTTACAAAAATGTTGAAGCTCCAGTGCATAGCCCTCTTTTTCTCATTCCACAGCTATGCTATGGGATTGCGGTCTGGCTTCTGACTGGGCCATTTCAATACTTTTATCTTTTGAGCATCTGTTCCAGCTGAAGATAAAGCAGTCTCAATGCACGATGCTGTCACCACCATGCTTCATAGTAGGTGTGGTGTTGTTTGAATGATGAACTGTGTTGTCTTTGCACCAAACATAAATTTTAGAATTACAACCAAAAAGGTTAACCTTTGTCTCATCAGACCATAAGACATTTTTCCCACATGTTTTGGGGTAATTTGCAAGATTTAGACAGGCTTAGATGTTCTTTTATTGTAAGAAATTGCCTCAGTCTTGTCACCCTACATGCAGAAAATAGGAGCTTGTTATCACATGTAAGGAGTCATCAGCACCTGCCAGAGTCCAGAAGCTCATTTAATATTGTGGTAGGTCTCTTGGTAGCCTCGCTGATGATTTTTCTCTTTGTCCTGTCATCAACTTTGGAAGGTAGTCTTGATCTTGGCAAAATCCTTGTGGTGCCACATTTCTCGACTTATTAATTACAATACTCACAGTGCTCCATGGTACATCCAATGTCTAAGATTCCATAGATGTTTGTTTGCTTCTCTCAGACCATGGCTATCCCAATTGGATGCAACCAGAAAGTTTCAAGGAAATACTACAAGAGCAGCTGATTTTTGTTTGTGGTTAGATACAGTGAAGAGAGACAGAGAGTGGAGAAGAGAGAGATGTGGGAAGAGAAAGAGAGATAGAAAGTCACAAAAATGTCCTGCCCTCTGATGCCCTACACTGCCCCCATCTTGGCCCGATGCCCCCACTTGCCCTACACTGCCCCCATCTAGATCCTTATGCTCCCTGATGCCCTACACTGCCCCCATCTAGGCTGGGCTACCCCCTCCTGCCCTCTGATGCCCTACACTGCCCCCTCCTGCCCTACACTGCCCCCATCTATGCCCGATGCTCCCTGATGCCCTACACTGCTCGCACGAAAGATGGCATGCCAGTTTATAGAAAATACAAGCCAACCAAACTGGTTTCTTTGTTCGTTCGCAGTAGTGACTTTCACCATGTCATTAACTAACCAACGGTACATGACTTATGTGAAATGTGCTATTTTTTTTTAGTTAAAATTGCTAATGTTGAGATTTTTATTTTATCAAATAGCATTCAAATTAGCTAGGTATTGTACTAGCCATTTTCCTAAATTAAAAAAGTCTGTGCTTTTTCCCCCCAGTGTGCCTTTTTTTTGTTTAGTCCTTCAGTTGTGTCCGACTCTCCATGACTCTGTGGACCACAGCACGCTAGGTGCATCTCTCAGTCACTGCACCTCTGAGCTCCATCAAGTTCATGTTCATTGCTTCAGTGACCTCATCTATCCATCTGCGCCTCTGTCGTCTCCTTCTTCTTGTGCCTTCAATCTTTCCAAGCATCAGAGTCTTTTCTAGGTAATCCTGCCATAATGTGGCCAAAATATTTGAGCTTCAGCCTCATGATCATACCTTCTAGTGAACAGTTTGTCTTGATTTCCTGAAGTATTGATTTATTGGATCTTCTTGCAGTCCAAGGGACTCTAAGCAGTCTTCTCCAACACCACAATTCAAAGTCGTCAATTCTACGGCGCTCAGACTTCTTTATGGTCCACCTCTCACATCCGTATCTTACTACTGGGAATACCATAGTTCGAACTATGCAGACCTTTATTGATAGTTTAATATATTTACTTTTGACTAGCTTGTCCAAGCTTCCCATAGCTTTCCTCTCCAGAAGCAAACTTCTTTTAATTTCATGACTACAGTCACCATCTGCAGAGATCTTCGATCCAAGGAAAGTAAAATCTGTCACTGTCTCCACTTCTTCCCCGTCTGTTTGCCAGGAAGGGAGATTGCCTTTTGCTATGATCTTCATCTTTTTAACGTTGAGCAGGAGGCGAACTTGTGCACTCACTTCTTTTACCCTTATCAATAAGTCCTTTATTTCCTCCTCAGCCATCAGAGTAGTATCATCAGCGTAACCGAGGTTGTTGATATTCCTTCCAGCAATATTGATTCCGGTTTGGGATTCATTCAGTCCAGCCTTTTATTTCCTCCTCAGCCATCAGAGTAGTATCATCGGCGTAACCGAGGTAGTTGATATTCCTTCCAGCAATATTGATTCCGGTTTGGGATTCATTCAGTCCAGCCTTAAGCATGATGTTGAATAAATAAGGTGACAATATACAACCTTGTCGCACTCCTTTTCCGATCTTGAACCATTCTGTTGTCCCATGTTCAGTTCTGACCGTGGCTTCTTGGTCGACATACAGATTCTTTAGGAGGAGGATGAGATGATATGGTACTCTCATCTCTTTAAGCACATGCCACATTTTGTTGTGATCCACACAGTGAAAGGCTTTAGAATAGTCTATGAAGCAGAAGTAATCGTTTTTTTTGGAACTCTCTTGCTTTCTTTATTATCCAGCGGACATTGGCAATTTGATCTCTTGTGCCTCTTCCTCTGCACATCTGGTAGTTCATATATTGTTGGATCCTAGCTTGTAGAATCTTAAGCATTACCTTGCTGCCATGTGAAATGAGTTCAATTGTTCGATAATTGAAGCACTCTTTGGCACTGCCTTTTTTGGGGATTGGGATGTAAACTGAACTTTTCCAGTCTATTGGTCATTGTTGAGTTTTCCAAATGTGTTGGCATAAGGCAAGTAACGCTTTCACAGCATCATCCTGTAGAATTTTGAATAGTTCAAATTGGATTCCGTCATCTCCTGCAGCCTTATTATCAGCAAGACATCCTAGGGCCCATCTCACTTCACTCTCCAAGATGTCTGGCTCCAGCTCATTTGACAAATGATTGAAGTCATCACTGCTGTTAAGATCCTTCTTGTATAGATCTTCAGTGTATTCCTGCCACCTCTTCTTTATCTGATCTTCTTCTGTTACGTCCCTACCATTTTTGTCTTTTATCACTCCCACTTTTGCATTAAAGGTCCCTTTTAGGTTCCCAATTTTCTTGACGAAATCTCTTTATTTACCCATTCAGTTATCTTCTTTAATCTCTTTACATCATTCATTGTAGAATGTCTCCTTGTCTCTTCTTGTTATCCTCTTCTTCTGCATTCAGTTGGACAAATATTTTTATATCTCCACTACCTTTTGCTTTCCTTCTTTCCTGGGCTACTTTCAAAGCCTCATCAGACAGCCAGTTTGACTTCTTACTTTTCTTTCTTTTAGGAATATTCTTTGTTGCTGTTTCCTGGATTATGTTTCAAACTTTGGTCCAAAGTTCTTCAGGTATCCTGTCTTCCATGTCTAGCCCCTTAAATCTATTCTTTACTTCCACTACATATTCACAAGGGATATTATTTATTTTGTATCTACTTTGTCTGATGGTTTTCCCTCTTTTCGTCAGTTTCATTTTCGACTTTGCAATAAGAAGCTCGTGGTCTGAGCCGTAGTCACCTCCAGGTCTTGTTTTTGCTGATGGTATAGAGCTCCTCCATCTTTGGCTACAAAGTGTATAGTCAATCTGATTTCTATGTTGTCCATCTGGTGATGTCCATGTGTAGAGTCGTCTCGGAGCCTGTTGGAAGACGGTGTTTGCTAAGATCAGAGAATTAGCTTAACAAAATCCTACTAATCTCTGACCTGCTTCATTTTGTACTCCAAGGCCAAATTTGCCACTTATTCCAGGTGTGGTACCATATGCTAATTACTGTCACAGTGTATTTGCTTAGTATGGGGAGGGGACCTAACTGTATAAGGTGAGAGGAAAAAAGGACAGTCCTAGAAACAAATTGGCAAAGTGTGCCGCTGATTAGCATTCTGTCTCACTAACTTACATATTGGGCCACTAATATGTAACTAGTTTTTGAAGATAACCAATACTCTAAAATGAATTAACAAACTTTTTTTTGAAGGACCACTTAAAATTGTGAAGGGACTTGGAAATCTGATGAATATTTTTGAATTTCTTCATGGACCACTGAATACATTTCTGAGTGGTGATTAACAATTGTACTGCTTTGTGCTATTCTAGAGTATAGCATGTGCACTTAAAACTAGCATGCAAGCATTTCTCCACTAACTGTTTAAACATTTGTATCCAGTTTATTATTATTTTCTTCATTTTTTTTTTGTAATCTACGTGTAGAAGCGCAGGGATCACTGGTGGTTCACGTACCACAGTTTGTGAATCCCTAAAATATGAATATTCCAACTTTAATGTAATTTGTAATCTTTTTTTTCTCTCTGCATCTTAAAACTGACTCTCAAATAAGTCGTGTCCACCCTTATCCTATGAAGCTTATGGAATCCTAGTTATGTTGGTTTCCAGGGTACTAGCAGCATGGGATAATGTATACGGTGGACCAAGCATGTGTACCTGGCTTTTTTGTGGGGCAGCTTTAAAGTTAGTTTAAATGAGTTCATGCACTGCTTCCCTTGTTTTGTACTTTTATATAAACAGTATGTCTAAAATGCCTGGATTATTTATAAAGTGTGTTTCCTAAATAACATGTTAACTGTCACAGTGGACTCACATTTTCTATTGTGCATTTAAAAGATCTTGATTTTTTTTTTTGTCTGAAAAATGAATACATTTGTGAGACAGTGTGGGTTTGTTTTCTCCTCCTCTGTCCAGACAAATTGCAGGAAACAGAGGGGCAAGGAATCTTGTCTGGACTACAACAATCTTGTGTGTTTATCCCCATTGCTTTGAATGCAAACCTGATTAAAAGAACTATGGTAACAGGCGGAGTGTTCATTTTGTAAAATTAATAGAAATTATTCTCTATGGTAAAGAAATGCAGCAATGTTTAAAGCATGTTTTAAGTAAATGATTTTGGGACTACAGTGGCCATTTATGTATCCAGGTCTGCACTAACTCTTAGCAATTTATATATATATTTTTTTAAATAATAAATATTGTGCCTGCATAAAGATATTGTTATAGAAAATCAAATGTTCACAATCATAGTAGGTAAGTAAAATCTGCTGTTTAATGATTTACTTGGATAAGCAAATGAAAACTATTTTTGGATGGAATATTCCTTTTTAAAGGGACACTGCAGTCTCAGATTTTCTATCATGTACATTACAAACTTTTTTGTATGATCAATAAGTGGTTTATATGATAGATAGTTGGATTGTTTTTGCCTTGTCTTGACATGAAATTGAGTGGCAGAGAGGTTGTGAGTTATTCCCATGCTTTTGAATATACAACTAGCTAAGCAAACATTGAGCAATGGATTATGGAACTTCCACGTTGATGTTAATTTTCCTAACACTGTAATGGGTAAGCTATCATTATTTTAAGTATTAAAGATAAGACTAAACAACTTTTCAATTTATTATGATTACAAAAATATATTTAAGCCGGAGCTCCTCTAAAACTGTGGAAGTCTGTAGATCATACCTCCCTACACACCACAAAGCAATTCAGCAATTAGGCAGCTGCAAATAAATAAGTTTAACATTTTTTTTAAAAAGTGAGAAGTTTCAGTCTAAAGATGGTGGGAAAACCAGCATTTTTCAGATTTCTCACAAAAGATCAAGTAGTTTTATTCATCACATTTCATTATACTGATTTTTAGAAGAGCGAGAGGTGAAAGCATTTTATGTATATTGTTATTACTCTTGAGATACCAGCAATATAGATAATGTCATAAAGGGCCTGGATGTTAATATCAATTTTGCTAACAGTGAATGAGAGTAGTGCAAGGTGGAGTAATGTTTTCAGGCTGGCTTAATTTTTTGTGTGGTGAAGCTGGCATAGTATTGTGGAAAATTAGGTGGGATAGTCTAGGGGTTTGGTGAGAGTGGCATAATCATGTGAAGAGTTTGGGCTGGCTTAGTCTTAAAGTGTAGTTAAGTTAGCACAGTCTTAGGTAAGTGTTGAGGCTTGTTTATGTTTTGGTGTGGGGGAGCTGAGACATTCTTGTGAATAGATGAGACTATCATACTAGAGATGTTACTGTGCCAACACAATCTTGAGGTGGAGTGGCAAAATTGAAAGCATTTTTAGCTAAACTACCCATTGTCTGTTTTTTTGCAGTGGTGCTTCAATGGAGACTGTGTTGCAGTTGGTCATCGTCCTGCCCCAGTTGATGGCTCTTGGAGTGCATGGAGCTTGTGGTCTTCGTGTACTCGGAGCTGTGGAGCTGGAGTGCAGGGTGCAGAGAGGCTGTGCAATAATCCCATGTAAGTCTTTTAGTGGCATATGCTGGAACCAGATACAGAATATTTTGCAGTTTGATTATCTCTAATGCTCCTTTGTATGCAGCTCAGTCTCTGATTCCCTATTCTCTGTAGTATAGTATTTAATGATATGATATTACATGCTCTGCTCTACAAAGGAATATATCTACTGGGGCACATTATAGATAAAGAAAAAGGAAAAAATTTAGATTATAACATGCTAAAGTTGAAATATAATATATCAACTAAACTTTGGTTCACTTCACATCAAATTTCACGAGTTTTGAAGAATATAAATAAAAACATTACTCGGCAAAGCTTAAACAACGTTGAAATTTTAATAAAGTCCCAAAATACTAGACACTTGATTTCTAAGTGTAGTGAGATCATTTATAAGCAAATACAAACGGATACAACTAGACCTATGGACCTCTGGGCTAAAGATATGCAGCTAAGGATACCTAAAGAGTCATGGCAACATGCCTTAAAATCTCTAAATAGGTTTGTTAAAAATACAAACCAGAGAGAAATTCAATTTAAATTACTTAATAGATGGTACTGGGTTCCCTCCAAAATCTACTTTATAACATTTAAACCAGAAATTAAATTATGCTGGAGGAACTGTGGAAAATCTGCAGATATGTTCCATATATGGTGGGAATGCCCTATAACCCTTCATCTTTGGAAGGAATGTTCTGAATACTTATCTATTATATTTAAGACAGAAATGATAGTAAAACCGCAGATGGCCTTGTTTAATATTTTTCCCCCTAAGATGGAAATAAAAAATAAAGCGTTTATGACTCAAATTTTTCAGGTAGTAAAAACTGCAATTGCACGAAATTGGAAGAAAGAGGATCTTCCAAAACTAACTGAAATATTGGCCATGATGGGATACAATAGGGAACTAGAGAGGGATTTTAATATGGCATTTCAGCTAAAACAAGACCCTGTAAAATGGGTAGTTTGGGACTCAATTTTTAAGTAACCTCTACGGGGTAATCTCACGAAGACGCCATATCTTCCCTGGCAGATCAATCCCTTCCTGGCTCTTCCTCCCTACCTTCACCAAGCTGGCTAGAATATGAGTGGAATGAAAGGGTGTGATAGGATATGTAAGTAATTTAAGAGAGAAGTTTAACTGGTTAATCTCTCCATTAGGTTGAAGAATATTCAACCAAATATTAAAGTTTGTATCATTGTATTAAACTTACATATGGCTATGAATGAAATCCACTTAAAGTCTATTAATAGCAATAAACATGAAAGAACAGTTACACTCTTATGATTATTGTTATAATGTCAGGGCACAAATGTATGCCTTCCGTATTTTTGTCTGGCTGTGTATATAATATGTAAGGTATTATTTATGTAAATTGAGATTTTAAATTTGAAAATAAAAATAATAATAAAAAAATAAAAAAAATAAAAAGATATTACATGCTCTGCAGTACATAATGTCACCTTAATGGACATATTTCATCGTTTTCTTTATGTTTGTCACTATGTGATATTGTATGGAAATGGGTGGCTTCCTAAGTGACTACTATATGTTACGAAAATAACATAAAGACATTGCAATACCCAGTCCTAGGTATCCCTAAGTCACTTACACCTCTATTTTGAAGTGGAGACTCATGCTCCATCTATGTCATTAACACCTCTCTAGTGGAGGAGCGCAGTCACATGCCTCCTCTGTGTCACTTGACACCCCTCTTCAAGAGGGGATGATATCACAAAACACAGCTGCTATTTGTCCAGTTTCTCCCACATTGGTGCTGTTATGTCAGGGCACTAATACAATGATGTCCATCTCTCTTGGGGTCTTCCAAGTTGAGCCTGTGAAAGCTGCTATTGTTTTATTGAATGTGGATTCCAGACGGGCTTCATTAGAGTAATTAGTGCCAGGGAATGTGTGACTCTTTTTTTGTTCAGAGATGGAAAAGGCAGCGAGTAATAAGTAGACCGATTACTGAGACGGGATACTGAACATGCTATTTATGTGATTTAACAACTATGCTGTACACAGATTAGTGATTGTGTCTACATTATACACACAACAACATCACTATGAGTAGTTGTATTATACACAGGCCCGGGGGCAGATCTACAGTCAGATGCTTCCGGTAAAGAGGGACTCTTCATTTATTAGGGAATGGTAGAGGTGTAGAATTTTGTTTTATTTGTTGGAGAAAGATTTTTCCTTATTTTACTATAACAGGCTTAGCATTCTTAGTGAGGTGTATGTCCAACAGAAAAAGATATCACTGTGGACTACAGTGCTCTGGTTTTTCATGTATATATTGATGTATATGTGTATATAGTAGGTATATATATGTTTCCTTTACTATGTTGTGTTTATGCCCCATATATGTATTTATGATAGCAGATGCTGTCTCCACTCTCTCTGCATCATTGTTTACATTCAAATTGAGGATTTCATCTCATATCAGTATTGCTTCAGACTTGATAAAAAGAGGTCAGCTCTTTTGAAGCTTGTCAGTATAAATAAGGCGTTTGTCCAATACAAAATTTATCAAAATATACTGAAATACTCATTATTAATATATATATATATATATATATATATATATATATATATTTATATTTATATATATATATATATATATATATATATATATTAATAATTACTAAATTACTAGACTACTGCACATTCCAGGCTGCTTCATTCTTCAATTATTATCTTGCAGAAAGAGAGGGAGAGAGAGAGATTAAGATTGATTTTGCAAAGGGAGGTCCTCAAATTATTTTGCATCGTGCATATTGTGTATCTCTTCTATACGCAGACCTCTAACGTAAAAAAAAAAAAACAATTGTCACGACTGTAGGCAGACAAACCCTGAAGGGCAATAAATCCCATCTTACAACTGCTCTCTTGACCAACTGATTCCTGATGAGATCTGTTATGTCATTATCTTCTGTAAAGTTGGCATTGTTGTACCTCAATGAAGGGGGACCTTGCAGCAAAGAATTGACAACATTAATACCCAATTCATATAGGTAACCATTCTACATAGCATCAGTCAGAGAAGTAAGATAAAATTAATCATACAGTATATGGCACAGTGACTGTAAACTGTTCTAGTCCAGGCAGGGATTCCTTAAGGCTGGTTAGACCACAGCCTCCCTCTCTCTCTCCCACAGATGTTCTGTCTAGTAAAAGTGGAAAAATAGTGTACAGCTGCACCACCCAAAGGCAAAAAGCCAAGATGCGCAGCTCAACCATAACATTCATAGCAACACAGTGAACTAAAATCATGTGCCACATTTCCATTGTTACTGATTACATTCCCACAAACAACATCCCTACAGTAAATTGTACACCGTGCCATGTCAACAAATGTTATTACATGATTCGTAACACTATATAGCATATTACACCCCTGTCACTGTATTCTCACCAAGCCCAGCACACTGTAACGGGTGTCTGCTTCAATATGTGTCCTATGCCTCCCAGTGCAACACATGGCAGCTTCCTTTGCTGGTTCCTAGTCTCTACATCAGAGCTTTCCAATGTTAGTGTGTCGGCTGCAATGTGTAGGTGTGTTGTGCCAACGCAATTTATGCATGTGTTCGTATCTCTTATAAGGGGCTAATTTAACCTAGTGAACTGAATTACTGTGTCACGAAATGATGCCTAAAAAGTGTGTCACCAACATGAAAAGTTTGGAAAGCACTGCTCTACACCTTGCCCTTGTTTATCGACAATATATTTTTGTTTTATATGATGTGTGCAAAGGTACAAACTGTACTACTCTGCTCGTAGCTGCTATTCCAATAATTTGGAATGGAGAATGCAATGTAATGATAGGACTGTTTAGTTAAATTCCTTACTCCCGTTTGTTTCTTTGGAAACGCTATTTCCCGAAAGATATAACCTGGAAACTGAAAGCCTTTCTGATTATATATCTGTGCTGTTTAGATGTTGTTCTAACGTATGTCTGTATAACAAAGTATTGTATTGCAATGCTTTGACATAACTTAAAAGTGCTGTAATGTCTATTATATCCACCTGGAAACTAATCAATGTTTTTACTACACTTTGTGCTTATGATTAGCTACTATTGTATGTTCCATCCACTGAATGTGCTGCTACTTGTTCACTGCTTATCTGACTCATGGTTCTGCAGCCCCCGATATGGAGGTCGTTACTGTCTGGGAGAGAGGAAGAGATACCGTGTGTGTAACATTGTCTCCTGCCCATCAGACACACCTTCTTTCCGCCAGGTGCAGTGCTCACATTTTGACACTGTTCCTTACAAAGGGATGCTGCATCAGTGGATCCCAGTGCCAAGCAACAGTAAGTTCATGTTAAACCACTTATGGGAGTGATCAACCAGCTTGGAAAACTATGAACTGTAAACACAATTAACATCCTGCTGGGAAGACTTTTTTTGTCAAATCAAAAAACATCTTTCATTTTGAATTATAAATGTTCCAACATGTTAGAGGAAATCTCAAAGATGGTTAGAGCAATGAATGCATTAAGAATGAGTTAAAAAATCTATATCTCTGCAATGCATATTTATATTAAGACTCTCATGTATTCTTATCTATAGTGTTGGCTTAACTTCATTTTAAGTAACCCATGATGTCTTGTGATGTTTTCATATGTGTATGATGGAGTGTTATAGTGACTTCAAGTTGTTTGCTCCAGCTCCTATTCACTTTACAGAGAACTTCCTGCACAAGAAAAATGAAGAAAGCCTAGTCAATGTGGCATGCATATTTTCTTCTTTATCTGTTTCTTCCCGAAATGAAAATAAATAATTTCACTTTGGGTAGTTTATTTTGTATTTAGCACTCGAAACAGAAGATTGTTAAAATAATTAAGAGGGCGGACCGGTAAGCACTGTTTTCATAAAAACATTTGAAAATAGATCCAGTGAAGTAAATTTGTTGTTCTTTGAATAAGGAAGGTGTAAATTTAACTCAATGGAAAAAATACACAATGATAATGGATTGAATATATAGCATGTTTTTTTCAATATAAATATATTTATAGAACAGCAGATCTTCTTTAAATGCAGTTTGGCCTAATTGTGCCAGGCTGCTTAGGGATAGGCATGGGCATTGAGATGCAAATACATTGTGAAACACTGATAGTGAGCAATGTTCCTATAATGCATTGGTACGTCTTCTGTTATTAATGCATTGAGGTAATATAAATAAAAAGGCAGAATAAAATTCTAAGATACAAGATGGCATTTACTATATTTCATAGCATTTATGATTCTATATATCAGTTCTATACAACAGGTAATTTGCTGCAGGTAGTCTTCTAAGCCCCAACCCTTCATCACCTGACTCCGGTAACAGTGGAACCTCCTCACTACTTTTTCTTGTAATATGCCAATACTGAAGCGGTTCTCAACCTTTCTAGTGCAATACATGGCAGCTTCCTTTGCTGGTTCCAAGACCCTTTGATAAAATTTCCCAAGTTGTGGCGACCCCTAACAGTAAAATTATTTTCATGGCTCCTTTATCGCTGTAATTTTGCTGTTATGAATTGAAATATAAATATCTTATATGCAGGAAGTATTTTTACTCTTACATATTTAATAGAATTAAAGCATAGTGATTAATCACAAAAACAATATGTAATATATATTGTTAAAGTTAAATATAGTAAAGTTATGAGAATTGAAACGTTTGTAATCATTATTATTAAATTGTCTGCCAACCTCTATCGAATGACAATTATAGTAAGAAAGTACTAACTTCCAGTGGAAAAAAATGCACAATTACAAGTTTTACAGATTAGAATAGACAAAAAAAACAAATTTCTGATGGTTTTAGGTGACCCGTGGCAAATCGTCATTCGACCCCCGAGGGGGTCCTGACCCACAGGTTGAGAACCGCTGGTATACCGGATATAGTTTGGTTCCTCTACTACTGGTCACAGTTCAGTTTAGTTGGGTACAATTTAACTCCCTTAGGTATAGCTGGATTCCTTTGTGTACAATGTAGTTCCTATTTCTGTTTGAGTACCATTCAACTCCTCTGATTGGGTTATAGTTTTTCCTCTGTGACTGCTCTTCAGTTGCTTTTATCTGCACTCATATTAATCCAGTTACTGTTTTTTTTGCCTAGTTAATCCATGTGAGCTGCACTGTCGGATACAACATGAGTATTTTGCGGAGAAGCTCCTGGATGCAGTGATTGATGGTACTCCATGTTTTGAAGGCAATGCAAGTCGGGACCTATGCATCAATGGTATCTGCAAGGTATATTGTGCTATGTATTTCTGTAGCTTCATAACCATCATTATCATGACATACTTTTATAAATATAACCTATAATCTAGTTTACATTTTCTCTATGAAGAATCATTTCTTAGAATCCATAGCACTGTTGCAATATAGGGGGAATCCATTACTAGAACACCCTCAGGAAATATACCATAGACCATTTTCTTCTTCCAGTGATACTGAATCATCCCGTACAAAGACCTTTTACAGCCCTTCTGCCCCTTTGGCGATTTTAAGCTTCTCTACTTTAATGCAGAATGTTGGCTGTGACTATGAGATTGACTCCAACGCAGTAGAAGATCGATGTGGTGTGTGTCATGGGGATTCTTCCTCGTGTCACACTGTGAGCAAAACCTTTGAGGACAGCGATGGATTAGGTGAGGTTCTGGGAATATGGTAAAGGGGACAATGTTTGAGGAGGGGTTCTGGATTGGAGCAGTAAATTTCAGGTAAGGGAGACATAGAAGTTATAGCTTGTGTATCTTTAAAGGGAATGTTCTAGTAATGATTAATGCCCATAAAGACGGATAAAAGCTATAATACCATTTATCTGTCTCCATAAAGGCTAATTATACTGCATTCATATGTGTACCACTTTGTGTTCTTGTAGGGTATGTGGATATCGGACTTATACCCCCTGGTGCTCGTGAGATACGCATTGAGGAGGTGGCAGAGGCTGGAAATTTCCTGGCACTGCGCAGTGAGGATCCAGAGACATATTTTCTGAATGGGAAATGGACCATCCAGTGGAATGGAGATTATGAAGCTGCAGGAACAACCTTCACTTACACCCGCACTGGAAACTGGGAGAATCTGACTGCCCCTGGACCTACACATGAGCCTGTTTGGATACAGGTAATATGGCACAGGACACACACAGCACACAACTGACATATACATCTAGTTATTAAAACTGTTCATTTAGTCTCATACACATACAAATGTCCAAACCTAGCTCTACACATGTAGGCAACACTCTCTCCACACACAACTAATCAATCGGTTTTGTCACAGCTGCTGTTCCAGGAGAAGAATCCTGGGGTCCGGTACCAGTATACTGTAAGAAGAGATCCAGATAGCAGCAATGAGATCCAGCCACCAGACTTTGCATGGCGATATGGAACATGGACTAAGTGTTCTGCCACCTGTGGAACTGGTGAGAGCAGTGCCACAGAATACTTCAATATTAATCACACATAATGCCAGAAACATTATGTTTTGAATAAGTTTGAGGTGTAACGTTGTCAAGATACATTATGTGCAGGTTCATTTCGGGATTGATGATTTATATGTATACCCAGGTACTCTATTTGCAGATTAGGATTATAAAATGATACATTATTTTTCATGATGTTCTACAATAAACAAACTTTTCTCTCTATATTTCAGGAATTCAGAGGCAACTGGTACATTGTGTAGAGAAAGTGGCAGGCCTTGTAGAAGAGAGATATTGTGACTTTCTCACAAGACCTGATGATAGACAGCGGAGCTGCAACGAGGAGCCCTGCCCTCCCAGGTAAGATTGTTTTTTTTTTAGCTGAGCTTTTAACAAAGACGCTAGATGATCCTTTGAGCAAGCTCATGTTTTGTCCCAATGATGTGCCTCCCCCACATAAATGCATAAACAGATCTCAACTTGTATGTATCAACCAAAAGTGGCTTTGTAGCATTAAACATCAATCACACCTCTATTCCTACCTCTATTCCTGCATTAGGCGTCTCCCACAATGCAACACAATTGTTTTTTTTTTTCAATTATTTTTTTAACTTAAACTTCCTTTTCGCAGTGGACCTTGCAGTGAATATTGATGTATCTCTCTCTTAGATGGTGGGTGGGAGAGTGGCAACAGTGTTCCACTACATGTGGAAAGAGTGGCCTGCAGAAAAGAACTGTCCTATGTATACAGCGTGTGGGACTTGACGAACAGCGTGCTCTGCAACCTACTGATTGTGAGCATCTTCCAAGACCCGAATCCAGTATCCCCTGCAACCGCCATGTGCTGTGTCCAGCTATCTGGCAATCAGGCAATTGGAGCCAGGTGAGTGGGAGAAGGTGGGAAAAGCTAGTTCAGTCAGGATCATAAAGAGATGTAGGGAGAGCATTTTCTCCTAAGGGGTCCTCAGAAAGTGATGCTCCTGATTTTACAGCATACCATTTTAATTACTGTACCTTTTATGTCAAATACCTACAGAGAGCTTCATCTTATACCCGATAAATATGTTCTGAATTATCGTTTTTCTTTTCTTTTGTAATGCAGCTTCTATATTTCAGTTATAATCCCAACATAACATAGTCTGCATCTGGCTTTCTATCTTGCTTCGTCTTTTACTATCAGATCCTGTACATATAAGTCATACAAAATACTTTATCCCTCCCTCACAGTGTTCTGTATCATGTGGTGAAGGTGTGCAGTTTCGAGACGTTTATTGTCCTGATGGTACAGAGGGTAATATCTGTGAACCGCTAGAGCGTCCATCAACAAAGCGCATGTGTCAGATGCCCCCATGCCCACCAGGTTCTTCCAGTATATTTGACTGGACGGGGAGTGGAGCATCCAGCAAGGAATTGTTCAATGAAATCCTTCCAGGTCACTTGAGAACATCAGGGCGCTCACAGTCCCGAGACGATAACTCCATCTCAGAAGGAGATTTCTCTAGCCATGGTGAGGGAGGACAGGGAAAAGGAGGACGGGTGTTTGTGGATGATTTCTACTATGATTATAACTTTATAAATTTTCATGAGAATTTGAACTATGATCCATTAGAGGACAATGATATATCTTGGGGAAGTGATGTTGAACCAAGAGAGAAAGAACCTATTACACAGGCACTCCCTATTGAGGATGAGTTGGGGAAGAAGATTGGAGGTAACAGTGAGGACAGTGGGAATTCTGTAAAACACTTAACAGAAATTCCTAGCAATCATGAAACATCAGTGGATACATTCACTACCACTAACCTGCATTATAACTCAGAAAAGGCAATTGTGAGTCCTAATATTCTAGCAGATACTGAAAATAAGAACACTAATCTGCCACGTCATAACCAATGGAATCCAACTACAGAGGACCCAGAGAGAACCAATGCCCCAAATGCAGTGACATCACATAAAGACTTAATAATTAACTTCCCAGGGACGTCCCATTATGAAACATCACGAAATTCAATACTGTATTCACCAGAAGGTTCATTACCTAATTCAAGTCTAGATCCACTGCATGATGTAGTGCAAAATGTCACTCTACAATCCAAATCAGATGCCAATGGAGGTTTAATATTAATCCCATCTACAGCACAAGCAGAAGATCTTTCATCATATTCAGTACCTGACACTACTCCAGATCCAGCAGGATATCTTTCACCATATCCCATGTCTGATTCCTCACTAGATACACCACATAAACTTTCACCAGACTCAATGTTTCATGCTTCATCAGATCCAACACAAGCTCCAGCACCATATACAGTGTCTGATCGGTTACTAATTCCTGCAAAGGAACTTTCTCCAGATCTAACACAAGTGCTCCAAGAAGATAAATCAAATGATGCATTCACAAATCATACACAGGATTTACCTGAAGGTCAAATGGAAGACACTCCTGAGTCTTTTCTCCATGATCTAGAATCAGAAGATATTTTATTGGATACTTCTCAGGATTTTCTTCCTGATTTCTCATGGCATTCCCATTGGAATCCATCATCCACTATTAAAGCAGACATAAAACCAAGTGCAGATCCCACAACTGCTTTACCATTGCAACATCTTCCAGTGGACCCCTTGTCCCATCTGTCCCCCATTACAGAGGTTGAAGACATAGTCACAACAGTTCCACAAGTTGCAACTTCCTTACCTGCTACCACAGACCCACCTCACCTGATAGCTATCAAAACTCAAGACTTCTTACCAGGGGCTACATCTTCTCCATATATCAGTGCAATATTTAATAGAGGTGTTACTACTATGATTCCAGCTACATCTTTAGCCGTTCCTACCACTCATCAGCAACTTCCATCACTGGACAGCAGGGACGCACAGAAAAGTTACTGGGAAGTCGGAAACTGGAGTGAGGTTAGTTTAAGATTCTGAAAAGCAAATGTGAGTGTGAATATGGTGGGTGATGAGTCAGCATAGGGGATTTAATATTAATCACTCTATGTCACAACTGTCATATTGGATTGTATGGACTGTTTGTGTGGATTTTACACACAAAAAAATAGATCCTATGTCATTTGGATCTAGAATACATAGCATGTTTAGATTATTACTAGATTATTACTTTATAAAGCATTTGGCTCATTGATTGTTTACTGCCTTTCTCTTCTAGTGCTCCACCTCCTGTGGTTTAGGTGCAATGTGGCGCTCAGTTGTGTGCAGAGCAGGTGAATCATGTGACCCCAACACTAAGCCGGCTCCAGCTCGTCGCTGCCACTTGCGGCCCTGTGCTTCATGGATAGTGGGGCCGTGGGACAAGGTACGTTTTATTTAAGAGAATAGTAATGGTTATCTGATAGTTACTTAAAATATAAGCTATTTTTTTAATGGTGGTGTTAATATTTTAGTCAGATGGCAATGCTATTGCTGAAATTAGTAATCTTACTAATAACACTCTCATCTCTTGAACACGCCTTCAAGATGCAGTGTTCTGCCAAGGGGATTGTCCTGCTGCTGTAAGAGTATTTTTATAGACTGTTTGGCTCATTGCCAGTGGGAGCGGTGTTCAAAGTGTTAGTTTGGTCAGTTACTTTAGCAAATGTAGGGCCTTGTTAATTCTTCTGGTACTGACTACAGTGGAACAATGAACTTCACTTATCATGTGTCTTGCTTTTTAAACATTAAAATAACTTTCTTTTTTAAAAAAGCAACCTGTTATCTAGTACTTTCACATAAGTGGGAACAACTACCTTCAGTTGCCCTTAATCATGTATCCTGTGTGCGGTGTATTCCACTCTGCAGTGCTCGCAAAGTTGTGGAGCTGGAGTCAAAATAAGAGATGTTCATTGTGTAGACACTCGGGACAAGAGGCTTCTCCGACCTTTCCACTGTCACAGCACTTTCCACAAGCCACATGCACAGATGCCATGTTATGAGCAGCAGTGCATGGAGTGGTACATCTCATCTTGGAGAGAGGTAAGAGCAGTTGTGGGGAGGGTGAAGTGCTGAGGCTAGAGTCACATGGTTCATGACTTTGTTGCCATTCACAGTGTTCCCTCATACACCAGCTCTGTGTCTCTGTTCCCTCACACACCAGCTCTGTGTCTCTGTTCCCTCATACACCAGCTCTGTGTCTCTGTTCCCTCATACACCAGCTCTGTGTCTCTGTTCCCTCATACACCAGCTCTGTGTCTCTGTTCCCTCACACACCAGCTCTGTGTCTCTGTTCCCTCATACACCAGCTCTGTGTCTCTGTTCCCTCACACACCAGCTCTGTGTCTCTGTTCCCTCATACACCAGCTCTGTGTCTCTGTTCCTTTTCACACACCAGCTCTGTGTCTCTGTTCCCTCACACACCAGCTCTGTGTCTCTGTTCCTTTTCACACACCAGCTCTGTGTCTCTGTTCCCTCATACACCAGCTCTGTGTCTCTGTTCCCTCACACACCAGCTCTGTGTCTCTGTTCCCTCATACACCAGCTCTGTGTCTCTGTTCCCTCACACACCAGCTCTGTGTCTCTGTTCCTTTTCACACACCAGCTCTGTGTCTCTGTTCCCTCACACACCAGCTCTGTGTCTCTGCTCCCTCACACACCAGCTCTGTGTCTCTGTTCCCTCACACACCAGCTCTGTGTCTCTGTTCCTTTTCACACACCAGCTCTGTGTCTCTGTTCCCTCATACACCAGCTCTGTGTCTCTGTTCCCTCACACACCAGCTCTGTGTCTCTGTTCCCTCACACACCAGCTCTGTGTCTCTGTTCCTTTTCACACACCAGCTCTGTGTCTCTGTTCCCTCATACACCAGCTCTGTGTCTCTGTTCCCTCACACACCAGCTCTGTGTCTCTGTTCCCTCATACACCAGCTCTGTGTCTCTGTTCCCTCACACACCAGCTCTGTGTCTCTGTTCCTTTTCACACACCAGCTCTGTGTCTCTGTTCCCTCACACACCAGCTCTGTGTCTCTGCTCCCTCACACACCAGCTCTGTGTCTCTGTTCCCTCACACACCAGCTCTGTGTCTCTGTTCCTTTTCACACACCAGCTCTGTGTCTCTGTTCCCTCATACACCAGCTCTGTGTCTCTGTTCCCTCACACACCAGCTCTGTGTCTCTGTTCCCTCACACACCAGCTCTGTGTCTCTGTTCCCTCACACACCAGCTCTGTGTCTCTGTTCCCTCACACACCAGCTCTGTGTCTCTGTTCCCTCATACACCAGCTATGTGTCTCTGTTCCCTCACACACCAGCTCTGTGTCTCTGTTCCTTTTCACACACCAGCTCTGTGTCTCTGTTCCCTCACACACCAGCTCTGTGTCTCTGTTCCCTCACACACCAGCTCTGTGTCTCTGTTCCTTTTCACACACCAGCTCTGTGTCTCTGTTCCCTCACACACCAGCTCTGTGTCTCTGCTCCCTCACACACCAGCTCTGTGTCTCTGTTCCCTCACACACCAGCTCTGTGTCTCTGTTCCTTTTCACACACCAGCTCTGTGTCTCTGTTCCCTCATACACCAGCTCTGTGTCTCTGTTCCCTCACACACCAGCTCTGTGTCTCTGTTCCCTCACACACCAGCTCTGTGTCTCTGTTCCTTTTCACACACCAGCTCTGTGTCTCTGTTCCCTCACACACCAGCTCTGTGTCTCTGTTCCCTCACACACCAGCTCTGTGTCTCTGTTCCCTCACACACCAGCTCTGTGTCTCTGTTCCTTTTCACACACCAGCTCTGTGTCTCTGTTCCCTCACACACCAGCTCTGTGTCTCTGTTCCTTCTCACACCAACTCTGTATCTCTGTTCCCTCACACACCAGCTCTGTGTCTCTGTTCCTTCTCACACCAGCTCTGTGTCTCTGTTCCCTCACACACCAGCTCTGTGTCTCTGTTCCTTCTCACACCAGCTCGGTGTCTCTGTTCCCTCATACACCAGCCCTGTGTCTCTGTTCCCTCATACACCAGCTATGTGTCTCTGTTCCCTCACACACCAGATCTGTGTCTCTGTTCTTTTTCACGCCAGCTCTGTGTCTCTGTTCCCTCATACACCAGCTCTGTGTCTCTGTTCCCTCACACACCAGCTCTGTGTCTCTGTTCCCTCATACACCAGCCCTGTGTCTCTGTTCCTTTTCACACCAGCTCGGTGTCTCTGTTCTTTTTCACACCAGCTCTGTGTCTCTGTTCCCTCACACACCAGCTCTGTGTCTCTGTTCCCTCATACACCAGCCCTGTGTCTCTGTTCCTTTTCACGCCAGCTCTGTGTCTCTGTTCCCTCACACACCAGCTCTGTGTCTCTGTTCCCTCATACACCAGCTATGTGTCTCTGTTCCCTCATACACCAGCTCTGTGTCTCTGTTCCTTTTCACGCCAGCTCTGTGTCTCTGTTCCCTCATACACCAGCCCTGTGTCTCTGTTCCTTTTTACACCAGCTCTGTGTCTCTGTTCCCTCACACACCAGCTCTGTGTCTCTGTTCCCTCACACACCAGCTTTGTGTCTCTGTTCCCTCACACACCAGCTCTGTGTCTCTGTTCCCTCACACACCAGCTCTGTGTCTCTGTTCCCTCACACACCAGCTCTGTGTCTCTGTTCCCTCACACACCAGCTCTGTGTCTCTGCTCCCTCACACACCAGCTCTGTGTCTCTGCTCCCTCACACACCAGCTCTGTGTCTCTGTTCCCTCACACACCAGCTATGTGTCTCTGTTCCTTCTCACACACCAGCTCTGTGTCTCTGCTCCCTCACACACCAGCTCTGTGTCTCTGTTCCCTCACACACCAGCTCTGTGTCTCTGTTCCCTCACACACCAGCTCTGTGTCTCTGTTCCCTCACACACCAGCTCTGTGTCTCTGTTCCCTCACACACCAGCTCTGTGTCTCTGTTCCCTCACACACCAGCTCTGTGTCTCTGTTCCCTCACACACCAGCTCTGTGTCTCTGTTCCCTCACACACCAGCTCTGTGTCTCTGTTCCCTCACACACCAGCTCTGTGTCTCTGCTCCCTCACACACCAGCTCTGTGTCTCTGCTCCCTCACACACCAGCTCTGTGTCTCTGCTCCCTCACACACCAGCTCTGTGTCTCTGTTCCCTCATACACCAGCTCTGTGTCTCTGTTCCCTCACACACCAGCTCTGTGTCTCTGTACCCTCACACACCAGATCTGTGTCTCTGCTCCCTCACACACCAGCTCTGTGTCTCTGCTCCCTCACACACCAGCTCTGTGTCTCTGCTCCCTCACACACAAGCTCTGTGTCTCTGTTCCCTCACACACCAGCTCTGTGTCTCTGTTCCCTCACACACCAGCTCTGTGTCTCTGTTCCTTTTCACGCAAGCTCTGCCTCGGTTCCCTCACACAATCATTCTGTGCCTCAGTTGCATCACACACAAGCTTTCTGTTGCCTTATACAATTACTTTATATACACACTATATTTATGTCTCTATAGTGCTCTGAGGAGTGTGGTGGCGGGATGCAGCAGAGGCTTGTAACATGTCCACAGACAGGACTCTGCAGTGAAAATCTGAAGCCAAACAGCAGCCGCTCATGTAATGAACACCCCTGCACTATGTGGGCCATGGGACCCTGGGGCCAGGTGAGTGCAACCTCTGTGCACATGTCCATGTAAACAGATGATAAGTGGGAGTGTCATGGAAAGCACTGCTCTACTAACCAGTTCCTTGCATTCTCTGTACTAACCAGTTCACACAGTGGGCTGTTCTATTATTTCTTATTTGTCCCCTCACTGCCTATATCTCTATGTTTTGCCTCACTGGCTCCACTCATGCTTGGCTGTACACAGTGCACTGCATCATGTGGCGGGGGTATCCAGCGTCGGCAGGTGAAGTGCCTAAACAAGTGGACTGGGGCCGCAGAGGAGGATAATAATCTCTGTGATCACGAGCCGTGGCCTGAAGACATCCAGAAATGCAACCCACAGGAATGCCAGCTCTCGAACTCTAGTAAGTGCCCTTTCCCCTCTGAGCAAGGGCACATACCCTGCTGTACTCTACAGCCATTACATGCATCAGGATACAGCATATACAGACATCAGGGACATCTCTCACCTACTCCTATAATACTGTAATTAGGATACATACAACCCACCTCGACCTATAATACAGGCACCAAGAACACATCTCACCTCCACCTATAATACAGGCACCAAGAACACATCTCACCTCCACCTATAATACAGGCACCAAGAACACATCTCACCTCCACCTATAATACAGGCACCAAGAACACATCTCACCTCCACCTATAATACAGGCACCAAGAACACATCTCACCTCCACCTATAATACAGGCACCAAGAACACATCTCACCTCCACCTATAATACAGGCACCAAGAACACATCTCACCTCCACCTATAATACAGGCACCAAGAACACATCTCACCTCCACCTATAATACAGAAATCAGGGACTCCTTCCACCTCCTCCTATAATACAGGCGCCAAGAGCACATCTCACCTCCACCTATAATACAGACATCAGGGACTCCTTCCACCTCCTCCTATAATACATACATCAGGTCAAGTGCCCATCACTTTCACCAATTATACAGACATCAGGACACCTCTCAAGACCTCCTGTAATACAGGCATCAGTACACAAACCTCACATCTTCCTATACTACAGAAATCAGGACATGTACCTCTCACTTTCTCATATAATACAGATATCAGGACTTGTACAACTCACCTCCATCTATAATACAGACATCACTGTAGTTACTTCTTATCTACAGGGGCTAGACTGGGACATTCTAATTAGACACATTTGGACAGGTGTCAGGTTGCTTTGCAGCAAAAAAAAGGAGAACTTTTGCAAAAGAACTCGGAAATACATAAGATTGAAGGATCGCTTACAAAGCCACTGTTGTTTCCAGTTTGGAAGAAAGGAATGAGCCCTGGTACACTGAGCAGGAGGGCATTCCAGAACTATGGAGGGGGAGAAGCAGACACTGATAAGAGAAGGAGGAGGGGTAATGCATGGAGTGATTGGGGCAAACTGAGTGATTGGGGAGAAAGAGAGCAAAACATGGATAAATAAATGTGTCATATCAGGTCAACTCAATATAAACACTGAGACAACTGGACAGCCAAAATTTTGATGTGAACCAGTAGATTAATCATTATCCAGGAATCATGCAAGAAAGCAGCTCAGTGCAGGTTTATTAAAGTTTAACTGTGTCACTTATGTAAGTGGTGCGACTAATCCCACATTTTCAGTACACTGTTTCAAAAGAATGAGAATTAAAAATAAGCAAAATATGTTTAGATCGTTAAAAGAAATAAAACAACCCCATTAATTTACAATGTATTTTAGGTACTTTTGCCTCTTCCAACATTGCCTTAGAAATACTCCCTTATATGTTATTTTTTCAACTTTCAAGGCTCCTTCTTGTGCAGATAAAGTCGACTGTCTATTGTAAAAAGTGCAAATAGCAATTCACTGGCTGGTAATCTAAGCATGTAAGCTTCCCAAATACCAACAAGAAACATGTACTCACAAAAAAAGTTGTGTTTTTTTTAATAAAAATAAAAGCTACAGCGATGACCAGGAAAGTGTTCAGTTGCATGCAAAGATAATACATTTAAATTGCTTTCTTCGGTTCTGTAATATAAATTTGGGAGTGCAGTGTTGTTTTAAATTAATTACCCTCCCCTGGTTTGTGTTCACATATTCTTTACAAAATGTCTGTCAGCAGCTGCCATTACTTGAGGCAGAACTCCCTAAAGCAGAATGTATTGTGGGCATGTAGGAGTGATGCATTGGCATGTGTGATGCAGGATTACAAGTCCAGTGATGTGTGTTTATCAGGCTTACGTGTAAGTGGTGACGTCATTAGTGTGGTCATCATACAATACATACATGAGCTCTCTCCTACTGCCACACA
The DNA here is from genome assembly GCA_027410445.1 of Discoglossus pictus. NCBI lineage: Eukaryota > Metazoa > Chordata > Amphibia > Anura > Alytidae > Discoglossus > Discoglossus pictus. The sequence goes on along the minus strand of CM050167.1, from coordinate 168,063,293 downwards.
GCAATCTCTACATTACGGAGCGTCGCCTCGCATGAGACAGCTGCTCACCGAGTTCCATTGAGGCAGCTGCTGACAGCTGTTTTTATAAAAAATATATAAACATGCAAGAGGAAGGAAATACATTTTATATTTACTTATTAAAAAAACAACATTTGGACTAATTTAACCACTATCTGTATTTAGTTACATGTCTCTTTAATGTTTGTTTAATTACCGTGTGAGGAAGTGATGGGATATAAACAGAAAGCCTGATCTAGCAGATCCTCAGTGGTCACTGGTGTGGTGTTTATATGACTAGTGCACATGTTGCCCCTAACGTAGGTTCTGTGAACATAACGCAGAGTGCTTCACAGGTCAGTTTACCCTTATCCTCCAGAGTGCTGAGCATGTTAAATTAACATGCTGACTTGGCTGGGCTCCCAGGGCCAAGCACTTTAATTTATCATGCTTGGAGTTTCATTCTGATCACCCCCTCATATCTCCCTGGGGATGATCAGCATGTATTAAGGTATGGCAGGGGGATATTGGGGAATACCAAACCCTGCTCTGCATAGTTGTTTCTTTCTAAAAATGTATCCCACGTTGTTAGTTATGGCAGTGCACAGCTCCTTATTTCTCTCCTATTTTTCTCCAGAAGAGGGGTAAGCCTTTGGGGGGACCAGAGACAGGGGGGATAGGGGTTTGGAAAATAAGTGGTGTGAGGGAGGGAAAGGGGTACGGGAGAGAATGGAGATGCGGGAAGGAGAGTGGTGGATGCAGTGAAGAAGAAAGAGAATAAAGAAGAGGCTGGAGAGAAGGAGAGGAAATGAGGCATAGAGAGGGGCAGGAATATAAAGTAGAGAATGAATAGGAGATCAAGTAAGAGACAGGGAGATTTGCGGGGGAATGGGGACAGAGGGAAAAGAGAACAGGATTGATGCAGAGAGTGGGCTAAAGGGGGAGAAAGTGGGATGAAGTGGAGAGAGAGAAGAATAAAACAGCGCGTTGGGATGGGGGAGAGAGAAGGGCTGTAGAATAGAGAAAGGTGGATGGCGGAGAGGAGGCATGAGAAAGAGGGGGGATGCTAGAGAAAGGGGCATATGGGATAGAAGAGGGAAGAAATTACATTAATAAAAATGGCGGCTTTTAGCAAATACTAGTGACTGGCTATGTTTAGGGAATTAAACATGATGGCTATTTTTAATTCTCTAGTGTCTGTACTTTCAGACAATTTATACTTGTAGTTTTTATATTAATGTGGAGGCAGAAGCTTTTTTAGGCAGAAGATTTGTATATTCTTATCAAGTAAGGAAAGGCTTCAGTGCTACAAGTTGTATTTTTTAAATACAAATAAGCTTACAGGTACCTTGTCTAAACAGATGCATAACAAAATGTTTCAAATGCGTCTGGCCTCCTGAGTCAGGGAATTGTCCCAAATCCTTGACACTGAAAGGGTCAAATGTATCATCTTTTTACCTGTTTTGTTCTTTTTTATTGCAAATGTACATGTATGCTTATCTTTTCTGGTGGCTAAAAAACAAAAGAGTACAGGTACATTTGTAACTACCCTTTCTTTGTACTATAAATGGCCTTGTGCATCCAATATTTTGAGCTCAGGGTTGTGGAACGTGTACATAAGGAGACAAAGTTGCACTTCATGGCAGGTAGTGGGTAAAAATGAGAGCAGATCGTTCAGTGAAAGCAGGTAGTGCTTATAATCATAAGATGGCAAGTGTTCATATGGAGGGACTAAAGAGCAATCTAGGAGGACAGATCATCCGTGATTGTTCCACTGGAAGGTCTACTGTGGTCATTTTTTGCTTCTGCTTAACAGTATGTGTCCTTGTAAACTAATGTGCTTTCTATTAGAGCTAATGAGAAGCAGGTAGAAACGTCATGTGAATTCAAAGTCTCCTGCAACCTCCAAAAGTAGATCACTGGAAAACAGAATAAATGGAAGTAGGGAATACTACTGAGGGGCAAAAGAAAAAGAAAGCAGGGAACAGTTCACTTATTGTCATGAGGAGGAAAGAGCAACACATGTTTATTGCTAAGGGGTAAGAGCAGCATTGCAGACACCTCTATCATTCTCATTATTTTTGCTTCCAACCAAGGTTACTTATTGGCAGAATTGTATCCTCCAGCTGATTACATTATAATTGTGTGCAATATTTCAGGTTATACAGTCAGCAACAGTGGCAAGCTTCCCATTCAGCACAATATACACACCACATTGCTATGTATAAAGCAGTCATACACTACCCCTACTATATAGGATGTTGTGTTCTCAAGAAGAGGTCACAGAGCACTGTCCTCTGAAGTCTGTCCCCACATATTCACATGTATTTGATATTAACTGTTGTATATAATCAGTTTATGGATGAGAGGAGGTGTTTGAAGGTTTTTGCAGTGTATGTGTCTATCTCCGGTTCCTTGATCTGGACAGATACCCAGATTCTTGCCTCCAGCTTCCTGGACGTTCTTCATATTACTTGAAGAGATCTCCAGACTGCACATTGTGGGCTGTTTGGATTCCCTGTTCCAGGTGAAATCTAACCGCTTCCAGCATTAGTATAAGTCAGACAGCTCTGATTTGCTCATGGACTTGTCAAGGACACAGTGGTGTGTGAGTGCCAGGGGAAAGATTATGGAAGAAATGTGAGCTATGAGCAAAGTGTTGGTGTTTTAGTTTATCTGTATGGAAGTGACTTTACTTATCTGTCACTTACAATAACTCACTACCTCAACTCAGCAGACATATTTACTGATCTAAATGGATCATAGTGAAGATCTTGATGCCTGTATATCATATCAGTAATTGCATGACTTTTGTTTATATAATTAATTCATGTAACCACACCTTTTGCACCTATAGATCTCCTTATAATGTATGCTAATGGTTCATACAACTTCCTATAGCTCCTCAAATTGCGCTTACCTGATAAGCCCTTCTTACAACTCTTACTATTTTTCCCTACAGCTTTTTATCTGTAACTAGCGAATTGCCCGTCAAAAAATGACAGCAATGAAATTGTAAGGTAGCTAATGGTGTTTGGTGCCTAATAATGAAATATGTAATACATTACTAAATGAATATACTGTACCTATTTTGAAGCATTGTGATGAAGAGCTGGCAATCTGTGTTGATGTTGCTGCAGCATTAGTGGTGTGGAGCTGCTGTGTAAGCGTGCTGAATGTGTGCACTGTGTGGTATGAATATCCGTAGGTGGTTTGTGGCGTTTTGCGAGTTTGTTGTGGTGTTTTGCGAGTTTGTTGTGGTGTTTTGCGAGTTTAGAGTGCTGTAGCCTCGTTTTCATTTTGTTCGGCGGCCATTTTTTCTGTCGCTTAGATTTTTTTTTAGTCTCAAAACTCTTTTATTTCGAGTAAAATCGAGGTCTAAGTTGCATTTTTGAGGTCCTGGGTGCTCCCTCTTGGTGTAGGTAAGGTTTTTATGTATGTGCTGTGTGTATGTATTGTGTTTTAAATGTTTGTATGTCGGCGTGTTGCGTCCGATGTTTGCGAGGTCGTAATGTGTGGTAACGTGTTTCGTAGGTTGTTTGCGTTCCTCGTAAAATTTAGCGAGTGTCGTAATTTGTGTGTCGTGTTTTTTGAGTAGCGACGTGAAGTTTGCGAGGGTTTGAGGCCCTTGCCCAGTGACCTCGCCAGCAACTGAGTCCCTCGCTTTGCGAGGGGCCTCAGTTGCTGGCATGGAGCGCCTTCGGCGCTCCATGCCAGCAACTGAGGCCCTTGCCCAGTGACCTCGCCAGCAACTGAGGCCCTCGCTTCGCCGTGCCCAGTGACCTCGCCAGCAACTGAGGCCCTTGCCCAGTGACCTCGCTACGCGAGGGCCGCGGCTCGCTGCGCGAGCCACGGCCCTCGCTACGCGAGCCCGCAAGCGTGAGCAACGACCCGTACGCTCACAACTATATATGTGATACATACTATTATTCCATATATATTCTCATTAAAGCCTCCTATTGTCTTGTACAATTCCTCAAATTGCTGTTTATAATTGTACTAGCGAATTGCCCGTCAAAAAATGACGGCAATGAAATTGTAAGGTAGCTAATGCTGTTTGGTGTATAATAATCAAATAAATAATACATTAATAAATAAATATAGTTTACCTATTTTGAAGCATTCTGTTGAAGAGCTGACAATGTGTTTTGATGTTGCTGCAGCATTAGTGCTGTGGAGCTGCTGTGTAAGCGTGATGAATGTGTGCAGTGTAATAGTGTGCGTGCGCTAGACCAAACCGTTAGCGCAGCTGTGTACTTCTGCATTGTTCTAAAATGGCGGCTAATGTGTGGTATGCGGCTGTAGCGGAATATCTGTAGGTGTTTTGCGTGTTTCTTGTGGTATTTGCGTGTTTAGAGTGCTGTAGCCTCGTTTTCGTTTTGTTCGGCGGTTTAGGTGTCTAAACTCTTTTATTTTAAGTTAAATTGAGGTGTAACTTCATTTTTTGAGGTGGTGGATGCTCCCTCTTGCTGTAGGGAAGCTTTTTATGTATGTTTTGTGTGTATTTATTGTGTTTTTCATTTTTTCATGTTTGTATGTTGTTTGCTTCACCACGTAAAGTTTGCGAGGGTTGCAGTTGCTGGCAAGGAGCGCCTTTGGCGCTCCATGCCAGCAACTGAAGCCCTCGCTTCGCGATCCCGCAAGCGTGAGCAGCGGCTTGTATGCTCACAACTATGTATGTGATATAACACCTTGCTGTAATTTCCTATTGTTCCATATAGCTCATCCTATTTGTGCATGTAATCCCACTATTTGAACCCATTAATTTATATTGACCCAGGCCCTTGCTTTTTAGAATTAATGTTTGTTCTCTTGCAGGTGCCTCCTGCTCCCGTGACCGCCTCACATTCAAGTTCTGTCATACACTGAGGATTCTAGGACGCTGCGCTCTGCCCACAGTCCAGGCCCAATGCTGCCAAACCTGCCAGTCACGTAGCCTAGGTTCCCGTGGACTCGGTGACCAACGGCTATCCCGGAGGTGAGGGCTGCATTCCATTGTTCCAGGGATGAGGACACCTACTTATGGGATCAGAATATGGTGCTTGCTCTAATGCAGATAAGTTCTTCCTGCTGCTGAAGAAAGTCCATGGATTCTTCTCTGCAAAACTTTGCTCTGGCTATTACATGACTCCATATTACAGCCAGCCAGGAATCAGCAGAGAACATTGTTGCAGTAGAGAATGAGTTAACCTGTAAACTTTGCTCCTGAAATTCCTAACTCTAGAAAACCCGTCCAAGAATGTGCAGCCTCTGGACCAACCCTGTGGTGCTAATGGTCAGCAATTGACCTATATCTTTCTCAGTTAATTCCCCACTGGCTGGCCAGTGGAGGGATCTAGCGTCCCCTACAGCAAATGGACTCTCTGGTGTAGTAGATTATGACATTGTGTGCTATATATCTGTATTCATGATGAAATCTATCCTGACACCATTAAAGGCAGTGCTCCCTCCTGCTTATTTTCCACTTTTCCAATACTGAAGAATAACTAGAGATATTGTATCTCTGTATTGTTCATTAATCTCTCACTGAACTAGGAAATCTAACACGGTAACAGAGTCAGAAGGATTGTCACAAGGAAACTCTTTGGTCCTGGGGTACAGACTGAATGCCATTCATTATTAAAAATCATATGACTAATTTTCTACCTCCAGAATAGCTCTAGGCTGAAAAAAGGGAAACAAAAAAGTCTATCCAAGATGTGCAAACGTCGCACAAGCACAACCCCTATGTGTCCGTCCTTTTCCAGTGCCAGAAAACCTTGTCCTTTTAAGGCGTCACATATGACCTCTTATCTTGCCTACATATTTTTCTGTCCACTGGTGTTGGGAATGTTTCCGGTCTGAATTATTCTGGTCCTTTGCAGCCAAGGAGACACCTTGTAAAGGAGATCATACTGTGCATTGTCTTCTTCAAATGTCATAGTGACCATAAGCTCTTTTGAAGAACTGAGAACAGGCAAAATCTTTTCAAAAAGTTATGAAACAAAAACATAGCCCTTTATTGCTTGTTATATTTAGTACTGAGCAGCTCAATTGCCTCTTTGTGGCACATTTATCTTGTGAAGTGGGAGAAACATAGGATAAAAGGTAACTGCACTGTAACACTGCTTACAGTTTTGGAACAGTTAACCAATGTTTGTTCTGTTTCTCCCACCCAGATAAATACCTGCAAGAGATATTACAAATACATGATTAAAGGATGTTTTTTTTTTTTTTTATCTCCGGCACTATAAAAAACAATGATGTCTTATCTATTCTAACTCTTTAAAGGAGGGTTGTAAATCTAGAATTCAAATGTGTTATTAAGCTCAGAGACTGGGACATGAAGAGAAGCAGATAGTACATTTTAGCACAAAAGGTTAAAACCGTGCAATACCACACACCTTTTTCAAAAAGAAATGCAGTATTGTAATGAATGTGCATTAGAGTTTTATTAGTTGGCCTGTGTAGGTGTATGATATGCTTGTACAGTAATATATGTTTAGTTACAGACATAAATGTATCACGGGCCTTTCATTACACTACCTGCAGACAGGTCACTGGAAAAGGAGGGCTGCAAAATGACTTCTTCAAGGACTTATTTCTTACTAAGAATGCTTTACTACTATGGCTATATCCAAGCCTCCAAAAGGGCCACTACTACATGCCAGGGAAATGCTGAGAATTTGGTCATACTCTACCACTGATGGCCCTGATTCTGTTCTAAATTTGTTTTACCATGTTACCTGTTTTACTATGACTGTGTCAAATAAACATGAATATTTTATTGTTAGGGTGTAACTCTCACTGTACTGAATCAAAGGATGCACATCAGATAATCAAAGTTGTGTGGATATTAAGAGTATAAAGTGTGACAGGCCACATAAAGATATGATATCAGAGGAAAACGCATGTTTATATGTCATAAACAATGGCCAAAAGCCAGATAATACAGACTGCAAGTTCATTCTTTACCTTGCTATGGGGCACTATTGTCCCACATTTCCAGTGCACTCTTCTACTGCATTAAATTAATAACAAGCAAAATATTTTACAACATAAATAAAATCAAATGTCAATTTTACAATTACTATATGAAATGATATAGTCTTGGCAATTTCCATTGTTGTCGTTTAAAGACTTATTTCTAGCTGCTGTGTCAACTTCCAATGCCCATCAGTGTTGATAGGTAGATAAGCAACGTCAACTGTGTGTGTGGTACAAAAGTGCTTTTGACAGTTCAGTATGGCAATGAGTTATCAGGATCCAAGGTTCACACCTGCTTGACAAGAAGCATGTACTAACAAATATAGGAGGTGTTCGAAGACAACATAGGAGATGGTTAGGACAGCATATCGCTGCATCAAATAAATTGTTTTTTTTTTTAATGTTTTACCTTCCTAAAATGTTGTTGCCCATTATAAATACTAGCTATCAATATACTCAATCAACAGATGCAGATTGTAGGGGCAACTGTACTAGATCATCTAACTGTGCATCTACTATGCTACACCACAGCCAGTAATTGCAAACTTTATGACGTTACCCATGAGTTATCAGTTCCATAGATCTAGTTCAGCTCTTCATAGGGAACAAGCACAGATGATGTTCAGTCAGTGATTCCAGGAGGGATAATGCTGAGAATGGAACACACAATAGGTGTATTTATAGACACATAAAGCTCCGGATTCAACGGATGTGCAATAACACTAAAAGACAAGGAACAAAGGACAGATTCCCATATGGGCTGAGGGACCTTCCACATTTCCTCCCTCAGCCACACTCCTACGCAAACACAAGATCAGGAACTCACTTCTGGCTGTATAAGGATCTCTAATGTTATTACTAAATGTCTTCACTTAGCCAAAGCCTGAAAAGTTTTCTGGTTATTTATATTCTTAGTGAAATAAAACTGTTTGATCGCTCTCCACTGGATGTCAGTACCATCAAACAATAATTGGGTGGAGAAATGATAGTAACATATCCAGCTATAAATATGTACTACCAATACAAGAGAAGACATTCTCCTTGTGGTACTAGTACGGATTCATCACTACAAGGTTAGGACATGATTAGTACAGCCAAAAATAATAATTTTCAGAGTATGCTTTAGAGCTAGGGGAGTATTGATAGTTCTGTAACTCATTTTCAAATAGTGTTTTTACGGTGATTCGCTAATTATATTACCTACTACAAACTACTTGCTTTTCTTCTGGATGACGAATCATCTGTATATTTATAATTCACTAAGCTAAAAAGTAATTAACCAAAAATGAATATATAATCTGGACAATGCAGTTTTTTGTAGGGCTTTCACCACCTTACACAATTTCATTTATGTATAATCTCATCTTTCTTCTCCTTACTATTACAAAACAGATTGCCAGTCAAAAAATACATAATAATATAAGCTCCTGTGAGACTCGGTGGCTCCAGGAGATCAGCATCCGCGTAGAATGAGGTCAGAGGCCAGTAAGGGTCATGACTCAGGTCACTTGTTAAATACACAGTGCATTGTAGAGGTGTGACCTCATAGCGAGTACTCAAACTGCAGCACCTTCCCTGGGAGTTGTAAACCCATGTAGAAACGTAGTTCACACTTGAGGGAAGTGCCAGACCTTGCTTTAAAAGTGGAAAGCGTCAACTCTATATATGTGTAAAATATTTATTTAGGTTGTCTGATCAGTTTCATAGAGCGGATGAGAGCATGGCACTGGTTAGTCACATTTGTACATGTCACCATGGTCATCTAATTAACCGCTTGAGGCATTGTGTGGTATTTTACAGATTTAAGTAACGTTGCAAACCACACTGACCAATATAAAAGTACTACGTTGATGGCACCAAGAGCCAGTTTTAGCAACTATTGGACATATACCTCACTTAACAACTCCTCTGGCCTTTATCTCAGTGCAGCCCTATTGGCTCATGAAAGGAGATATTTCATTAGGATGTAGTAGTCCATGATTGAGAGAGATGAAGAGTAAATGTTCTGATAACCCTGTAAGGGTATATACAGCAGGTGGTGTCGCCTCCTCTGCTCTCTGCTGGTTACATTTCCCTGCACCCTTCATACAAGTGCTGAGTGCCCCTTCACAGCCACCCATTCCGGTTAGGACTAGTCCGGCTCGGTTACGCACTGCTCCACAATCTCCCGCAGGCTTGGGTTTTCCATGGCTGCAGAAACTCGTTCCTTATCATTTATCTGTTTATTAACTAAAAAGGGATAAACCAGATAGAAATATTGGTACAGCTTGTACCTACAGAAGAGATAAGTGCCTTTACAAGTACAGTGTCAGCTGACATTGTTTCATTAATACAGCATGAGCTCTTTCTCCTTGAAATATATTCCTGTACTTTACAAATTAACACATTTTATAAAAATAACTGCCAAAGGACTCATTTCCTATGTACATTTAACATTTCTGATTTTGGCAAAACCACTGTATATATCACTTTATGATTAATTTAAGCAATTCTTAAAACAGAGTTATTATATTATTACCAAGCAGTGTATACATATTATTTTGACAAGGTTTTGTTCCTTTGCTGAAAACAAGTTGTTGCTGTTGAATCCATAAAAAAGGTACAGTATTTACCATTTGAAACAAAATTTAAGTGAATAAAACAGAGTTATTTTTAATTAACCTATGTTATTCTTACTAGAATTTCTGAAAGTGCTGGGATTTAAAATTAAAGAAAAAAAGAAAGAAAAACCTCTGCAGCTTTTTTTGGCAATTCAGACACCATCCACCACCTACATGTCCTTGTGGCAGCACAATCTCTTGGCTTTATCTGCCCCCAGCCCTGGAATCTGTTCCATGCGCCCACTACCCTATTAGCAAAGCAGGCTGTGACTTACTATCCTCTTCAGTGGAGTGCGTCCCCTCAGAAATATAGATCTCCAGCTGTAAAACAGAAGGAAATAGAGTTAACGCTGGATAGGTGCAGGTAAGGTCATTGTGTTGACTTGCTTGTGGTTTGTTTATGACATTTGCTTTCCACTAAAACCCAAAGAAAATACTGATCAGAACTTAACCAAAGTCAGGATAGCCAGGAATGCAGATGAACTGCCAAATCTCCCTGCGGTCCCAGATTCTCTGCCAGACCAGTGGGTGTGTGAAACCAGGATTTGTCATTACCTCCTCCACTTTACAATGTGGTCTATCCATCAGCATTTAATGTGTTAAAAGATCAGCAGCACTGTGCGTGGTTTATAAAGGCAAATGTCATTCTACTTTCAAACTGGAATTCCAATTGTACGGTTAGTGTGTAACAATAGTGTCACCCAGGGGAAATTTGGAGTACTGCAGTTTGCAGGTCCTGTACTTGTATACAGATGTAGAAACACTAGTGGAAAAGCTCACCTTATGCTTGAAAGACAGACATCGCTGGAGCTTCACCCGCAGACATAGCCCTGGCAAAAAAAAGAAAAGAAAGGAGCATGAGAGCATCTATTACACAATTCATAATGCCAATAAACATGTGTGGATTTAGATTATCCGTGTATTCCACTCTACAAATAAGACATTTAGTATTATCTGTAGCAGTTGTGAGCACCCACCAGTCTCAGGCACTACCCATGTGACTCCCAGCCTGTTCTCTGGAGTTGGGCTGCATGCCCCTCTTCAACAGTACACGGTCCATTATATCTCTCTAAATCTAGCAAATCATGTCCAATAAATATTTCTTATTATCTATACAACTGTTACCAATTAATTCCTTTCCTACATCGACTTATTTTTATTTTGCTTTGGGAAAGATAAAAAAGGATAAAGCAATGCAACTTGCATTTAAAAGGACTCAGGGACTGTATATGAGGCTGTAAAATCAAATATGCTGCCCATTATAGATCTATAGTATGCAGTTATCCAGGGCCCCGCTTGTGCAGTCATACATTCACAATGTAAAGGGATGGTTTATAAAGATGTGTTTTTGAGGTTCTCTGTACCCTGAGATCTCAACTGCTGGTCATCAAAGACAGAGACGGATGAGGAGTCTACAGGATTAAATACCACTACCACATTGTCACAGCTATAGATTATTTTTTTAGAAATGTAACTGCAGTTAAAATGTATTCTATTAAAATCATGTTTCTGCTACACTGAGCCATTTGTGTTTTCGGGGATGCTCAGAATATTAAGTTTATTTTGATATACATTTCACGTGTGATCCTATGATTTCATTGTACACACTGAATGGACTTCTTTTGTCACTATCAGCGTTTTTCCTTTCTCATCTGATCTTATCTAATCTAGAAAGGATTTTCCCTATTACTAAAGGAATCACACTCTCCTATCATTCTATTCTGTTTTACAACAAAGGTGTTTAATCACCATAGGATCAGATGCTGCCCCATAAACATATACCTTGATGCTCAGAATAAGGTTCATTTACAGACATATGGTTAACATGGCCGAAGGTATTTCCTCTCTGGGTGGAGAGAGGAGGGGATTCAGGAAAATGGAGAAAAACAATTTATATTGAATATTTATTCACTTGATGTTCACCTTTTTCTTTATTTTTATTTCCATTTATTTCTGGTTTCTATAATTCTCTGTTATGCTCTGATTACTATAGTATTCAAATTGGTTGATTTTCTATAATAATACCTTAAAGGAATACATGAGAAAAATGATAAGAGAAAAAAAAACACTCATGAAGCAAGTTTTAATATTAGACGTATTTGTTTGAACAATTTATTGCCGTTTCATTTTACGCACTCTTGTTTATATCACATAAGTTACCTGTAAACCATGACACGTTTTTGATTCTTATAAAACTTGAGCGTGAAAAAAAAAAAAAAAATCACGTTTCTGAAGTTATAAAAGTATATGAAGTGGTCATTACATACTTCCATTTCAAGGCAAAAGGGGGCAGTAACAGAGGACAAATGAGGCTTGCAAGTATGATGAAGCTACGTATGGGGGGGGGGGTTCCAATACGGATGTATTATCTGAATCCACCAATGAGTCTACATGTTCACCCACCCTTCCAGTCTTCAACAGATAAAAAATAAAATAGCAGAACACACCTACTCAGTCTACAAGACAACAGAAAGTGTGGAAGACACAGACATAGAATATATTTCAAGTACAAGTAGGGTCTACTAAAAGATTTTACCTAAATTGCTCTTACAGCAGCTGATGTTAAATACTTTATGTTTTCTTCATCTACAGTGGTCCTTTAATCATTTTGAATTATTAATGTCATCGCCACCCCCATCCTGATCATGACCCTACCATTGCTAAAACTGTCCCTTGCAGAAACCTAACATTACAGAAGCAGGTTTGGAGGATGTAGATTTGACCAGGTGTTATTGTCTTGAATTCTGGCCGCTTGGTAGCCCGACATGCAGAATCCCTTGCCATTCTACCACCTCCATCCTAGACTGGTTGACATCCATTATGACCTCCACTAAACAATTTTTAGAACCGATCCCTATCATTGACCCTTCTGCATTTTGTCATTTCTAGTGCTCGTCTATCTGTATCCCGTTAACTCTCTTACTGTTATCCCTCTGCATTATACCTTGCATTCCCACAATGTCTACATACTATACTACCCAATTAACTATCATGTGCAGCTCCTTCCATTGTAAATAGTTTACAGTGTTTTTACCATCATTGCCATACTCCTGTAGTCGTGTTGTTCAGTTGTGTCCGATTATTCGTGACCCTATGGACCGCAGCACGCCAGGAACATCTTTCAGCCAAGCTCTATCAAGCTCATGTTCATTGCACCATCCTCCAATACATATTGAAATACTTGCCTAAACCAAATTGAGAGTGGCCAATGTGGTCATGACAACAGGTGCCTCTGCATCTTTCCATAGCACTATACCAGGGGTGAGCAATTCATTTGCCAAAGGGGCCACATGAGAAACTCAAAATGTTGTGGAGGGCCGAACTTAATTCTGCTCAATATTCATTTTATAACTTTATTTTATTTCCTCAGTACTAGGAGCAGTATCTACAGAATGCTATCCATCCCAGTTAGTCACAAAACTGCTGCTCACAAATTGCCCCCTTTTACAATTTAGTTTTTTTTTGCCCAGGACACAAATTTGTAGGCCACTGTAGTGGGCCGGACAGGGACAGCCAAAGGGCCGGATGTGGTCCGCGCGCCGCACAATACTTAGGTCTCCACTATACAATCAGCATTTTGGCATATTTACTATTGCTCCCTTTCTGATTTCACTACTATTGAAGCCCTGTGTGTCCTACCCTATCTACCACCAATACCTGTACATGCTGCATCATTACCGATGCTTTCCTGACATCTCTATCTCTACCCCTTGTCATGCTGGCAGTATACATTATTTGGTACATATTTTATACACTGCAACTAGCATTATGATGTCTAAGCACATGACCGATTGTACAAAAAAATACATTAGAGCAAGTGGCAATGCTGAACAGGGTAACCTAATTCTGGCACACAGACAGGGTGGGGCATTCACACAATGTTACTGCACAGGGTAAGGCAGCAACAATATGAGGTATAAAGTTCATAAAGACATTCGGCACACAGATTGTGTGAATGTTTAACTCCGGGGAGCAACATACATTTTGTTTGGGGAAATGTGAGATTCCTGTGGAAAAATATATATTGATCTACACACACACACTTTCAACATTTTATTAGAAGAAAATATGCGTCATGGTTTACAGGCATATTATGTGACATAAACCAGAGTGCATAAGGAAACTATACAATGTTCAAACAAATACTTCTCCTTGTTGTGCATATTAAACCCGGTAGAATTCAACCTTGTATTAGTATAGGCTTTTCCTCTTCTATAATTTATTCTATAAAGTATTATTAAATAATGTGTATGAAATAGTAATAGGAGCATAACAGAGAAAAATAGAAGAAAAAAAAATGGAAATAAGTAAAGAAAAACGTGAACATCAAGTGACCTCCACTTCGTCCCAAGGGCAATAGTTGGCATCAGGACCACAAGCCCCGCCTCTGCTTAAAGATCATTTCTTAGAGTCAAGAGTAAAATATCTCCATTTCTTCCCTGATTCTTCTTCTCTATTTATCTCTAGTCACTTTTGAACTTTTGATTCCCCTAAATGAGATTTGTGCCATATGTGGTTGCCAACCATGGTTCCCACACGTATGTAGTTATGTTTATTTTTGTCAGCCGTGATACTTAGGATTTTAGATTTCCATTTTCTTGCGGTATGTTTTGTAGTTGCTAACATGATGAATTATAATAGTTTGTTGCAGGCTTTAGAAAGGCCTGGTACTGGAGAACCTAAATTACAAATTCCTATCTCTGGGGTTAACGAAGTCTAGAATTTAATTAGCTAATCGTAGCAAATGTAACTTTGGGCATGACCACCATTATTATTCTTTATTTGTAATGCCATACATGGGACCTATCCTGTAGGGTGACTGCTAGCAGGTACTTCAGTGGCGGCGAGCGGCCGCTGGATGGTGCTGCCGAGATTTTACTGTCCTGTTTCTGAGTATCCCCTAAAACATAAATGGCTCAGTGTAGGTTTCCAAGAGTGTAATTCATGTAATTGTAAGATTGTAATTCATGTCATTTACTTTTTCAGTGATAATATACATGTGGTTTGTGCTGCTGGAGAGAAAATTACAACTCAAAGGAAATACAAGACTTCAAACACATATATTAAAAAAAAAAAAAAAAAGCGCCAATACATGTAAATATCAGCCCTCAGAGTCATCATACATGTTCTGTAATCAGTCATCATACATGTTCTCTGCTGACCTCTAATCTCACTTCCTTTGCAGCCGGTGTGTATTCTGGTCTGTACATCGTTACAATCAGAATACACAACAAAGTAAAAGCAACTTATACGGAAATTAAATTTCATTATCATGCCCTCGGGCATCATCATGTACACTTATCACCGCTTTGTCTTCATTTAGACCTCTCAGTTGTATCTCTGGAACTGTACAAGCAAATGCTGCAAACAGTGCACCTCAATCAGAAGCATGCCCCACTACATAACTAAACATAAGAAAACAGGAACCCTCAGAAACATACACCACTATCCCACTGGACACTCCTGCAAGTTGACCCTGGGAATCCACGGTTTATGAATACGCTCCATCCTAAACATCTCAAATAATTTTGGGAAAAAAAAACTCCAATTAATTTGTTGCCTGCTATTATAAAGCGTTACTTGCTACTTAATTCACCCGGAAACCTACAATTTTAAACTTTACATGGCTTTTCAGCACTTTTAATTTTTCAGCACTTCTTTCTTAATTTCATTTTATGCTAATAATTTATTCTTGAAGTAAATTGCTTTTACTTAATCGTCACATGTGACTAACATTTAATGTTAAGTATTTAAGATATTATTAGTTAACCAGAATCATTAAGTCCCTCATACAGGATATCATTAACCTTTTAATGCACTCAGCAGAATCCATACAAGTTATAATCATCTTGTGTAAAGAAAAATACAGCACCTTATTTAGTTTTACGGAACTTCCTTCACCTAACACTTACCGTACATGTTTGCCTTCATCCTGCATTCATGCGGTTATATCCACATGCTGCAGAATACTCATTCTTACTTGCCCCTCCCAATACTTCTATAGTATGCCCCCCTTATGCTTAGCTGCCCTCTTGCACATTACCTCACCAAATTACCCATACTCCCTAGTTACCTCATCACCCTCGCATATCTATCTACAGAATAGCCCTAGTGGTACACCATACTGTCTAATTAGCCCTAGCATGAGAGCACCTCCTCACTCACTACCATAGTACTCCCCCCTTTAAACCCAATTGCCCTATCATTCCTCCTCATTGTTTATTTGCCAATGCACTCTTCCTTTCAATCAACACGCTCTAACATTCTTCCCTCAATGGTTTGCTCTCCTTTGCCTCCGTCACTCCTTACTTGCTCCATGCACCACCCTCATTTATCACTTTGTCATCATTCCCATTTCTGCATGTTTGCTCAATACATATTTGCTCATGAACTCCTTTTCAATCCCTGATGATAAATTGTACACATCCCATCCTGCACAACCATTCTATATATTCCTTTTTTCATACTTTAGTACTCGCCCCTCTCTGAATAAATCACTGCTGTTCGTGACTTATTTTATCTAGTACATCCTGGTGCTGCCCATTTACTGTAGTATGCTCATTAGCCATCTATTTACCATATGTGATGTCTTCTCAACCTTGTTATACAGTCTATTCAAATTCATGCTTGCTCTCCATTCACTACAGCAAAACTTAATTGCTCCCTACTTGCTATAGTACTCCGCACAACCATCCCATTGCTCTAGTAGATGATCATAATCAATCTTATCATCCTATATTTTGCCCCCCCCCCCCCCCTTGTCAGGCTTGTCTGTACTTCATGTTTTAAGCCAAATTTAATGTAATTATATTATTATATTTCTACAATTTCCTTATGAATTGTTAGGGCACACAAGTTAGTTTGTGGGCAGAGCTGAAAGCCTTTACATTACTAATAAACATTATTTTTCTGCATTTCTTTTATCATTCATTAATGTATCTGGCTAGGAGACAGACCTAGAAGATTACATAGCTGTAAGCTTTTTTTCCCCTTATTTATAAAATTTGTAAAAAATAAAATAAAAAACTCATACAATTTTTCATTTATTTTAAATGTTTAACTTATAAAACTTAAATAAATCAGAAATTCTCACTATACATATCCCCTAACATAACATTAATTTATTGGATTGAATTTTGGTTTCTGCTTCAAAGACCACGCTTTAAAATATTTAGGTATACAACTTACAAAAGAGTATTCAGATCTCTATAAAGAAAATTATACCCTATTAATAAAAAATAATAATGCAGAAACGTTTAATATCCTGGCTGTGCCGTGTAGTTTCTATAAAAATGAATGTACTTCCAAGACTGTTTTTTTTTTTTTTGTTCCAGACACTTCCAATTTCAGTCCCGGTTAAAGACATGAAAAATCTACCACAGAAATTAAGTATTTTAGATGGTCTGGTAAATGTCCCAGAATCACCAAAAGAACTATGTATACCCCTAAACTTCAAGGAAGTCTGGGACTCCCTAATATACTTCTATATCATAAAGCATCTCAATGGCCCATTTACAAGCCTGGCATCTACCTCCAAAACGTTGGGTAGATTTAGAAAATGATCTAGTCTTACCAAATGCACTACCCTATTACACATGGCTTCCAAAGATTTCCCGCTCTCACTTAGCTACTCACTGCCCAATAATAGAACAAACACTTTATTAATGTGGGATCTATCTAAACAAATATACAAATTAACAACCAACCCCTCTCCGATGACCCATTTTACTGAATAAAGATTTCCTTCCCGGCCTAGAATTTCAATACTTTAGAGGTATGGAAATCGCCGGGATCACAAGATATAAAGAGACTTATATTTAGATGACAATCTCCTTCCAAACCGTACACATCTCAAACCTCATGGCTATTTTACACCCTTGCAATTATACAAGGAGTCAGATCTCCGGTGCCACATGCTGGAAAGGCTGTGGCCTAGATGGAACATATTTACATATGTGGTGGTCCTGCCCAAAAATCAACTCTCTAATATCTTTTTTGAAACTCAACCAGCACTTAACCCATGGTTCTCTTAATTAACCCGTCCGTGGGAACAATATACAAGGAAACAGATCGGCTTAGCCGCTCAAATCAATTTAGCCACAAGAAGATCCCTAGCAAATACCAAACAAATACTGTTATTGCCAAGGTTCTGGAAAATATTAAAATGGAAATATTATCAGCAAGATTAAAAGGTTCCTCTTTTGAAGCTCAGTGGCTTCCCTGGTTAGAACATTTCTAAAAATAAAACAGGACACTGGAGATTTCTCTCTAAATAATCCATAAATTACAATAAAATGAGAACATTTTTTTTTTTCCATTTTTAAAATTATTTTGTTACCAATGTGGTGTTGGGCACCGGAAAAAAGTTATCTTGTAAATTAACATAATATAGCCAGGGTGTTTTGTAACAAAAAAAAAAGAGGTTTACAAATAGAAATATATGCGTGATGCCTACAACGTTAATAGCCAGACATAAAATTTTTGGAGCCGTGGTTCCCTGGCTCCCAGGATTTGTCAGTCCCAGGTTTATTGACATATATATTCACGGACCTTATCTAATAACTTTAAACACTATATTTACAGAACTATTCAATTATTTGTGTCAAAGATTTTGCATATGTTGATAGCACTGTATTTTTTCTGTTGGATTTATAAAGTTCTTATTCAGTTGTCTGGGCCTGGAATTAAATAGTCTAATATGAACATGTAAATAGGGGACTTACTGCATCTCCCTCATACACAAGACACTATAGGAGAGCCAAGCAGGAATGCTGCTACTGAGCTAATCAATGCTAAATACCTATAACTGACCAAGCACTGGCGACTAATACAAGGACTACATGGTGCTTCCAGGCAATACAAAAAATGCACAAGACTAAGAAACAACAACAACAGAAATACAAAAACAAGACTTACAATTCTAGAAAGAAAACATTTTAAATAATTCAGTTGCCTAGACAGCCAATAAAATGTAATCTAAACCGATAACCCTCTAACTTCTACTACTCACCATTTTCTCTTTATCTATCCACCTTGTGTACATTTGCCAATTCTGTACCTTCATCTCATTAGGTCACCTAGTTCTTTACAATATGCCCATTTGATGCTCCTATCTGTTGTATATGCTCATGTCTCTTCAATGCAAAGTCCCATTATAAATCATCAAGTTAGTGGACAGTTTTTTTACCAGTAAAGATTCCTCCTCTAGACCTAATACTCTTTTGGAGGCCTGTAGTTTTCAGCTCTGGTGAACAAACCAAGGTTGCAGGAAGCTTTTGCAAAAGAAGTGCAACAGAGCTTCTCTTCCCCTTTAAAAGGACTGGAAATTCTTACCAATGAGTGTCGCCAATGAGCAGTGTGGGACAGTAGGTGTGAATCTGATGATCACCAGATAGGAATCCTCATCCACCTCTTCTACAGACACACAACTCTCAGATACAACATCCAGGTCCTCCAGTGTGCTGGGCTTCTCTGGATCACGGATAGTCCGGATAACATCTGTAGAAGGTACACAGAACAAGAAAGAGATATCCCACAGGTAGCATATTAGGAGCAATTCCTGTCAGGTGCTTGCTACCCAGAACTCCCATGGGCTGCAAAACACATATGCATGTCACGCAATGGGAACTAGGTATTTCACACAACTAGATATTAAACACAAATATGCAATCGGATGTCAAACACATTGTATACAGGAATCAAAATCCCTTAGTGCTTCACACTATGAATCTCAGAATTCCAATAATATAGGACAATTATTCTTAATCATGCAAATTTTATTAATTTATTATAGACCATGATGATATTTAAAAAAAAAAATTGATTTTAACCTTTTAATAAAGTAATACAAACTAGTATTAAAGATAAAATGACCTATATAGCTGGAATTATGGATGTCAAAACACTTAATAGCTGCCAAATACACGGATATGCTCACTAGATGTCACAGCAATACTAACTAGTTGCCATAAGAATACAGAGACAGTGACCCCTGAAGGAAAGAAGTGGACAGAAGTGGGTATGACCAGACCTGGGAGGGGGAGCATGGGTGAGGGAGTGGGCATGAGCTGTCTAGTGATATAAGAAGGTACTCCAGTCTTCTCCCACACTTTCCTTCAAGAACTGCTCCCCAACATCATCTACTTATCAACTAGGGATAAGGAGGCCAGAGGAAAGCACGTCTTCCTTTATCCCATTTAGGGATATGCATGTCATTATTTTCTTATTTGTTCTCTCCCACAATTTGTGGCCCATGTATTTGTTCATGCTGATGGCTCTCACCTTTCCAGATTACAGTTTATCAGAGAGTGTTCAAACTTTGTCTCCAGCAAATGTGTCATCACAGGTCTGATTCTGGATCTCATTCCTCTCATATTGAGGCTACCCTGAGTAAGTTTGTTGGGCCTTGACAGAAGTATCATTTGAAATATTGTAAGGTGGCTGCAGGCGTGTCTGGGCTCTGCTATATATACTGGGCAAAGTATTGACTGAGGTGACACTTTACTGGAAGTAAAGAATAGACATGAAAGATAGAATACCTGAAGAACTTTGGACCAAGGTTTGCAACATAATCCAGGAAACAGCAACAAAGAAAATCCCTCAAAGAAAGAAAAAGTAAGAAGTCAAACTGGTTGTCTGATGAAAGTAGCCCAGGAAAAAAGGAAAGCGGAAGGTAGAGGAGGCAAGAAAATATTTGTCCAACTGAATGCAGAATTCCAGCCGATAGCAAGAAGAGACAAGGAGACATTCTACAATGAGCGATGTAAAGAGATTGAAGATGATAAGCGAATGGGTAACGTTACAGGATATCTCTTCAAGAAAATTGGGAACCTAAAAAAGGCAACTTTCATACCAAAGTGGGCGTGATAAAAGACAAAGATGATAGGGACTTAACAGAATAAGATCAGATAAAGAAGAGGTGTCAGGAATACACTAAAGATCTATACAGGAAGGATCTTAACAGCAGTTATAACCTCAATAATTTGTCCAATGAGTTGGAGCCAGACATCTTGGAGAGTGAAGCGAGATGGGCCCTAGGATGTCTTGCTGATAAGGCTGATGGAATCCCAATTGAACTACTCAGAATTCTACAGGATGATGCTGTGAAAGTGTTACTTGCCTTATGCCAACATATTTGGAAAACTCAACAATGGCCAATAGACTGGAAAAGTTCAGTTTACATCACAATCCCCAAAAAAAGGCAGTGCCAAAGAGTGCTCCAATTATCAAACAATTGCCAGCAAGGTAATGCTTAAGATTCTACAAGCTCTACTCCAACAATATATGGACCAGGAACTACCAGATGTGCAAGCCGGGTTCCAAAGAGGAAGAGGCTCAAGAGATCAAATTACCAATGTCCGCTGGATGATAAAGGAAGCAAGAGAGTTAAAAAAAAAAAAACATTTACTTCTGCTTCATAGACTATTCTAAAGCCTTTGACTGTGTGGATCACAACAAAATGTGGCATGTCCCTAAAGAGATGGGAGTACCAGCACATCTCATCCTCCTCCTAAAGAATCTGTATGTCAACCAAGAAGCCACAGAATGGTTCAAGATCAGAAAAGGAGTGCAACAAGGTTGTATAGTGTCACCTTATTTATTCAACTTATATGCAGAGTATATCACGCGCAAGGCTGGACTGGATGAATCCAAAGCCGGAATAAATATTGCTGGAAGGAATATCAACAACCTCAGATACGCCGATGATACTACTCTGATGGCTGAAAGTGAGTAGGAACTAAAGAACTTGTTGATGAGGGTAAAAGAAGTGGAGTGCAAAAGTTGGCCTGCTGCTCAACGTTAAAAAGACGAAGATCATGACAAACGTCAGTCTCACTTCCTGGCTAATAGACGGGGAGGAAGTGGAGGCAGTGACAGAATTTATTTTCCTTGGATCCAAGATCTCTTCAGATGTTGACTGTAGTCATGAAATTAAAAGACATTTGCTTCTGGGAAGGAAAGCTATGGCAAGCTTGTAAGAAGTAAAGGTATTAAACTATCAACAAAGGTCCGCATAGTTAAAGTAAAGTAAGGTAAAGTACAATACGTAGCAATTGTAAATCAAATAAAAACTCACTACTGTACTAATGTTGAAAGGGAAAGTGATGTTAGGTCTTAGAATTAATAGCACAGCATTCTCAAGCTTGCAAATCAGCCCAGAATAATACTTTATTTCATGTTTATACTTTTTGTTATATCGATCCCTGCAATCAATGAGTTATGACATATACTGCAACTCTCATGTAATAGAATATATTTTCAGCTTTATTAATATTGCATCAAATCTGGAATGTGGGTCCGATCGTAAACTGGAATAGAAGCACGTAGGACTTTGAAATCTACCCTCACCTTTTTCAGTGACGCAACGCTATCTCTTTTTCTATTGGCTGCATTTGAACCCGTAGCTACGTGCTTGGTGAATTGTTTGCATTTGAGCATGCAACTCCGACGGACGAGAACTGATTTACGAAATAGCGTTTCTCGCTCGTAGCTCGCAGCCCTTTCTAATTTAATAGCAATGTAAGTAGGCCAAACCTCAAGCCCGCAGCGAGGCTCACATTGGACTTACGAGGTTGGAATTTAATGAGGCTGCATACCTGGCCATGCCACAGGCTCTCACTAGCTGACATTATACATGCTAACTGGAACATACTTTTCCGCACACACACATTATTTACAGACCTTGACTATCCCAAACTGTAATTAGGGGTGATATACACTTTCACTTGCTGTCACTCCCACACACTCTGTGTGTCACTTACACAAACATATTGTCAGTAGGACTAGTGCTCACATACACAATCAGCTGTCACTCACAAGTTGTCACACACACTGACTGTTGCAAATGTAATAGTTGTTACATAAGGAATCTTACAAGTAACACTCGCTAGCAGTCACACGCACTCTCACAACCGGTCTCTGTCACACACACTAGAAGTAACACACTCACTAGCAGTCACACACTAGAAGTAACACACTCACTAGCTGTCACACACACACACACTAGAAGTCACACACACACACACTAGAAGTCACACACACACACACTAGAAGTCACACACACACACACTAGAAGTCACACACACACACTAGAAGTCACACACACACACACTAGAAGTCACACACACACACACTAGAAGTCACACACACACACTAGAAGTAACACACTCACTAGCTGTCACACACTCACTAGCTGTCACACACTAGAAGTAACACACTCACTAGAAGTAACACACTCACTAGAAGTAACACACTCACTAGAAGTAACACACTCACTAGAAGTAACACACTCACTAGAAGTAACACACTAGAAGTAACACACTAGAAGTAACACACTAGAAGTAACACACTAGAAGTAACACACTAGAAGTAACACACTAGAAGTAACACACTAGAAGTAACACACTAGAAGTAACACACTAGCTGTCACACACTAGAAGTAACACACTAGCTGTCACACACTAGAAGTAACACACTAGCTGTCACACACTAGAAGTAACACACTCACTAGCCGTCACACACTCACTAGAAGTAACACACTAGAAGTAACACACTAGCTGTCACACACTAGAAGTAACACACTAGCTGTCACACACTAGAAGTAACACACTAGCTGTCACACACTAGAAGTAACACACTAGCTGTCACACACTAGAAGTAACACACTCACTAGCCGTCACACACTCACTAGAAGTAACACACTAGAAGTAACACACTAGCTGTCACACACTAGAAGTAACACACTCACTAGCAGTCACATGCACTCTCACAACCTGTCTCTGGCACACACTCACTGACAGTTGCACACACTTTCTCCAGCAGTCACTAACACGCTGTAACATGCACTCTCTCACACACACACATGCTGACTGTTATTACCATACACCTCCAGCGCTCTATCGTCCATGATCCGGGGCCGCGCTCTGTCGCTCGGTGCCCCGCGGAGAGCAGCTAGTAGACCGGACAGCAGCTCCATACCACGCCCCGCCCACCGTGGAGCGTCAAGTGATAACGCGCCCACTGATACACATACAGCAAATCAGCATTCGCCATAATGTGATGTAATGAAAACCACGCCCAAGTCCAGAAACTCTTCCGGACACGCCCGCTAGTCATATGACATCGGAACAAGATGGCGGCGCCCTGGGACTGGAATTGGGGAAAAAATGTAAATAAATCTGGGACATTGAAATATGGGGGCGGAAGATAAAGATATAATAAAGAGCAAGGGAAGGTGTGAGAGATGCAGAGATTCAGCATGGGGCAGGAGGCTGTAGAGCCGCAGTATGGGGGAGAGGAGGAGCTGGGGATCAGTGTCTGGTCATGATGGACACACTGACACTGCACCTGCTGAAGGTTACCAGGTCTCCCAAACTCTCATTATAGTGGTGCTTCCTTCTTAGTCATACCAGGCTTCTCTGTTGCTGGTTGTGTAAATAATAATGACAGTAATACATGTATATAATGCTTTCCTCTCAGAAGGGACTCAAGGTGCTTAGGAGATGAGAGAGAGTTGTAACTTATTTTAAGGCTTGGGTGAGGAGCATGGTCTTCAGTCTCTGTTTGAAAATCCCCTATTAGGAGTCTCTCTGACTGAAAGTGATGGACAGTTCCAGTATCTTGGTGATAAATATATATATATATATATATATATATATATATATATATATATATATATATATATATAAGCTCAGGACCCTGGGGTTTATGAGGAGACTCTGTTGATTTTTATCTTGTAGCACCAGTTGGAACATTAGGAGTGATGAGCTATTTCAGGTATACAGTCTTTAATAAAATTGGACCTTTCCTGTTTTGGGATCTATCCCTGTTTGCCTGCGCATTTCTTCTGCAGCACTGACAGCTGCAGTTACAGATGCCATCCGCCAGAAGGCGCTGTGAGTTTTCTCGGGCACAGTCAAGTTCCAGGGAAGGCAAATAACTATTCTCCCCTCCGACGTGGCGCAACTCGACGGAGCTGAATCGACAGCGAGGCCATCGCTATGTTTGGTGCGGGCACTCTGCCCACAGGGCCTTGGGCGCACCTCAAGGCCTCTTCAGTCGGCGCGCCTAATATGCTAAAATCGTCAGCGCCACCCGTCGGCCGGTGGCGGAACTGCAGCTGTCAGATTTTGCGATGGTGAAGAGGGAAAGGACCCTGTTTTGTCCCCACCCGCGATTGAATGCAGCGACCAGTAGGTGTGGCATGATGGTGGTGCGCTGACAGTGAGGGCTAGACTTAGGGTTTAGGAGTTGTGTGCCACTATTTAAAGCTTGTCATCTGCCACTACCTTAACCTTGAACTCTAACCCTAACAACAACTTGAACAAAGTCTCGGCGTGCCACAGTTGCGCTACCTAGTGGCTTCTGCACACCACTTGCTGGCAGGGATGAAATAGGAAAGGTCCATAAACTGTTTATACTGCAGTGGAGGTTTTCATTTCGTTAGGTTGTAACCTGATTAACCCTCTATGAAGTAATTTTGAGTGTAGATAACATTTCCATTTAGTTAGGGTGGAAGTGCTCTCACATAGGACTGCATCTAAGTGTTATTTATAGGGTCAAGGAGGCAAGTAAACAAGGAAAATGTAGACTACACCACAGAATATGTTACTACTAGCGACTTGCCCGTCAAAAATTATGGGGCAATAAAATTTGAAGCCATGGCAATGCTGTTTGCCACACAATGTAAAGCTTTTGTACTCTGAGGACCTTTCGTGCTCATTGCGAGCCTCGCGCTTAGCGCCTTTGTCGCTCATTGCGTGGCACGCAATGAGCGCCTTCGACGCTCATTGCGAGCCTCTCCTCTCATGTACTTTTGCTCCTCTGAGCACCGTTGGCGCTCATTGCGAGCGGCTCTCATGTTATTTTGGACCTCTAAGCACCTTCTGCGCGATATATATAACTGCAGTGTAAACATTAAAACATTTTTAGTGCAGTGGAAAGTATACATTTTTATTTTCCATTACTAATTAATACTTATGAAATGAATGTATGTTATTATATTGTTCTGAATGAACAAATGTATTAGGAAGTGTGAAGCATTAATGTATTCATAAAGTAACTGCAGTGGAAAATATGCTATTTATTTTTTAATAATAATTAATTACTTAATAAATTAATATGCTTTACCTATTTGTAATTAATATATCCAGAAATCAAGATCCTGAAGAGCTAACAATCTCTTTTGATTTTCCTGCAGCATACAATGTACATTTGGGCTGTTGCTGCCCTGATGAGAAAGTGTCAGCAATGTGCCAATTGTGCAGTATAAATAGGCTGCGTGCGCGAGGGCAAACCATTGGTTTAGTCGTGTAAAGCGCCATTTTAGATTTGTAATGTTATTAGTTGCAAGTTAGTGTTGTAAAATGGCATTGATTGTGTATGTGTTACGCGGCTCGCGAGCAGTTTCCATCCTTTCTAATAGTGTATTTTGTACCTTGTACATTCCTGGGTAAGTGGTACGTGTCTGGCTGTGTTTTGCGCGTTTCCGGGTTGTGTAGCCTCGTTTTCATTTTTTTGGGCCGCCATTTTTTTTTCTTGCTTAGGTGATTCTCCAGTGCTGAAACTCTGCAAATTCAGACGTCTTGGCTGTCTACCACGTGTTTTTGGATTTGCGCGGTTCGGCCGTTAACTTTGTATTTTTCCGACCTTGTATTTTTTTTTTCTAAGTTCCACGCCTCACAATTTGTTTTTTATAAGTCCTGCGTTCCTCAACCGCTTGCAGCCTAAGGCAATCCCACGTTTCCTAACTGCTTGGAGGCTAAGTCCTGCATTTTTCAATGCCTCAACTGCTTGCCTCGCTTCTCAAGGCTCACAGGAGCGCCTTGTGCCCAAGTCATTTCTAATTCCTGCCTTTGGCGCTCATCGCCTAAGTGCTCCGAGTTTCAATTCCTCAACTGCTCGCTATGCGAGGCCCACAGCCGGTGAGCGCCTTTGGCGCTCATCTGCTAAGTGCTCTGACCTCAGAAGACTTCTGTGCTTCAACGGCTCGCCTCGCTATGCGAGGTTCGCAAGCTTGAAGATGATTCATAGTTTGACAACTATTGATAATAGCAATAAATTAAAGTATATATAATTGTTATTAACTTTTTTATAGTGCGCCAACATATTCCGTACAGGGGATAAGAACAAGGAAAAGCACAATATTCACAAACTGCAGAAAATGGAAAGCCCTGTTTTGAGCATAAAATCATTTGAATTTATTTTTTCTCCAAACAATTTAGCTGTTATCAAGTATAGCTCTTCAACAGACCATATTTAACATATGGGAATTTAGTGGTTTATTTACACAATGTAAGACAATTATCCAACAAGCTATATCCCAAGCCTACAACATCTGTATCATCCTGTCTACACACACTCTCCATTTAATTTAATTGGGTGACAATTTTAGCTTAATAATGGGACTAACAAGCTTGTCTAGCTTGCATATAAGGCAGCAGGTTTTAATGTTTGTGCTTTATTTCTTTAAAAAAAATGTTTAATAATTGAATATAGAAACCAAATGCTCGCCGACAGCAGCGTGCAGGTCTAAAGTCGACGACAAATGGGCGCCAACGAAAGGGCACAAGTGGTATGGCCTGACACCATGAACCCTTCTAACTCTAACCCTTGGACCTTGCAGCCTAACCCTAACCCTTACAACTCGCAGCCTAACCCTAACCCTTACAGGTCAGGTGCCCTAAAGTCGTGCTACCAGATTTCATGGATAATAAGAATCAAAAGCCCCATCTAATCTCTCAGTAATAAATTGGCAATATGTTATGCATATTTAAAAGGACTTTGAACCTGCACACCTTTGTCAGCATGCATTTATAAGAGCAGGTTTTAGGCATTACAAAATATTTTGTGCGTGACAAATAAGCAATCTAAGAAAGAAAAGTGAGGATTAGGATTTCCCTGGGTGTTTGCCACCCCAATATACAGTATACAAAAAAATGGGATAAATGCATACAATTTCCCTTTGACAAAGGCGTAGTACGTCGAAACGCCTCAGGCTCCTAGCAACGACGCTGCGCACGTCATCGCGTCAGGCGTGCGCATGCGCGTAGCAAACCTGGCGGCCGAGCTCTCTAGAAACCGCAAATTTGTTTAAATTACGGCCTAGTTTAAAGCCCCTTACACCCTACTAGTCTCATATTATGTCTGTACTAATCTGACATCACCTTTATTACCCTAATAGTTGGGGAACAGCCTTACCTTGTGAATACAGCTTTAGACACTTTTTGTGCCATATCATAGTCAGATTTCGATAAGTGTATATAGACACAGCTTGGATCCTATGCTGTGTAACATATAGCTGTTGCAATGACTTTGTCTGTATTTTAGGTTGAGCTCCCTTTAAATCTGACTTATATAGGTACTAATTCTGGGTACCCAAATTCATAATACCAAAGGGGTGTCAGTAAGACATGCAGTGACTTATATCTCACTTTTATGCAAATTTACTGCTCTGTTGAATGTACCCCCTAGACATCTGGAGGACATTTATTTAGGCACAAGGGGCTTTATATATATATATTCTTTGTGAAACAACAGGGCTTTTTCTGCCTTGTTCTTCTTTGTAACTATTTTGGCTCGCCCGCTAGGAGTGAATAGTAATACCCACTCACTTAAGAGTTATACATTGCACAATACCAGTGCTTCAGGGTTCATTACTATTCCTTACATTTTGCCCTCTTTTATTCCCTGTGTTAGTATTTTAAACATTCCCTGTTTTTAAAGACGCCGCTGTCATTTATTTAATAAAATAACCTTCATTTTTGTATGCATTTATCCCATTTTTTTGTATACTGACAAATAAGCACTACAAAAGGTTACGAAATATGTTTAATCCCTCTGCAAAACTGCATTTGTAACAATATTAAGATTTGATTTTACACATTGTAATTCGTGTGTGCCAGGGTACTCCACCAGATAAACCATGGAGCGCTATGGAAAAGTAATTGCTCCCTCTAGATTAACTTTAGTTGACAATCTCAAATCAGAATTTATCAGATGGTGGCCCTGAAAGTGATACAAAGGATCACTTCAATATGTTTAATGCTTGCAGCACGTTCTTTGTGTATGCAGCAAAAGTTACAAATACTAAAATCAAACCGCCTTTATACAAAACCAAGCAGGCAATCTTTAATGGTGTACTTCTTTGAACAGTCTGGTTTCATCCCTAGTGATACTCAGATGCCTTACCTATAAAACATAATAATGTGGTTTATAGCTCTGCTTATAAAACCTGACATCGTACTCTGCTTTACCATTTGTTTTGTTGTGTGACACTCAGGCCAATGTTGTTGTGAGAATAGTGCCATAAATCCTAAAGTTGGTAAAAAAAAAAAGAATGAATAATATATGTTTAAACAATATGTTCAGTATAGATAATAAAAAGTACAATTGTTTGAGTGTTATTTATTGTGTCAGCCTGGTAATTATTTTTTTTTACGGGGATGAAGATCAGTTCTAATTTTAGGAGGAAGTAATACAGACAATTTTTGGAGCAATTAATAAAGATCATTTTAGGAGAAATGTATACAGATAATTTTAGGAGAAATGAATACAGATAATTTTAGGAGAAATGAATACAGATAATGTTACGAGCAATAAATACAGATACTTTTAGGAGAAATGAATACAGATAATTTTAGGAGAAATGAACTCTTCTCACAACTGTATATATTATCACTGCATTATCATATGAGCTAACTTTTATGTATATTAAACAAGAAGTATTCATCATATTTTGCAACAAATATATTTACATTCCTCTTTTACGAGTATATAATAGGAATTGTAATACATAGTATTGCCTACAGCACAGTAGGGTATCTCTTTGTTCTCTTTATGATGGGTAATGTTTAGAAGAGAGGTGACACAGATAGATAAAACCTTGTGTACAGTTGTGTGTTACAGGTTTTCACATTGATGAGACTGACTGTACAGATGCCTTGGGGTGCTGTAGTTACAGTGTACTGTGGGTGATATTGTTTCTGTTTCTTCTGCAGCTGTAAGATGGATTTGACCATTCTTCTGGCTCCGGGGCTGGTCCTGCCAGAGGGAGCTGAGCGGCCAGTGAGGGTTTCACTGACACAGCAGAAGGACCTGATTCTCTGTAGTCTTTTTCATCATGGGGCGCTGCAGCTCACCACTCTGCCTTCAGGGAGCCGCTGCAGCTCTCACACACACCTGGAAGGACCCTTCATTCAGTAAGATTTCTCCCTATACTGTGTTAAAGATTTTCTTTACAGCTCTCCTACATGTAAAAGAACTGTAGTTTGATTTGTACTTAATAAGGAAATGAGGAGTCACTGATTTTTAGCTCTTTATTAATGACACATTCTGTAGTGTAATTGAAGTACCATTGGATCTATAATATTCTCCATAGAAATAACACAGGGACCACCTCTATAATCCAGAACATTCTGAGCAGGGTGAGGCTACATGTAACACACTATATTTTCATTTTGTTTTGCACTCATTAGGATATAGTACATTTTAACAACAAACATATTCCTCAATAAGTTATAGAATCATCTATATATAACTGTGACTAATTGTAGAGGTATGTTTAAAGTGTTAAGCAGTCCGTATCCTTGTGGACCAGCAGATAAGATCTCAGGGACGGGCAGCTGATTAGAACCACTGGTATACATACACATTCCTACCAAAAAAACTAAATTTTTAACTTAATTAAAGGGATATGGACATGGCTGGATTACCCATTAAGCCAAAATATAAATAATACGGCCCACCATCAATTAATAAATAAGTACCTGTAATTGCTCGGCTTGTGTACGAGTAGCTATGTTGTAAATATGGCTATTATGAGGAGTAGCTATGTTGTTAAAAAGTCTGTTATTGGGCAATGTCTGTGACTTGCTCACACTGCATGAGAGTGATTATACATGGAAAGAAAAGAGAAAAATGGATGTGTGGAGGGTCCTCCACTTCACTGCCTAGAGGCCCCAAAAAGGTAGATCCGGCACTGGATATGGAAGGTTTCTGGATTTTACTGGCGATATAATAACCTGTTTATCTATTTACTTTTATGTACTTTATTTTATTAAGAAGTGCTTTAAAGCTCTGCAGCGTATGTAGACACAAACTCTATAGTACTGGACGTGCAGTGTAGTGTCCTAGCCTATCATTGACCATATCTCAGCAGAATGTTGCTGAGACCTGGTCACTGATTCTTTAGTATGAGCCACAGCACAGCTAGTACTGCAAAGTCAAGTTTTCATGAGCTACAGAGGGCAGACCCATACAGGGGCTATTTGTTTGATTTTAGCCAATAAAAACAGAGATTATAAACACTTCTTAGTAAAATAAAGTACATGAAATTAAATAGACACGCAGGTATATCATATACCTAGTACATTCCAGAAAATCCCTATATCCCTTTGTAAGTCTCCTTGGACATCCAGTGCTTCGACCTTCAGTTTCTCAGGTTGTTTAGGGAATATTTTTTTTTTTTTATTATCATTATTCTTTTTTATTATTTCTACATCCTCTCCAATCATATCAATTTAAGTACCAAAAAGTAAAATTAAACATACAACACAAAATATAACCAATACATACAGTAAATATACAAAAAAATACATTGACATATACTTTAAAAAACATTCATTCCACCAATCCAACCAATATTAATATTTAATCTATGTTAAATATCTCAGAGAGAGCAAAAAAAGAAAGGAGAAAAAAAAAAGTGAAGAGACCTTAATATAGAGCAACCCTATATATATAAAATAAGAAAGGGAGGGGAAAAAATAGAAACAACTAAAGGAAGGAGGAACATTTGTACTCCTTTCTGACAATGATAAGAGAGGTGATCGAAAGGGAGGAAGCAGGGATAAATTGTTAGATCTGGTTTTCATCCCATTTTAACCATTTTTTTACCATATTTTCTTCTTTCTTACTATATCGTTTAAGTCCCTTTTCCAACTCCCTATCCCGATCAACTATCCTCTCAATGTCAGACCATTTTGGGACTTCCTTGGAATTCCACCGTCTAACTATATACCATTTACTCACTAATAAAATATGGGAAATTAGCCACCTCTGATGGTGCAAACTTTGGTTCTCAAAAATATGAAATAACAGTGGTGCTGGACTCATGGGTATCCTTATACTTGTTATTACTTCCATCTGGTCTATACAAATCTTCCCCCTGCCCCCACATCCTTGCCAACACTTTTCTGAATTTGTTTTACTAATTATTTTCATATTCGTGGGTACCATATACCACCTCTGTATTAATTTGACATAAAGCTCTCTATATGAAGTGCATAGAGTAGTCTCTTTTACTAAAGAGCATGCACTAAACCAATTTTCTCTTGTCAACATACTGTCTAATTCTTGTTCCCATTTAGTCATTCTGTTTGTTTTCATACTTTCTTCTCTAGTTCTTAATATTTTATTGCATTTAGGGATAGTACGATTTTTTTGACCCCTAACTATAATAAGTTCTATCGGTGAGTAATCTCTAAACTTATTCAAAAAGATACCCTGGGATCTCAATTCCTTTATGATGGTCAGCCAATTAATATCTATAGTCTGATATTTTTGGAATAGTCTCGAATGAGATAAACATACGTTGTTTTCAAATAGATCTCCCAATTTAGTTTCTCCGACTGTTTTAAATTTCTGAAGAGCTAGATTTTTATTGTTATAGTGGAGAAGACTGAATGGGGCAGCTGGTGAGGGATACTTAGCTAAGTCCAATACATTCGTATTTTTGTACCAAAAGTTTAATAAAGCGCGAATCCCCCCAAATAGAGGCGTTAGATCTCTGGGATCTGATTTAGGGAGCCATAAGAGTATTTCCAGAGGAAGGTCCTCCATAAGATCCTCTTCTAATTTAAGCCATTTTGACTTTTTAGATGCTAAATTCCATCCAAGTAAATGGTTTGTCATAATGGCATTATGAATGTCCAATAGAGAGGGGGTGGCTAATCCTCCCTTTTCAACAGATCTCTTTGTGATGTTTAATTTCAGCCGTGGTTTCTTATTATTATTAATATATTTATTCAGAAAGCTTTGCATATTATTAATTGCGTAAATGGATGCCACTTGGGGAATACATCTCCAAATATATGTTATTTTGGGAACAATCAACATTTTTATCATAGCAATCCTACCAGACCAAGACAATTGTTCAGGTTTCCATTCTAGGATGTCCTGTCTGATCTGGGAATATTGTTGTGATTTTAGTTCCACTTCTGTCTTTTCTATTTTGATAAATATAGCTTGGGTATCTGTTGTTACCAGAAGAAACCACAAATAAATTAACTTCCAAAAGCACATGTGTGATGACACAAGGGTATGGACTAAGAGGTAATATATTGTGGGGCATTTGGTTAAAAGGACTCTACCGTGGTGAAACAGGTCATGGATACATTACATCTAGCATAATGAAAGCCCCATTGGCCAAATTATGAAAACGTCTGAATTGTTACTATGTGTTCATTTATCTGCGCTTATCTCGAGGAGCTGCCTTGTTGTCCTCTCTCCCATTCCCTGGAGCATGTTACTATGCTATCTGGACTTGCAGCAAACTGTGAATCACCATATTGCAGTTTTTAATGAATCCAGCACGGACAGCTATTGATTTAAGCCATCATGTAGTGCAGGAGGCAGCACCACGTGACACCATAGACCAGTAGGACTCTTCTTGTCTTGTGCGTATTAGGATATGTGTAATGGAGATCCTGGCTGCCACCTCACATAATGATATGTTGTGAGTGGTAGAATGAGGGAGATGGGATGAGGCTAACATGGCAGCCCATAGAGGGAATCAAAGAAAATAATAATACGCATTTCATAGCAGCTTTTTATTTAAAAGGCATTACCTGTTTTAACCTCACATTGTCCCCATTATTATATGGGAATTTTTTATCATGTATTTAATACTACTATTTGAAAAAAAACATATAAAGGAGAATATCTCCTTATGAAAATAATAAAACCCATTCTATAAATATACAATATGAAATTCCCACTGTGAGGACATACATTTTCTTATGCTATAACACTAGTAGAATTGCTATAATCAAAAATCTATAAGTCAAAATAATAATATTCCTTAATACGTTTTGATAAAGCAGTACTGTTAGTGTTATAGACAATTACAGTTTTTTTTCCTTTAATTTATATTTCCAGAGTGCTAATTACATATTGCTTTATAGAATGTTTTTTTTATTATTTTAATAAATTGATATTCTCCTATATACTTTTTATTTTACCAAGCAAAATTGTTTTATTGTTTGATATAAACAAGTTACAAGTTTAGAACAAGATCAAGGAAAGAATTACATTTATTTATGAGGATTATTGTCATTGATATTTTTTTTTAGTTTTTCATTTTTTTGTACATCAATTAAATTCCCTGTTGGGTATGGGAATTCTATTTATTTGAATAAATATTCTTTTGTTTTTGCATGAAAATGAATCACCCTTTAGATATAGATTATTATGTGTTTAGCATAAGACTATGAAAAAATGTAATTTTTGTATATGTTAGTTATCTCTGTTGTTGCTTTAGGTTTCTTTGGGAGGACCACGAAAGCAGTGGAGATATCTTGGATCGTTGCCCTCGCCTCCTTACTCTCCACCAAGACAACACGGTTATAGTGCAGGAGTTGCACACGGCAGATGGCCACACAGATCTCATCACACTTTGCTGCTGTGATGAACAAACCCTGAGGCAGCTCTGTGCAGATAGGCATGTTTGTGAGTATGAGTAATCTGATTCCTGGAGAGCTGCTTCTCATGTGATAGTGTTATCAGTTACTCACAGGTCTGCCACATTGTCACCTAACAGGGATTTGAAGAAGAGAAGATCAAGTATGAAACATTTATGAGCAGCTTTACCTGTTCATAGACTTCAACAGATATTTCCTTTAGATAATCCTGCCGATAAATGTTTCAGGCGCAATGCGATCTAGGCCTGTGTCACGCCATGAAGGGTGACATATCTCTGGTGTAGTAGAAGCTAAATATGTTATGTGCCTCACTTACAGAGAGACATTAAATTAAGTCATAATTGTTGAACTTAGTAAAACTGGTGAAAGTATAACTGAAGTTTCATATTTATTATATGTTTTTATTGAGACTTTGAATGTGCTAAATGTTTTTACACAGCAACTACTTACAGCATTTTATTTTTAATTGTTGTATTCAGATTTGCTTTGGTGGAGGAAGACTATTTGTCCGGCATGCTTCAGGTTGTCTAGCAATTCAAGATGAAAGCATGACACCAATTGAGTCTCCTAATAATGATTTTATTCTCAAAGCTAACATAATTCTCAATGTTGCTACTTCATAAAGATGTGATTTTTTTTTCTCAGCTTTAATATTTAATATGTGTTTGATAGACAATTACCACACAAGAGTTTGCTCAATACAAATATTACATTTGTCTGGTTGTTATATATTTGCTCAAAATGTCTCTGTAAGATCAGTGGTAAATCTGGTTGTCTATTAAGTACCCAGCAGACTTTGCAGTGATGCTTCATTCGTTCCCAGGTGTCTCCTCAATGTGCTCTGTGCGGCTCCTATCCCTTCAGGGTGACCAGATCCTTTTGCTTCTAAATAACTATGTCTTCATAAACCTGACCTATGCCGGAAAAGATCAAGCGGCGCAGATTAGCTCCTGTTTTTGTCTGGACTTGGAGCCCGAAGCTGCTCTGCGTACTATCGACGTGTGTCTGAAAAGTGGACTCTTGTTCCTGCTGGACAGTTCTGGATTCATATGTATCTTTTCTTATAAGACGTAAAACCAAGCATGCTTTATTGCAGAAGATCATATTGATGGAAATTAGTAGTTCTACACTCTCTGTTTTGGCTTTAAAGTGATAAAGCCACATTTTCTTTCTTTCTTTCCTTCTTTCTTTCTTTCTTTCTTTCTTTCTCTCTTTCTTTCTTTCTTTCTTTCTCTCTCTCTCTCTCTCTCTTTATATATATATATATATATATATATATATATATATATATATATATACATATATATATATATTATACATGTTTACATAAATAGTATAATTTAAGCTTTACTAACACTTTTATTTTACTTTCTAGAACTATTAAAAAATAGTTTCTTTTATACCCACCAGGGGTCATCACTTCCTCTTCAGATTACTGGTGGACATATAAGATTCTTTTGATTTAACAGAAACATTTACATTTGTTAAGTGATGAAAAAAAGCATATTTCAGGAAAAGAAAATTACTAAAATGAGGAAAAATATATTTAAATGAAAGGATAGAAGATGCAGGATAATTTATGAAAAAAAAAATAGATATGTAGAGTGTTGAAACTTACATTAATTTCAGATAAGATATTGTATTTGAGTCATGACACATGATTTAGAAGTAAGAAGGATACTGTGTATGAAATACTCTTCCTTTCTTGTTTTCAAATAGTTTTTAAATTCTCTGGTTTTTTTTTTTTAATGAATGGAATTAATATGATATACAGTTAATGTTTGCTATCAACATCTGAGGTCCTTAATGTAAAACCACTGACATGAAATTAGAGTTGTTCTATCTCGTAATTCATTAGAAGGTG
The DNA here is from genome assembly GCA_027410445.1 of Discoglossus pictus. Classification (NCBI taxonomy): domain Eukaryota; kingdom Metazoa; phylum Chordata; class Amphibia; order Anura; family Alytidae; genus Discoglossus; species Discoglossus pictus. Next base: position 168,027,168 of record CM050167.1, on the reverse strand, counting down.
CAGTGATCTCATATACATGTTTGTGTGTCACTGTCCCATCTCTGTGGCAGATGCAGATATGGCAGATCTCAAGAGGTATCTGGGACTTTTTAAGAACTCCTTAATAAAGTGCTTCAGATGTTTATGATACTGTAAATGGGTTGCACTTGACTGACCTAGAACTACCACCGAGACCAGATGGAGCGTTGGACTCTCTGCATAGCTTGAGTGTGTCCCCTGACCTGGGCCTTGCTGTAGTCTGCTCTGCCAACTCTTGGGCCCTTCCTTTGCGGTTGAGTGAAGGATTCAGGTAAAACAATTCACAGTCTTATAATATGATGTATATTTATCTATTTTGTTGTACTGGATTGAGTTGTTCAAGTAGAAGCACATTTGTGTACATCATCTACCGGTTTTTGTGATATGGCTGTCTCATACAGGAAGCACTTAGAGAACTCTGGGTGGAGTGATGGGCAGCTCCTGGTGTCACCAGAAGAATGTGCAGATGAAGATGGAATAAGTAGCTCTAATCTTAGCATGCATGAACTTGGACAAGACTTCCGAACAGACAGGTGAGACACTCAGTGTTCTGAATACCTGTTGTAACTTAAAGGTCCATTTACCTCACTGTAAATGCTCTTCCTGGTGTGAAAGAGCACAAGATTGTATGTTAAAATGTTCTATTTTTTTAATTGCACTGATAACAGCTAAGAAGTCTGACATTTTAAGTCTGGTTACAAACAGTCTATGCCGCGTGCTGATTGCTGCATGATTAACAACAGAAAGCCAAGCCAAAAAGGTGATTGATAGCAGTTTTTCCATGAACTTAGGACTGCCCTAAAAAGTTAACCCATAATTGATCTGTTCAAGTGATTCCAGCATCCTTGCTCTGCACAGATGGATTGGTTAAGGGTTAACTCTTGTTTTTTCTTTAGTTCTTTCCACGGAGCTGTAGCTGTGGGTCTGACTCATGTAAACATAGATTTTACTTTATAAATATTTAAGTGAAAAAAAAAATTGTTAAAAAATTCAAAAAGCAATTCAACATCTTTACTGTGATTTTGGTCCAAATTGTGCTGACTTAAATGGGCCTTTAAATGACCACTGTAATCCTATATTGAATATATTCTTTTGAAGAATCGATTAAATGTTTTAGAATGTAAAATAAAATCATACAGTCTCTATTTTTATCTTTTAAATGCAAAAAATGCTTCAGTGGAATCTACTATTTTGGCTTCTGTTGGTCTACTCTGTGATGTAGAAGAAGAATTTGAATGCAGAGGAAGTTTCTATCTACACAGTGGGAATGTGGCTAACGCTGTCCGTGCATTCAATATGAGTAATTAAAAGCTCATTAGTTTAAGTTAAAAAAAAAAAAATGTAAAGGTTGTGTTTTTATTTTATTTATTTTTTTAAAAATGTTGCCCTCTATTAAGCTTAGTTATTGAAAATACAGAAAAAATAGCCACTGAGGTCCATGAAAATAATCTGATGTATAGAAATAAGTGTATTTTCACCATTTTCTTTATGTGATATTTCTAAGAGAGCATCAATCACACGTCACACTGAAATGACAAGTTCTTTTTACATATTTGTTAGCACATTGGTTTGATCTTATGTGAATGACAGGACTGTTTTCTCTCTTGTCTGAAGGTCATGGGATGCCACATTATCATCACTTTGGAACAGGACCAAGTCTGTTACAGACCCCCTTGTGGAGTCTCAGATTCCATGTATGTGGTTCCATAGCCACTTCTCACTAAAGCCTCTCACTGCAACACCTGTGGGACAGGGCTGGGTGAGAATCAGCTCAGAAGGGATGGCAGATCCTGTGAATTTGCAGGTCTGGTCTGTGTCTTCTTACCGTGTGGTATTGTGTTTGTATGGAGGTAATGAGAGTCCTACTGCAGTATGCTGGGACATGGAGACACAAAGTGTCACTTACCACCCTCTGGGGAAGGCTCTCTGTGTGGACTGTAACCAGGAGGAGGCCATTCTGGTGGTCACAGGTGGGTATAACTTTTACATATGTTCTCCTAACCCCTTTAGGATGTCCCAAAGTCACAGACAGTGCCGCTATGTGGGTCGAGGGTTTCAGTGAACTTTGGACTGGGGAGCCCAGTATATGTATATATCTTTAGTATATATTAATTCAGTGATATTTCATGTATATATAATTTCCCCTTAATTAGATCAGGGCCTTTCTCTGGTGCTGTATGCTGTGACGCAAGATGAATTCCTGACCAGGCTGATGATTCATGGCAGTGCCAGTACTGCAGACAACTTGTGTCATCTAAATAACTGGGGGCGATGTTCCGTACCCATTCACACTCTGAAGGTAAGTAGGAAATCATTGGGGATTGGGTTATCTTACCTACAAGCCAATGTCTTATCCTTTGATCCTCCACAGTCCTTGCTCTATTTCCTTATATTATACTGTCTAGTTGTGAATATAATCCTGTGTACTTTTTTCTCATGTTAATTGTTACACTTCCCAGCCTCTCTCATCATCTCCTCCACTCTTTATGTCTCTCAGGCTGGCCTTGAGAACCGGCAGTTGGACACAGTTAATTTTTTCTTGAAGAGCAAAGAAAGTATCCTAAGCCCCTTAACTTCCAGAGACTCTCCCAGTGGCATCCAATCAGAGCTCTTCCTACACAGTAAGCACATGGTCTGCGTCAGTATTGCTTCACAGATACATTTACTTTCTCATAGCTATGCATCACTCTGTTTTGTGTCTCTGATGTTTGTCTCTCCTACTGTTCTTTCTCAATCAGATGTAAAGAGTCTTCAACCAGCTCTAGATCTCCTTTTGTCATCCATTCGAGATACAGACCAGGAAACTCAAAGCAAACATTTCTCAGAACAGCTGCTGCAACTGACACTTCATTTCATGAATAAGCAGCTCCACACATTATGTTCCCACCTTTCAGGTAAGATATGGGCTCATCTCCTCTGCAGACATGAGAACATTATTGCACACTTAAAGCACAGAGATTTTTGCACTCTTGAGAGTATGCTAACCCGAGAGAGTGCTATGGCAGGGAATTCCAGAAGGGCCTCTTGTATGTTCAGGTAAATATTATTTTACTCATTATTTGAATTCCATTGATTACACTTATGTTAGTGCTTTCTAGTATTTTGAATTAAAGATCAAAGTTTTTTTTTATGGCAATTAAGTGCATCAAATGTTTTTACCACATTTATTTTTTATATAACAGTTATATATAAAATATAGTTCATTAGAGCATTTAATTATTAAACATCATAACATTTACTAACTAGCAGTTACTGACACAATGTAATGACCTAAGCTGTTCAACCTCAAATGTTGTTGACTGATGAATAAGATACTGAATCTATCAGCTGATTGTAGCTGGGTTTTGGTGTCCAACAAACAGACTGACAGAACAAATAAGGAGCCAGCACTGCATTTAGACCATTATATTAGGCCTTTTACTATTCATATTCACATCTGCTCTGAGTATTGAAGCTCTGGATGCCAGGACATGGTGGGAAACAGAAAAAAATCTATAAAACAGAGGGTCATTTGGTTATAAGTGATTACAGCTGTATGTGTCACAAGGATTGATTTTTTTGCCAAATACTTATGCATCAGCTTTAAAAAAAAAATCAAGCATCGTAGTGAGAATTCGAAATCAAAGTCAATTTAAAGGCATTATATTTCGGTGCCGTTTTTCCATAAGACATCCAACAGATCACAAACCTAACTTTAGTGGGGACAGGGTATGTTTATTATATGGTCCTGTACACACTTATCTAGTGAGTACTTTATTAACTGTAGCTTTACTGTATTCTCATGGCCCTGGTGTTTGATCTTTCCCTAGTCCCCGACCCTGCACTGCAGAATAGTGTTGAATTCCTCACTGGTTATATCACACGACTACGTCCCTTTATGAAGAAGTTTTTGCAGCAGGCTTTGCCTGTGCAAGTCCCAGCATCCACTGCATCAGACAGCGAGAGATTGAGCCACATGTGGAAGAACATGACTGTGGAGGTGAGGAGGGAAAATATTGCTGCTTGCTGAGATTGTATAGGATGCTTGAGAAAGCACTCTACATGCAAGATTCTAAGCTCAAAGACAGGGCTCTCTCTCTATTCGTTTAATTTGTATTGACGTTGTTTTTACCTTGTACATGTCCTATGTATGGCGCTGCAGAATATTTTGAAGCATTATAAATATAACATAAAAATAATAATACAGAGACATTGTTTTGTCATCTGCATACTGTTAGTCTATCCCAAGCATTTTACAATGTGTGTGCTTTATTATTCCCTACAACTTTTCCAATGTGTTTTGAATACATACAGTGGGAGAAAAAAGTATTTGATCCCCTGCTGATTTTGAACGTTTGTCCACTGACAAAGAAATGATCAGTCTATCATTTTAATGGTAGGTGCATTTTAACAGTGAGAGACCGAATAATGGAAAAAAACAAACAAGAAAGATGTATGTCAAAAAACTTATAAATTGATTTGCAGGTCAATGAGGGAAATAAGTATTTGACCCCTTCATCTTAGTACTTGGTGGCAAAACCCTTGTTGGCAATCACAGAGGTCAGACGTTTCTTGTAGTTGGCCACCAAGTTTGCACACATCTCAGGAGGGATTTTGTCCCACTCCTCTTTGTAGATCCTCTCCAAGTCATTAAGGTTTTGAGGCTGATGTTTGGTAACTCGAACCTTGAACCATTCCTTTGTTGCCTTTTGGCTGTGTGTTTTGGGTCATTGTCATGCTGGAATACCCACCCACGACTCATTTTGAATGCCCTGGCTGAGGGAAGGAGGTTTTCACCTAAGATTTGACGGTACATGACCCCGTCCATTGTCCTTTTGATGTGGTGCAGTTATCCTGTCCCCTTAACATAAAAACACCCCCAAAGCATAATGTTTCCACCTCCATGTTTGACGGTGGGGATGGTGTTCTTGGGGTCATAGGCAGCATTTCTCAACCTCCAAACACGGCGAGTTGAGTTGATGCCAAACAGCTCAATTTTGGTCTCATCTGACCACAACACTTTCACCCAGTTCTCCTCTGAATCATTCACATGTTCATTGGAAAACTTCAGACAGGCCTGTACATGTGCTTTCTTAAGCAGGGGGCCTTGCGGGCGCAGCAGGATTTCAGTTCTTCACGGTGTAGTGTGTTACCAATTGTTTTCTTGGTGACTATGGTCCCAGCTGCCTTGAGATCATTAACAAGATCCTCCCGTGTAGTTCTGGGCTGATTCCTCACCGATCTCATGATCATTGAAACTCCACGAGGTGAGATCTTCCATGGAGCATCAGACTGACGAAGACTAGCGGTTATTTTGTGTTTCTTCCATATGTGAATAATCGCACCAACAGTTGTCACCTTCTCACCAAGCTGCTTGTAGATGGTTTTGTGGCCCATTCCAGCCTTGTGTAGTTCTACAATCTTGTCTCTGACAACCTTGGACAGCTCTTTGGTCTTGGCCATGGTGGAGAGTTTGGAATCTTTTTGATTGATTGCTTCTGTGAACAGGTGCCCTTTATACAGGTAAAAATCTGAGATTAGGAGCACTCCCTTTAAGAGAGTGATCCCAATCTCAGCTCATTACCTGTATAAAAGACACCCGGGAGCCAGAAATCTTGCTGATTGATAGAGGATCAAATACTTATTTCCCTCACTGACCTGCAAATCAATTTATAACTTTTTTGACATGTGTTTTTCTTGTTCTTTTCTTTGTTATTCTGTCTCACTGTTAAAATACACCTACCATTAAAATTATAGACTGGTCATTTCTTTGTCAGTGGACAAACGTTCAAAATCAGCAGGGGATCAAATACTTTTCCCCCTCCCTGTACATCAGAACACTACTTTGGTTTAGTATGTATCAGTATTTGATGAATTTGGTGCTTCTTGTTCATTGTCTATCTAATGGAGAAATCTTTACATCTCATTATGACTTGCTCCGTCTATTTCAGCAAGTTATCTCTAATGCCATCCTGACAAACCGCATCCCTGAGGCTCAGACGTTCTTGCGTGTGCAGAATCACTATTCAGCCAACCTTGCAATGCTCAAACAAGAGGGTTTGTACCTGGTGCACAAGTGCCTTCGGGATACAAGAGTTCAGGAAGCTTGTCAGATTCTCCGGAACATGGTGAGACAATTTCTTGAGCTATCTCACACTACTGTGCATTTCACATTTACTCTGTGCAGCACTTCCCTGTCCTTGAAAGGGATGCATCGCTTTTATTTTACAGTAGAAATGTACCATTCTGTAGTTAAAAAAAGTCTGTATTACAGGGATTTTCTGTTTGGAATGAACTGCACCGTATCTGCTTGCATACATCTGATCGAGGCATCCGGACTCTGCTGGTAAGTACTTAAAAATGTACTCTGTTAATATACACTTGCAGCTCTGTTTTACTGAGTGATGCTCTTTGCAGGTTGAACTCTTGCAGAAAGAAGGGTATTTCACTGAGAGGGAGCAAAAAGAAGTCCATACTGTATGCCAAGTAGAAGAGCTGTACTGTACACAGCCGCAGAGCACTGGAGGGATCCAGAGACCAAATAATCACAGGTAGTTTGACAGCAGATTTGCTGTGTGTTCCACCTGTTCCTCTGCTGTTAAACATATTGAACAGTATGTTGTGTCTTGCAGTCCTATGTGGAGGCTTCGTACTATGTCCCAAGAGCAGATGATGTTGCAGAAAGTGTTGACCGCTACAGAAGATGAGCCACAAACCCTTCTCTTACACTGGGTCAAGAGCTGGGATGTGGAAACCCAAGAAACAATTATTTTACCCAAAAGGAACTCTCAGGGTAAGAGTATTGATGTCACCTGATATGAAGATAAACTAGCACCATAGAAATGTACTTTTTGAAGCTATGGCCCTTTTATTCTGCCCATTCTTCTATAGACCAAAAAAGCTTAGATGTAATTAATTATGAATATAACCTTGCCACATATTCTGGGAGTTCTCAAATCCCTTGATTGTATTGGACCTACCGCATTTGCTGGAATAGTCCACATAAACTCTACCCTAGTTGTAAAGTAGTACCCCTAAATCTTTTATCCTTACAATGTGAAATTATTAGAGCTTGTTTTAGTATTTTCCTTTCTTTGATGAATACTTCACATCTGAGCCTTAGCTATTTCCTTATATATTCAAAGATTTATTTCCCACCCAGTCTCCCCATTTTATTTCAATAATGCATATATTAAGGTCAAGAAGTGTTTCCTGACAAGCTACACTTTCATTGTTTTCCATGTTGTCTTTTGCATCTATATCTTTGTCACTTTGTTGCTCTCTATCCCTCTGTGTTACCCCAGAACTACATCACACTACCCCCCGTGTTCTCTGGCGCTACCTCACTTTGTGGCACGCCTGGCCACAAATCTGCTCTTGGATTGATGCTTGTGGAAAATGTGAGACTGAAGACACAACTTCCTCACATTGGACACCTTTGACAGCAGCATTAGTGGAGGAGCACACACTTTGTTGTGAATACACAAAGCAGAAAATCCTGGACAGATTGGCCAGGTAAGTGAATAAAAACATGGTACAAGCATGTAAGTAGATTGCATAGAACAGAATATATTCAAAAGATTACTTGTTTAATTCACAGTTTCTCTTTGTGAAAAGCATAAAGGGAGACAAAAGCAAACTTAAATTACAAAATAATGATTCTAATGCAGAATAATGTGTTAGAACTAATGGGCCTCAATAGCATGGATACTTATGGCCAGAAAGGTCTCCAGTATTGCAGGTCTAACAACTGTTGCTAAAATGGTACTTGTGCAGATTATAGAGCCTTGCTTTTGTCAGAGTAACTTGTGCTACAATTTTAGACACTGCTGTTAATATGTTACCTGTAATGCTAATTAGCTTGTCACTCAAGTGATCAAAGCTCCTAAATGATTCAGAACAAATAGTTAACAAGTTTAAATCCATTATTTGATAAAACTTACATTTTATATACAGAACAATTAAAAAAGACTTGTAAAAAAGACTTGAAAACACTCCCGATTTTGAATGCTCCACAAATTAAGATTAATATGGCAATATATTGTGGTATCATGGATTACGGTACTTGATATCTGCCTTTTCTTTCATATATTCATATATTGTGTACTTAGATTGGAGCTAATCTATCAATCTTCTGCTTTGTACTGTTTGACACATCTGGCTAATGTTGACATAACAACAGTTTGTAGTACATATAGCAGTAATTTGAGTATTTATGTGGCTAAAAATTACTACTGAAGGTTCAATTTGTACATATATGTTTATCATAGCCTTTTCACAAAATTCACTCCACGATTTAGATACCAGATCAACACTGATGAAAAACAAAAGATTGAAACAGAATCATCTGTATGTGTGTGTAGGTAACCTGACTCATGCATGTCCATCCATGCTATGTTCAAAGCTGTTTTACAACTGCAGGCATATGCAAAAAGGGGCCATGTCTATAACAGATGTTTGATTTAAAGCATGTTACATGTTTTGAGCTTATTTGCATGTCCCTGCCCAGCTTCCCAGAGTGCAGTGCAAACATTGTATTTATTGAGGTTTTGAGCAGGAAGCAAGCTTTTTTACTTGTTTTAGACATGCAAGTGTACACACAAATGTACTATTTGCTTGCTTTATATTATTCAAATATGTTACTACAGAAAACCTATCTACATATGGTACATCAATGTGGAGGACTTGCTGTTTTATATAACAATGTTATGGATTTTTTTTTCTTTTCTAGTAAGAGCAATATTGTACAATGACAAAGTGCAATTTGTACATACTTCACTGTTATTATTCTATGAATTCTCTGTTTTTTCTTAGTTTTAATCTTCTACTGTATATCTTTAGCCTTCATAGAAGCAGATTTACCAGGGGAATTGTGTACAGTGATATATATATATATATATATATATATATATATATATATATATATATATATATATAAAATCATATTTCCTGCTCAAATATCTAAAAAAAACAGTTGATGCACTGCACTCTGGGAAACTGGACAGGGAAAGGCAAATGAGACCACAATGGCCATGTATGTAGTGGTAATTGGATTAGCAGAGAGCGTGCACTGTGGTCTCATTTGCATGTCCCTTTCCAGTTTTCCAAGAGTGCAGTGCATCAACTGTATTTCTGAGAGATATGAGCAGAAAATAAGTTTCTTAACTTATTTTTTAGACATTTAAATAGAATCACTAATGTACTATTCATTGTTTATACTTCTGTATTCTGTACAGTGGAGGGCTTATATCACTCTTAGCCCACCATATATGTGAAATGAGATAGATATATATATATATATATATATATATATATATATAATACTTAGGAGATGGGGCTGTATGTACATGTATGTGTGTGCAGCATGTTATCATCTCTCTCTCTCTCTCTCTCTGACAGAATTGGAGTTTTTGTGCCCTCTGAGCTACAAGACTTTGAGAGTCACCTAGAACGACTGGCAGTCAATAGAGCAGTGATGCCATCCTTTACAAACTACCCACCGAACACTGACTCTGAAGATCTGGAGCTCCACACTCAATTTGTGCTGCTTTGTGCAGAACGTGGTCTGCAGTACCTACTGTACACTTACCTAGATTATCACAGGTACAATCCAATTGACCGGGGAGATGTGCTAACATAGGAGATTGTAGTAATCTTCAGGTTTGGGTTAGATAGTAGATCACTTTATATTTCCTGAGTTGGGAAAATAAAAAGGTACAGCCATATAAAGTGGCTAGGTTCCTGGTAAAATGTTGGCTATTAGATGAAGCACTCCATGGACAGAGTAGATTTGGGAGTTGCGGGAAGGGTTCTTCATAGCTTAGTGATCCCTGGAAAGATCCATAGATGTGTCTTGAGTGCAGATGTTTCATGATTCTGTCTTTTTTCTGCAGATTATATCCAGAGATCTGTCCTGCTCTGGACAGTACTGCTCATCATGAATCGCTGCCATGGTTTGGATTTTTGGTGCAAATTAGACAAGTCGAAACTGAACCAGAGGGTAATAAACACTAGCGACATAACAGCTGAAAGTGCAGGGACATACGCCAATGTGTATCATTTCATTCTTGTGCAGTCTAGTGATGACAATTTCAGGCCATTCCTGTGACAACGTTCTTGTTCTGTGCTTGTTATGCCTAATGATTTTAAATTCTTTCTCACAGATTGCAGTCGGATGTTTCATGCTAGCCTGTCCAATGCCCACATGGTTATGCCAGGCTACCAACCGAGTGTGAGCAACATGTTATTGGAGGGGCACACTCTGCTTGCCCTTGCAACTAATATGTATGCGCCCGGCGGCATCGATAGGGTAACATCTAATTTTTTTTGACTTAAGTACCCATTTATCACTTTCCTCCAACTTAAATCTTGCACCACTAGTCCTCATCTCTTTCAATTTTCCCATTTTCTCTCCCCCTCTCTCCCTTCCAACCTCTTTCTCTGCCATTTTTCAATATCTCCTTTCCCCCCAGGTACTGGAGCAGCGTGAGGATCCAGCTCCCTGCCAGAGGAATGTGGACCCCCAACTACTTAAGATGGCTCTGACTCCATACCCCAAACTCAAGGCTGCTCTGTTCAATCACCATCCGAGTTCCTCAGGATCCATGCACCCGGACATTTCCCTTTATCACCTCCTTCAGGTACAGGACAATGTTCTCCAAGCAAGTGGTTCCCAAACCTCTCCTCGGGGCTCCCCAGACAGGCTGAGATTTCAATTTAACAGTGTGTGAACACGGGTGAGGCAATTAGTATTCAGCAGGCAATGGAGCCTCTAATTTCCTCATATGTGTTCACACACTGTTAAATTGAAATCCCGACCTGTCTGGGGAGCCATGAGGGGAGGTTTAGGAACTGCTGCTCTAAGCCATATATACATATACTCAGACTTCCTAATATGAATGCTCAATGGTTAATAGTCAGACAATAAATATGTAAAATGTTTTGATCATTGAAAGCATAAGGGCATTTTTTTCTTCATATTATTACAGAACAATTTTAGATGTTGTAATTGCCTCAGGTTTTAATATATATAACCGCATATAACAACAGGCTTGTCCATTGTTAGTCGTTTGGGTGAGATTTACACATGTTTAGGATATCTTGTTTGAGTACAGGTAGCTCAAACGGTGACTCAATGATTTTTAATAAAACAAACCCAATGGAAGTAGTGCTCCCTATTTTAGTAATTGATTAAATAATTAAACCAAATTCAACAAAAAACTAACTGTGCAAATTGAAACTGCCAATAATACAATAAAAATATTAAAGATTAGTTGAACACAGTTGTAAAAAAAAAACAATATTACCATAATCATAGTGTTTATTAACTATTCATTAAGTGAAAGCCCAGAAGAACATATCCTTACTGCCTGCTGACTGGAACCCTTGGCAGCAAGTTTTGCATAACACACAGAGGGACCCATGACTAAGGAACCTTAGTCTATGTCATATCTCTTAGATACAGAACATAGGAAACTACACAAATTTAAACTGTATATGATATGAAGAGTGGTGTAACTGTGAATGTCCAGTAATCCAGATGAATAATCATTAGTATTGTAGCATAATGTGATATTTTTTATTTTTATTGGACAAACATTTGTTTTTTGTTTGTTAGTTGTTTTAATTATGTTTGTTAGGTGTTTATTTCCAAGTTGTATAAATAAAATGTCTGGTAACATAAGGTCATGCATATACAGTGCCTTGCAAAAGTATTCACCCCCCTTGACTTTTTCCCTATTTTGTTACATTACAGCCTTAAGTTTAATGTTTTGTTAATCTGAATTTTATGTGATGGATCAGAACACAATAGTCTAAGTTGGTGAAGTGAAATGAGAAAAATATATACCGGTACATACATTTTTTTTTAGAAATAGAAAACAGAAAATTGTTATGTGCGTATGTATTCACCCCCTTTGTTATGAAGCCCATAAAAAGCTCTGGTGCAACCAATTACCTTCAGAAGTCACGTAATTAGTGAAATGGTGTCTACCTGTGTGCTATATAAGTGTCACATGATCTGTCATTACATATACACACCTTTTTTGAAAGGTCCCAGAGGCTGCAACACCTAAGCAAGAGGCACCACTAACCAAACAGTGCCATGAAGACCAAGGAACTCTCCAAACAAGTAAGGGACAATGTTGTTGAGAAGTACAAGTCAGGGTTAGGTTATAAATAAATATCCAAATCTTTGATGGATCCCCAGGAGCACCATCAAATCTATCATAACCAAATGGAAAGAACATGGCACAACCGCAAACCTGCCAAGAGACGGCCGCCCACCAAATCTCACAGACCGGAGAAGGAGGGCATTAATCAGAGAGGCAGCACAGAGACCTAAGGTAACCATGGAGGAGCTGCAGAGTTGCACAGCAGAGACTGGAGTATCTGTACATAGGACAACAATAAGTCGTACGCCCCACAGAGTTGGGCTTTATGGCAGAGTGCCCCGATGAAAGCCATTACTTTCAGCAAAAAACAAAATTGCGCGTTTTGAGTTTGTGAAAAGGCATGTGGGAGACTCCCAAAATGTATGGAGGAAGGTGCTCTGGTCTGATGAGACTAAAATTGAACTTTTCGGCCATGAAAGAAAACTCTATGTCTGGCGCAAACCCAACACATCACATCACCCACAGATCACCATCCCCACAGTGAAACATGGTGGTGGCAGCATCATGCTGTGAGGATGTTTTTCAGCAGCCGGGACTGGGAAACTGGTCAGAGTTGAGGAAAGATGGATGGTGCTAAATACAGGGATATTCTTGAGCAAAACCTGTACCACTCTGTGCGTGATTTGAGGCTAGGATGGAGGTTCACCTTCCAGCAGGACAATGACCCCAAACACACTGCTAAAGCAACACTTGAGTGGTTTAAGTGGAAACATGTAAATGTGTTGGAATGGCCTAGTCAAAGCCCAGACCTCAATCCAATAGAAAATCTGTGGTAAGACTTAAAGATTGCTGTTCACAAGCGCAAACCATACAACTTGAAGGAGCTGGAGCAGTTTTGCAAGGAGGAATGGGCAAAAATGCCAGTGGTAAGATGTGGCAAGCTCATAGGGACTTATCCAAAGCCTGTGATTGCTGCAAAAGGTGGCTCTAGAAATTATTGATTTTAGGGGGGTGAATAGTTATGCACATTGACTTTTTCTGTTATTTTGTCCTATTTTCTTCAAAGTTGTGGGCATGTTCTGTAAATTAAATGATGCAAATCCTCAAACAATCCATGTTAATTCCAGGTTGTGAGGCAACAAAACATTAAAAATGCCAAGGGGGGGGGGGGGGGGGGTGTGAATACTTTTGCAAGGCACTGTATGTACTCATTACTTGTCTTTCTGAGTGTGGAAGAGTGGAAATAGGCAGGAAGTCCTGTTTTTTAAATCTCTCCATGCTTCCTCCAGTTAGCTCTTATAGCAAACATCTACAGTATGTAGTGAACATGGAAATGAATATGTTGAAATGTCTGCAGGGTTTTTATCCAGATCTCTACTGACTTCCCTACCTGTGTGGCTAAGTGCTTATCATATTTATGGGAGGTCAAGGAAATACTTGCAGTTATGTACAATATCCTACTGAAAAAGAGAGGATCAGATTCATAGGTATAATCTCTATATGTAAAGAAGTAGCAGATTTCTAAGATGTATCCAACAAAAGCTTTTTAATAGTGTATTTAAGAAAGAAACAAAAACAGGGTTGCAGCTCGTGCTGAAAAAATAGTTGAAATTGAAACAGGACTTGAAAATGGATTGTGGGATAAGTGACATCAGCTTAGAGAGAAAGTGTCCTAAAGCCAAAGGAAGCAAATCTGTTAATGGAGTTAAACAATGCATATTCACATATTTTTTATTTTATTTTAAATAATGTTCTTAAACTCACTTGAAGCACGTTAATCAGTTTCTTAATCTTCCTCCCATCTTCCATCAGCTGTCATTACTCCTGTTTTTAGACTGAGATGCACCAGCCAAGTTTTATATTAATGTGCCATAGCTAGTGGTCCTAAACACATATTAGCAATCTGACATCCGCGACACAGCTTCAAAACTGAAGTTATCGATGTTGCATCAGTAAGAAAGAGTAGCTCCCTGCAAAAGTTTTTAATTAGAAATCATGAGTGCCGATTGGTTTCCATGCCTTCTGGGAAAACTCTAGACACATAGAATTTTTTCATTTTCACAAAGGTGATGGCACAATGGTACACAAGTACCTGCTATATTCTTTCTTTATATTGTATCCATTGCACATTGATGATCACACACTAGATTCCAACCTCTCGGACTAGTTCCTTTCTATCTCTTTCTCATAGGCTCTGTCTCCATTCCGTCCCTCACGCTTCTTCACCTGGCAAGTGTCAAACACTCTGGCAGCAGGTGGTGAGTAATCACTATAATCTGTGTTGTGATTGTTATTCTAATGTATAACGGCAGACAATCTGTAACTATCTGAAATGTTCGCAGACACCAGAATGGAGCTCCCTCACTGCTCGTGTCCTGCACTGGTCAATAAACTGGCAGCCAGAGAGCAGCTTGATGTCTGGTTCCTCCTACGCAGTGGACGTCCAGCAGCTGCTTTCTCAACCTTTGTGGTGCACCAGCTTCTGAAAAGCAAAACCCCACAACAACTGTAAGTTAGCTGTCATTTTGCAAGTTCACCCTACCTCCTCTGAGCCCTCTTTCCAAGGCTAGATCTGCCCTGCAATCCTGTGCATCTGACCGTTCATCTATTACTTAATCATCTTCTATTTATCTATCTATCCTTCTTCAAGATATCTTTCCATTATCCACCTTAATATTCAGGAATCCCACCTGTTTAACCTTTTTGTCTCTAATTTCATTCATTTATTTTTCTCTGTTCCATCATTAAAACTCTGTCTTATCCTTGTTTCTTCCCACATGGTCAAACTGTTCCCCCTGCCATCTGTAATTTGCCCTCTTTCCAGGATACAGCAGGCTGCTGATGAAGTATACTCCTTGGCGCTGTCTTGTTTTCGTATCTCTTCTGTGGTTGCTTCCTGCGTTATCTTCCTTGAATTACTTGGTCTCAGCAGCTACAAGCTTCGTGTAGACATGAACATTGCAAACACAATCCTGCGCCATATAGAGTCTGTGCAGGGAGACACGGCACATGGATGGAATGTGCAAGCATTAGGTATCTGTACACTTGGTCTCTGCTACTCCTGTGAATTTCTCTATGTCATTGCATTGTTGTAAGTATGTGTGTGCTATGTTTCCTTGTTTCATGCCTCTATTTTGCCTGAATCCACTACATTGTTTACTGAGATATGACCTTTTCTTCTTACAGCCCAAAGACTGTCGAGGCTGGTAGAGAATGAGTCAGAGGCTACAAAAGAACTTCTTTTGAATCTGGAGGAAGCAACTTTGCACCAAGAAAATGAGGACAGGTGATTAGGGCGCAGTGGATATGTTTGAGTGGCAGTGTAGGAAGACAAGTGATGGAAGGTGTATGAGGGTGTGTGAAGTTCCTTGGGTGATACACTTTACAATTTTTTTGTATCTTTTTTTCCATGTTTTTTTGTTCTGCTGCTACCAAAAGTAAATATTTTTTTCAACTTGATATTAAGTACATATAGTTAGGAAGCAAACTACAATAATAAAAAAAAAAAAGATTTATTATAAACATTTACATTTTTTGTAGAGGAAGAGCTTTACCTTAAAACATTGTGGTCATCCTTAAAATCATAACACCTGATTATATTGCTCAAGTTAGATTGGCTCTGATGTCCTCATTGATTAAACAGACAAAGAGAAAATAAGTCACTCCAGTTTAATCAGTGGTGTGAGATGTATGTTCCACCCATGGCTTTCTTTAAGAGTTAAAAGCAACTGATGAGTGAATAACCTCCTCTAATCTTGCCTACTGTGCAATTTTAAAGGTCTTCAATTAATCTTTTTTTTTCTTTAAATAACTATAACATTTACAGCTTATAACTAATTATCATTTAAATGAAAAAGTACTTTTATTAGCTCTGTAATCTTTCTTCTCTCTTTGCCATAGGAAAACCTGCAGTGTGATAGTTTCTAAACCCTGACAACAGTATAGGAAAAATATTTTTTTTTCTCTCCCAGTAGCTCCTCTGGCTTCACCTCCTCTTGGGTTCCTGTCCTGAAGTTCTGTCTCCTTCACTCTATCCCCCTGAGCTCCAAGTATTTGAGGGCCTGTGCTCAGAGCCAGGACTGGCTGCAATTCCTTGTGCACACGCATGCTCAGGATCAGGTCGGTACACACTTACACGCTATTTCATACTTATGGGCTTTCTTACCACTGGGTAGATATTCTGCCACATACAGTGGATATAAAAAGTCTACACACCCCTGTTAAAATGTCAGGTTTCTGTGCTGTAAAAAAATGAGACAAAGATAAATCATTTCAGAACTTTTTCCACCATTAATGTGACCTATAAACTGTACAACTCAATTGAAAAACAAACTGAAATCTTTTAGGTGGAGGAAAGAAAAAAATATAAAAATAAAATAATATGGTTGCATAAGTATGCACACCCTTAAACTAATACTTTGTTAAAGCACCTTTTGATTTTATTACAGCACTCAGTCTTTTTTGGGTATGAGTCTATCAGCATGGCACATTTTGACTTGGCAAGATTTGCCCACTCTTCTTTGCAAAAACACTCCAAATCTGTCAGAACCACATTATTTTTATTTTTTATTTTTCTTCCCCTAACCTAAAAGATTTCAGTTTGTTTTTCAATTGAGTTGTACAGTTTATCGGTCACATTAAAGGTGGAAAAAGTTCTGAAATGATTTATCTTTGTCTCATTTTTTTACAGCACAGAAACCTGACATTTTAACAGGGGTGTGTAGACTTTTTATATCCACTGTAGAGTAGAACAGGCATGCACTTTCCAAAGGAGAATCCTTCTTCCAATCTACCAAATCTGTTCTGTGAGGTCTAGGAACAATTTATCACCATTAGTTGTATAACAAATTAATTAATACATTATATCCAAGATACAGATCGGGAGCCAACTATACAAAAGGATGACGTGTTGGTGAACTCTTGGAGTTGTCAAATAATTGTACACATGACATAAAAAAAAGAGAGGTTCTCGTAACACTTTGAATATTTGTCTTCTTCCATTACTGGTTTATGTATTGTGAGCCGACATGACTAAACTTTACCACTTGAGTAAGAAACGAACATCACCACTCCATGTGTGTCTTGATTATAACTCCACTATTCCAAGCATGTGCTTCCTCCCTCTGTCCAAAAAATATAACCTTCCACTAAAGCCTATAAAACTTGAAGTGGCTGTTGACAAAGGTTTTCCAAAAACATGAAATAGTAAGGGATTCAAATTCAACATCTGCATCATATGAGTAATTCTGCTGGTTAAAAATAGCTATTACTAGATTTTGTTTGTTTACTTTTAGCCTAATTAAACAACACTCTCTAGTGCAATTGCTCCTGTAAGAAAGTGAATGCTACCTTTTTTGGAACTAAAAACAAGGCGGTTGATGAATTTCCGGTACATAAAGAGCCTTGTGGAAGTTATTTTATTTACAAATGAAGGTAGAAGTGGTTGCTGTCTTTCAGAAGAGACTTTGTAATGGTGTATAATAAGTGTCACTGGAGGGAATCTATGATCGGCTGCCATTATTATATTTCTGTTTGTCTTGATATATATATTTTATTTATTTACTTTCTTTCAGGTCTCCTGTGCTCTTGGAGATTTTGGCCCGGCTGTCGGTGCTCACATGGCTTTAGCTTTCCAAAGTGGGGACTCCGCCACACAACTCTCGGACAGTGTCCTGACAGGAGCAAGCAGTGAGATGAGCTGTTCCAGCCTATATCAAGTACTGCTGCAATGTCAAGAGATGGAGCAGCCTGAAGGTGTACTCTTGATGGAGTGTGTGAAACACAGAGCTCCATTTCTAAGTGTGTTGGCTGCATGTGTACAGGTGAGAGAAAGTACAGGATTTGAAGGTGTGCATGAAAGAGCAAGCATTCTGCACGAATGTACAAGAATGAGTGCAGCCTGTATGATAGTGAGTGTTATCTGCTCCCACAAAACATTGCATTCCCAACTCTTCTTCACCTTACTCATATTGTATGTCTCCTGCCTCAGCACCACACAGATCCAGTTTCTTGTATATGTGCATGGATTGTCACTTCAGTGGATCCTACCACTAGCGCAGAAATCACGCACACAATACCATATCCTGCCGAACATAAATGGACTTTGCAAGACCTGACAGAGATCTGGGGTTATCTATTGAAGAAGGAGGACAGCAGGACCCTGCACAAATCATTTAGCATTTTTATTAAGGTACTTGTAGAGCTTGAGAATTATAGAGAAACATGGTTCATAAGGAATGGTCTGTAGATAGATATTCATAGTAAGAGAGGGGGATATAGACTGTGGTAGCATTGTCAAATGGGGAGAAGAACAAAAGAGCAGAAACCTGTAGATATAGAAAGGAGGGGTATGTGAAGTCTGTGACTGACTGTTCTTCCGGCATGTCTTTTGCAGGACTGTCCTCTACTGCTGCTTCTTGAAATGTACAAGCTGTGTCTGGAGCACAAGAATTACCCAAAGGCCAAACAGAAAATGCAAGATTTCCAGACCCATATGTTGCGAGTGAGTTATCTGATGTTTTAGTGACACCACCATTACAGGCTGGGTTTTTAACTACAACACACCTTGATCATATAGAGCCCACTTTCTAGCCCAAATTATGCAACTGTTTTAATAGATGTGCCTTACATAAAAAAAAACTGAAATAAGTCTTACATTTTTAAAGGCAATGCTTTTGAAAGAGTTTTTAAGCAGCAATATCTTCTGACCTTCACATGGATATTATTCTGTGTCACTGGTCTGCAAAGTTTTATATGTAAAGGTACATACTACATCAAACCTCAGAGTAAAACAAAATGTAAGAGATAATATTTAAGAGAGAATATTTGCATTAATTAGAAAATACAATGTCAAATTGTTTATAATTCAATTGTTTTATAAATGCATAACTTACATATTGTAATCTGACTGTTTAAAAAAAAAATAGTAATATCTTACAGGAATAAACTAATTGTGAGATTTGTGTTAACATTTTGATACTTGCCTTTTATTGCACAAAAAATCCAGTATTTTAGAATAGATAGAGTGATATAAACTACAGAGGGCACATAAATAAATTGAACAAACTGCCAATTCATTATTGTATTTTGGTTGCTATTCAGCCAGTGGAAAATAAATTCAGTTTTTATTTATCCTGCAGCAGTGCTAGCCATAAGTTTGTATTTGGGGTTGCAGAAAGAACAATAATATATCTATACAGAACCACACTTGACTCTATAGACAAAGAGTGCAAAGCCCTGACCTATCCTGCATACTTGTATATGAATGTGTACCCCCTTTATTAACTTCTATAAACATATCTCTCTCTCTCTTGCAGCTTCAATCTGAGGATGCCGCTCTCTCCCCTTTCTTTCCAGTCTCCTGGCTTCAAGATCGATCCTCTCAGCTTTTGCATCTTCTCCTGTTGCAAAGTCAGACTGCATACGAGCTGAGAAACGTTCTGGAGCTCCTGTGTAAAAGTGACTTTCAGCATTTATGTGGAGGTAAATCAGAAACTGAAAGTACATATGCATGGCCTCACAATATTAGCCATAATGACCTAATCTTCTATGTGATCTTTCAGACTTGGATGTGTGTAAGTTGAGTGCTCTAACTCGCATGCTACAGGATCACCCTGTCTGCATTACCAAGGAGCTGTTGCGTGAGTACAGTCCTGCAGCCTTGCACAGAGAGTGCCTTCGGCTGCTACAGATACTGCAAAATGGAGGGCATTTCTTTCTAGCACGGGAGGTGGCTGAATTGGGAGAGCTGCATACAGGAAACCTAGTAATTGAAGAGGTAAATATCTTCAGAATGGTGACCAAAGCCTATCACCCTCTAATGTCCATTAAAGCTCTAAATGCCTAATTAAGCAGCAAATGTCATAAAGCTAGTTATTAAATTAGACTTTGTTATCTGTAACTCCAGTCCTAGGACACAGAAGAGAAAGATCATCTGCAGGTGATGATTTAAGCACTTTTTTTCAGTTTTCATATTCCTTGACTGGAATTGCAGGTAACAAAATGAAAGAGTGTCTGTAAGAATAAGAGGATTTCTGTGAGATGCAGAGTGGAGAATGAGAGGATAGAGAGAAAGAGTATAAAGAAAATAATAGACTTTTGTGAAGGTTATATGTGTGAGAAAGCAGTTTACATTTTTGCAGGACAGAGCTTACATGTATTGATGAAAACTGTCTGCTTCAGAACATGTCATAGGGATATGTGAACAAATGTGAGCTTTCTTTAAAACACAGATGTGATGTGCTGGTTATGGTGATATGATTGGAATAGCGAAAAAATGATTTGACTTGTGTCCTACTGCAGGTACTTCAAGACCAGTGTCTCCTACAGGAGATTGGTCAGTGGCAGGTTCTACAGAGCCGAGCACAGTACTGGTGGAAATGTCACCAGACGTTCAGCAACAATCAGCTCTCCCCGGTGGTAGCATCCAACTTTTTCCGCTCTCAGGCTTCTGGGAAACTGGTAGGAGAGGAAGAGTATCTGGAAGAAAAGGAACTGTTGCTTACCCTTGCAGGTCACTGGTTGTCTCTTGGTGATTGTGCTCCACTGGCTTCTCTAGAAGAGCTGGAGCAGCAGATCTGGAAGTGCCGTATTATGCAAGTGGTTAAGAATAAGACTGGAGTGAGGATTCGACAGTCCAGCTCCTGTCTCATGGCAGGTGCTGTGCCCTCCTTCACCAGTCTTACCACGCATTTCTCATTTTCCTCTCTTCCTGCTCTTAACACCCCATCACTTCTTGATATTTCCACCCTTCCACCACTGCACAGCACTCCTGGGGACCTGAATACTGACCATTCCCAGGCATTGAGCTCTCTGATAGACCGCCTCCTAGATGACAGCCGTGTCCATGAAGCCAGCCGTGTCTGCAGGTATTTCCAGCTGCCTCACCGAGATCTGTGGCTATTGCTGAGCTGCAGGTGCCTTGCTACTGGGGAGAAAACTAAAGAGCAGCTGCACCCTGATATCAAAACCATCCTTACTGAGGGCTTAGAAGTACAAGAGCAAATCTGGAACCGGAGAAAGAGACTACAAAGATGTGAGTTTTAAGGGGACTTACTCATTTCCTTATTACTACTGACATTTATCATTGCTATTACAATTCATTTTGTGTCCAATGGTGTTGCTTGTCACAGTGTAATTCGTCTTCTACCTGTCTTCTTCACATCCGTGAATTATGCTCAGTAAAGCATCCTCAATTTTCTTACCACTATGATTACAGTGTATTGTCACTCTAAGCAATCCTCCTCCTTTTTTCTCTACCCTTGTCTCACACTGGTTTCCTGCTCAGTTGAGGGCATATGTGACTATGTGACTGTGTATGACTTGCGTATATCTATGACTATTTGTGTTTGTATGTACTACAAATAACATTGTAAAGTCGAAAACCGGACAGTTGACGGTCTTCCCCCAGGGCTTTAAGGCATTTGACTCTATATAAGAGGAATAAACATAATTCTAAATGCCCAATCTAATGTAAAGTAATATGCTGAGATAAAATTTCAACTGAGCTTGTAATTGGTGAATGATGGTGCCTCATCGACCTACACCCTGGCACTACATGCAAATAATGTCCCATCTTCTGACTCCTGTCTCATTTTGGTATCAGCCTCCAGCACAGAATCCTCATCATCCCCGGCACCCACTGATGCTGTACTCACAGATCTAGAGGTTCTGAAGAATGAGTGTAATCATGGAAAAACATTCTGTCGTCAGCTGCTGTGCTTGTATGAGCTGAGCCAGGTAAGTGTATGCAGAAAATGAGCCAAATAATTGTGTGTGTGTGTGCACAGGCCCAGCCAAGTAACTATGTAAAAGAGGTGCTGCAGTATAAACTGAGCCTGGTTGGAATGTGAATACTAGCTAAATTATGGACATGTATGTACGAGATGAGCTAAGGACTTCTGCTTAAACTGAAGCCATGTAAGTGTGTGCATATGAAATGCAATAGTACATTTGTTTGTGGTGGACAATGAGGAGTTGTGTAAATGGCGAGTATGGGCATATGTATTGGTGGAGCCATGCTTGTGAGGGTGGCTCAATTTTGACACACAAACACACACCTCACTTTATCCCTGTCAATCCCATCCTTCATATCTGTTTATCTCAGGATCTTGGATGTCCATTCACTGAGATCTCCTCTAGAGATGCAGGAGATATACTGCGTTCTCTGCTCTCCTGTCATCGACGTGAGCTGAGTGACAGAGCACAGGCAGTCATTAGTTCACATGGAATCCCGCCACATACAGTGGCACAGATTGTGGTGGAGGAGGGCCTGAGAGTTTGGATGGCGCTAGGTGAAGAGAGAGGTGAGAATAAGACAACAAGAATGCGTGAATGTGTCCATGTGTCACTTTAGTATCCACTCTGTGTCAGCATACCTCATTATTGCGTGCATCATCGTTTTGTCTGTGCTTCTATATCAATGCAGGACAAGCGGAGGTATACAATGCTTCTGAGATGAGAAATAATTTTTTGCAGCTTGCAAAGCTGTGCCCTGATCCAACCCTGGTTGGTTTAACATTACTGGATCATTTGGAGAGTGTACCACTCACACAAGCACAATGCAGTGAGTACACCTGCTCATCAGTCACACCTCCCTCCTTTTTTTTTGGTTATATATACTATCACACCACTTCTTCCTCCCAGTCCATTCTCCCCCCCTGTCTCCCCCATCCACGTAATCCTTTCACTTTCCTTCATTCCTTATTTTGGCCATCTCCTGTATTTAATAAAACTGTTCCTTTCACTCCATCCTTTTCTACTTAATGCCCATCAGCAATTCCTCCCACACTAATAAATCTCTCTTCTTACACCTCTAATTTTTCTTCTCCAGATGTCCTCTTTCTGTTCTTTCTCCTCCTCTTACTAATCACCCCTTCTTCGTACTCGCCTCATCATCCAACCTCTTAGGAGCCCATTGCGCTCACCTCTACCCAGTATTGATTCTTCCTTCTTCCTATTGTTGTCATTCTCTCCTCTGTTTTCCACAATATTTTGCCCTTCTGTGCTCCACTCTGTTTCTCACTTTTAATGGTTGTTATGTCTTTCAGTAATTGAACTTCTGATATCCGCTCATGATTGCTTCAGTGTGACCTGCCACCTAGAGGGCATTCGGCGTGTGCTGCAGGCTTGTCGCCACCTCACTGAGATGCACCTGGAGCCCAACCAAGAGTACAGCCTTATGGTGTGATATACCCTTTCTTCATCCACCAATTTACATTTCCCTTAACCATGGTCTATCATATTTCCCATCACAGTATCTTAATATTTCTTCCCTCTTTTCCCACACCCTCTTTGCTATCTTCTAAGCCTTCCTCGTTTCTAATTTCCTCTTTATCTTCACGCCAGGTACGACTGCTGTCTGGGATTGGTCGCTACAATGACATGGTTTACGTATTTGACATACTGCACAAGAACCAACACTTTGAGGCTCTTTTGAGGAAACAGCTTGACACAGTGAGGGAATTTGTTATTTTGTCTTACCAACCTCCTTACTTAATTCTACATGCCTTGCTTTTTTTCATCCCCATCTCTTATTTGTAACCTCTTTGTATCTACTCTTGCAGAAAGGAGGTCTGCAGACAGCGCTCCTGGAGTATATTAAGCGTTGTCATCCTGGGGACAGTGAGAAACACAACATGACTGCACTGTGTTTCAGTTTGCACCGAGACATAGGCCACAACCATGAGCATGCAGCACTGATCCAACTTAGGCTTATCCAGTCCCAGCCATGGGGTGAGTTCTACAGTAATGTATATACCATAAATAATGAGGGTGAGAACATGGTGATGGTTAGATAGTGAATTGTATATGTGGATATGTGGATCTTTGGACCGATGATTTTTCCTTAACTTCAGACAGTTACTAAGTAAGTTTGGGTCTGTAACTGAATCTCTCATACTCTCTAACTTCCCCTTAAAGATATATGGAAGCTTTCTTTTCACAACGTATATTATATACCTGTGTATCTATTAACCTTTATATACTTTATTTTATGAAGTGCTTATAAGCTCAGTTTTTACTGCCTAAAATCAAAGAAATATTACTTGCATGGGTCTGCCCTCTGCAGCTCATGAAAAGACAGTCTCTGCTGAGCTTGCTGTGTCTCATACTAATACAATCTCTCAGCAAAAAGCTGCAACATATTTCTAAGTGTGGTCCCTGATAGGCTAGGACACTACACTGCACTTTCAGTCCTACACAGACTATTTGCTTAATTAAATAAAGTGCATAAAAGTAAGTAGATAAATAATTATTATCATTTATTTGTAATGCGCCAACATATTTCATAGCACTAAACATAAGTTGTGATCAATGCAAAACATTAACACATTAAAAAGATGGAGGGCCCTGTTTCTGAGCTTAGAATTATAAGCATATTACATACCTACTTACATACCTACTTCTATTTAAGATTCCTGAGTTGAAACTTGACTTTCCATAGAGCTGAAACTTCCCACTGAGTCACTGTCACCTCCATCATTCTAGATTCAGACTTATCCCTTTACCCCTAACCACCTTATTCCATGTATATGGGCTGAATTCATTGTTATTGTAACCTTGTTGTATAATAATACACTTGGAGTGCTTTAAATATTAAAGGTTAATACGGGGATTGATCTAAAACAGTTAGAGTGTAGTTGGAATGGGATACATGTTGTGTCCCAGTAAACCTAAAGAATATCTGCTAGAGTGTTATGTGAGCCATGCTTGTAGACCTCTCACTTGTCTTTTACAGAGCACTGGATGTCTGATGTAGTGGAGCTGAAGTCTGCTATAATGAAAGCACTGACTCTTCTGATTGATGCGGCTGAGAGCTACTCAAAGGTTTTTTTGCACACTCATGAATTTACCCCACTTCCTGTGACTCCAGCTTTTGCCCCACCTTTTCAACGAATTAGCAATTTACACAAATACATGGCTTCGGCATGACTCCTCAAAGTAGTGGTTTATTTGCAGTTCAGCATCTCTTTCATTGTGTGTTTATTTTCAGGACTCTTGTGTGCGCCAGTCCCTGCGCTGTGCTCGTCTCACCCGCCTCCTGACGCTGCAACTTCATCTCCTGAACAGTGGCCACAACACTAGACTCATCAATTTGGACAGAGAGAGCCTGATGGAGCCCATCTTGGCTTTGCCACGTTTTTACCAGGTGCTGGTGGTGTATACATATGTGCAACATAGCACATGCTTTATTTGTTTTTTTTTGCTTTTTGTAATTTCTGTGGTTTTGCTTCTTTTCTGTTTGCACCCAATCCCCTTTAGGCTGTTATTGTTACCGAGGCCTATGACCTGCTCCCAGACTGGGCCGAGGTATTATATAAAAAGGTAATTGTTGGAGGAGATTTTCATTATCTGGAAGAATTCAAACAACGTCGGCTGCTCCAGGGAGGAATATTTGAGCAAGTATCCAACCGGTAAGAAATTGTCTAAAGACGCAACAGGGGAATTAGTGCGAATAAGGAAAGGAATAGTCACAAATTAAAAAAATAGGTGAAGTGTGGAACAGAGCATGGGGAGGTGGGGAGAGCTCAAAAAAGCAGTGAGAGAAGGAACAAAGAGTGGAGATAATAGGGCAGATCAAATGTGGATGACACCACGTGGCTACTTGTGATCAGAACAGTATGTAGAATACCTTCACAAATCATTCAAAATTCTCTTTTTTTGCCTGGTAAAGGCACATGAGATGTTTGAGATTAAGTATGTATTCTTACTGTAGGTAGAGTTGAAGACTCTTGGCTCCTTCCACTTCCATGGGTGATTCTGTTTCAGGGGGTTGCTGAGCTCTTCTCATACCTGAAGAAATGATCTGGCTATTTGGATAATGACACTGACACTGTGCCTGGTGTGACTTAGTCATCAACCAGTCTGTTCAAAGTGTCACTAGCAGGGTCCAGAACTGGTTCCTGTTGTTTCCACATAATGACAGTCTGGGTTAGGGCTGCCTTGTAGCCACCCTGAAGGATTATTCTTGCATTCTGTATAAGCTTTTCTAAATTGTCTTGTATGTTTTTTGTTTTTTTATTACACTATTCTCTCCTTTTCACTCTTGCATATAGCCATGTCCTAGGAGTCTGAAATTCCAGTATTGAAAAAGGCTGAGGTCTAAGCAGATTCTCATCAGTATTTATATTTTGCTTTGCAAGACTATTTCTTTCTCTCCTATTCTTTCTTGATGGTAGAGGTTGTTATGGGGTTAGGTCCCACTGCTTGGCAGAGCTCAATGTCTTTAAGCTCCTCATCCATCTAGAGCTGGAGTCTGCCAGCGATTAGAGAGGATTTTTAAATGGGCAGAATTCCATATTCCAGCAATCTTAACCATTTTCATCCCAATAGTGGACAACTGGAAATCCACAATGTTCACCCAGTTTTTTTGGGATCCTGTTCCACCCTGGAACCTAACTAAATATGTGCAATGGGAAGATCCATTTGAATCTTTATTATCGATTTCCATAAATTGACTTACTTGGTAAAACATTTTTCTTATGGCCATTTTCTCAGCCTGAAGCGTTTTAAAGCTTGGGGCTTTATTATATAAGTTGTCATGTTAAGGCAATGTTGCTTACTGTACCTTCTTTTTTGGCCTAAAATAACAAATTCTCTTCATTTGAATCAGGAGATTTATCTTCCTTTTGCCCAAATTCAGCAAGTTCCATTGAAGAATGTATTTGCCATTTGGATGTAATGTGAGCTGAAAGCATATATGTAAGCCAAAGCATGTTTTTGTTTATCAGCTGCGTTATTTGTATTGCTAGATGGGTCATTTATGTTGCCTATAAAGTGTGCCATTGCCTTGCTCCTGTTCTTGTATCTGCTCACTCCACAAGATGGCTTGGAGCCTTCCTGTCCCAGCAAGCACGGGGGTACTGCAGAGCATATATATACAAGGCTGCCATTTGGTCTTGCTTTCACACTTTTACAAAGATTTACAATTTTTTCATTTGCTTGCATCAGTTGATAATTTTGGGAGGAAGGTTTAACAATCAGAAGGGCTGTAACTTTTGGCCAAGGGGACAGCTTTTGTACATCCCCACAGTAATCTCTCATAAAATTATTATTATTTTTTTTTTTACACATCAATAAATCCATGTCTCTCTATCCTGAAATGACAATTCAGGACGTCCTGTCCAGGCATCTATAATATTAAGATGACATGACGGGCTGAGTTAGCTACTTCTCTACCTTCTCATCTTATGGACTTTACTAAACAGAAAACCGAGCCAATGGGGTGAATCCTAGATGGGAGAAGGAGATGAAACTTATCTTATCTTGGGATCATCTTTCTTATGCTGCATGTTTTATCTGAGGGGCACTAAGGGGCCTATGCTAATCACTGAAAAAACAATAGCGAGTGCCGTAGTGGCAGAAAAAAATGCTATTTAGCTATTGCTATTTAGCTATATTAACCCCAGCCCTAAAACATTGCGAAAGAACTCCTACGAATGACTGCTCCAAGTGAACTTCACAACAAAGCCGAAACACAAGGCAAAATTCTCCATTGATTTTTGCACTGACAATAAATTACTATTTACTCCGTTAGACGTTGGCACCCAAACCCTATGCTAATAAGAGTTTATGGATCACTCGCGAATAAGGACAATGCTGTAACTGCAAAAATCTGAAGAAATATTTACGGGTACCAAACACAACTTGCAAGTAGTGTATAAACCCTTGCTATGTCCCCCAGAATCATTAACAATGATACTATAGCACAAAAAGTGCTATATGTGTTTCCTTGAAGCTGCAATTACAGCACATGTTCCTGCACTTCCCACCCACTAAATGATTTATGACGTTTACATTTCCTATAGGCTCCTAGGGCCCTGTCTCATCCGTAAAGCTTGGTTTAGCTACTCCCTGCACAGAAATCTGTTGCGTCTAATCTGGGGGAGTGAAAGATTTACATTAGTGTAGAAAAAAGCTCCCACTGCCGATTTACGACATTGCCCTAACTTAGAGCACTTGATTTGCATAAGATTGAGGAGTTGCAGCTTCTACCCCTCACACAGATTCAGCCATGCAGTGTTTACAATCAATATATTAACTGTTGCTTGTTTTAATGTCCAATCCTTGCTAAATGATGGTGTGGCAATCTGCTTTCTTCAGTTGGGCTTGATAAAGCTGTTATGGCCAAACCTACCCAGCAGATCCACCGGGTTCTTTTGATCCCTTCACCAAGACAGCTGATGTCTCTACAATGTCCTTACTCTTTATGCGGCATTTAGTAATATGAACACAGGCTCAGTATTATAAAAATCAGGAACTGCTTTTATTGCTGTTTAAACTTCATAACAGGTCTAATGGACGTATGTTTAAACTTGAACTGATAACATTCTGTAACAGTTTGTGTGTCTTCCGGATTTTGTATAAAGTACTATTGACAAGGTTTCATCTGCAAGGCATCATAACATCCACTTCATTATTATCTTCTCTAGGAATGTTGACTAGATAAGTTTCCTCCCCTTTTATTAGGAGCCTACACACACTTTGGTTTCCTCCCCTTTGATTAGGAGCATATATACACTTCAATAATTGTACAGGATCAGGGCAGCCATTTTCTGTGACACATATATATCTTCCAGATATCTTTTTCCATATATATATTTTTCTTATCTTCACTATGGATTCTGATACATATATATATATATATATATATATATATATATATTCCAGATATCTTATTCCATGTATATATATTAAGCTTCTCAGAGTCACTAATAGTTGGGTTACCTCACTTCTCTCTGGTCAGATGCATCATAGACTGCCTTCAGACTGGCTTGCTCTCAGAGACACCATTACATGACTAACTGATTATATAACTCTGAACTGTCAGTTACTGGCTACCTCATAACATTCTATCTGACAGTTAACTCCTTATCACTTGGACACAATTAAACATACAGTAATCAACATAGCATAGCAAAACATACAGTAATTAACATACATATGGTAATCAACTTAATATAACATATTAAATAACTATAAAACATACTGAGCACAGTCCCACAAGCACCTATATAGTAATGGCCATCCTCAAAATCCTTATCATCCTGGGCAGATCATATTAGTCCCAAGGACTGTGGTCAGGGGGATCATGACAGATGGTCTTTAGAGTCAGGGATCTATACCTTATTTCTCATGCAGATGTTCCATTAATGGACAGTTTTCACATGTGCTATGACATCCTCTATTTGGAGAGATATTTCCAGTTTCACTCCTGTTTTGCAGTTATGGGTTCAGTCTATATGCTTATGGGAGTTTGCTCTCATCATGTTGGCTTGCCTTATTGCCACAGAGGTGTGAACAAAGTTTATCTAAATAACTGAAGCAAAATTACAAGGCAAGAGTTTACAAGTAATAAAGAGAGGTACAATTTTATGGGCATCATAGCAGGGAACTTGCTGGGCAATAGGTGCTCTGTGCTGTCATGGACCAGCTGGAGCTGAGCTTCATGGGCACAGTCCTACATCAGCTTTTATTTTATTTATTTTTAAATATATTTTATTCAGATAGATGAGAACAGTTAACAACTGTTAATCATAAAGACAAGATTATATGTTGTTAACATGTATAAAAATTAAAGGAACAAAGTAATAATTACATATTTTTTTTCCCATTGTATACATTATAACAGGAGTTATTTTAAACCACATCTTCTACACCCAATGACTTATGTCCTATATATATATTTTTGTTGTTGTAAAGTTAGGTTGGAAGAGGGGAGGTTAAGAAGGAATAAGGGAAAAAAAAAGAAAGATGAACGATATACATTTGCAGGTACAAATATAGCGCTATGAAGCCTTTGAGGTTCATTACGCTCCTGTGACATTGATAATGTCTAAAAGGACAAACGGTCTGCTCTAGTATGATAAACATCATCAAGATCTGCTGACATCATAGTTATCAGATGAATATACAAGATCTAGATTTTGACCTGTAAAAAAATGGGTATAGGCGGTTCCCATGCTTTTGCCAACATGCTTTCAGAAAGTAAATATTGTGCAGATTTTGGTATTTCTGGAGTAGGCAATATTTTTTGAATTCACTCCAAATATGGGCAATGAGGGGACAGTTCCACAGGTACCAATACATTAAAGTCTTATATGTATTTTCTCACAATTGTATGCTTAGAGATGATTTGGCTGCCTTCTGAATTGTTTTATTCCATTTGAAATCCTGATCCCATAAGTTGATATGGGAGGGTTCCCTGGTGGCCCAGTGGTTAGGATGCAAGTACTTTCACCACAGCATCCTGGGTTCTTATCCAGCCAGGGAACCAAGAGGTTACACTGGTCAGTACTGGGATGGGAGACTATCTGGGAATACCAGGAGCTGTATGCTGTGGCCCACTGGAGAAGGAACTAGTTTTCATGGCAAATATACTGGAGTGGATTGCTAAGTGGATCAGCATGGTATGTTGTCCATGAGGTCACCGAGAGACGGACACGACTGAGTGACACCATTCACATTTACAGAAGTTGATATGACTTTGGTGGATTTAGAGTCAACCAGTCGGATTCTTTCAGATTCTTTCAAATGGTGTGCTCAGACTTTCATTAGCTGGAGCCTATTTCCCCTGCTGTTGCTGGAGCCTCTCTCAGCCCCCCTGATCAGCGTGGACTAGTGTTGATAACAATGGAGCAAGTCTAATAGCCAAAATCTTGGTCTTACTTTAGGTTTCATAGTACAATTAATCATGCCAAGGTCCTTCTTTGCTTCACTAAAATGGCAATGTTAATCTGTTCTACAGCTTAAGGTCTTGGTGGCATATCGAGTTACAGTTTGAACAATGTTAGCAAGTTGTTGAGCAAAAATACATTGATTACCTGTTATACAAAATGCCATTCAGATATCATCATATGTCAAGCCTCATTTACCTCTTTTTTTTTTCTTTAGTGTTTGCGGTTGTTTTTTTTTTTTTGCGTGTTTGTTGACCGTGACTTTGAGAGTAAAGTTTAGTGAATTGCCTTTTCAGAATTTACAGGAGAGGGACAGGAGAGAAAATTATATTCTTTTACTCAATAAATTTTGCTCTCCATTGTGATATCAAAGCATGTCCAGCCCAGGTTACAAGACATTCTGAGGGTTTGTTTTCCTAACCAATAAACTGAATTATATGTCGTAGGAGACGGAAGGACCAAGAGTTTTTATCCTTGTCTACAGTAAGCTTAAGACTTCTAATAATTTATAAAATTATTAATTGGTAAATGATGAGATAAAATTCTATTTTTGCTTTGGCTTACAGATTATAATGTTTATTGTATTTTTTCAGGTGTAAACTGCAGCCACCAGGAGCAACTGGGCTCCAGAATCTAAAGCGACTGATCGGTTATTGTGAGAATACCTACACACGTTACAAACTGGCCTTTGAGAATCAGTTCTATGATGTGACTGACGTCCTTATGAGAGACTCACAGACTCGCTGCTGTCTGACGGACATGCTTTCTCGTTAGAGTGCTCAGTAATGTGATATAGGAGGTCTGATAATATGCCTTTGCATTGAGGCTATAGAATTGTGACTGAGTTTTACCAGTCTTGAAGCATTGCTAGCTGTAAGATGGGAATAATATTACCAAGTGTTCTAGGGAATTGATCAGTAAGACCTTTAGTAGATCACCCAAACATTCTTCACATTACCTAGTTGTGGTTTGTCACATTCCCAATCTTGCTATGTGATAGGACAGTCCCTGCACCCCATTTGCACAGGACTTACGCTGCTTCTGAATGCCATGTGATTATAAAAATATTTGTTTATAAACTGACAGTGTGTCATGGTTTGTGTGTTCTCATTTCACAGTATTATTGGCTTTTCTAACTTTTGACACTTTAATACAAATTTGTCCACGTTCATGTGCCTGAGGTTTATACATTTTAATAAATGATATATATTGTGTCACATATTCATTAATCACACAGTGAAATAAAATTGTGCTTTGCTTTGGTATTACGGACGCAACACAGGTATCCTCCAAAGGTGGGTTTGTTGGAGAAAGTTAGTCACAAAATGGCTCATCCAAGTTATCGGTTATCTACATTGAGCGTAATAACCCCTTGTCATCCACACCCCAAAATCAGTAACAAAACAGCCACCACCAATGCTATTTAATATCTAATTAACTATTGAGTGCTTTATTTACCCAAAACTACTAGTCACGCAAAACCCACCACCTTATTACAAGGGAAACTGTACCCCCTTCACACTATAAAACATCATCACTACACAATTTGGCATCACTGGGTGTATTTTACACTCCACTAGACAAATATATTCTCAACTATTGGCTCCCATGGGTTTAGATCAAATTTGAATTTACCAAGGGGTATATGACAAATGTGTTGGATCTCTCCTCTTTAGTTTAACTTGGAGCTTGAACATTTGGTTAATGCTCTTTAAAAACCATATTCAGTGTTAAGAATAGGTGATTGCTATTAAAAAAAAGAAATATATGGATCCCTTTCAGAGTATTGTATTAACATCAGTAAACCAGAGATTTTATGATTGTCTCAACCAGAGGGATCAATAGAACATCTGTTTAAAATGAATAATGAATACATTTGTTATCGAGGTATCTCTTTACCTTGAGATCTGGGAAAACTTTATAGTATTATTTGCTCTTGATATTAAATAAATATTTAAAATAAGGATTTCCCATTAAGTTGCCTATACTATTTAAGAAACAATATATTAGTAATATACATAGTATGTTTCGGCTGATCAATTGAAAAGGAAAATATGTGTTGAAATGAAAAAATTCTGGCAACCTAGTAGAGGAGTGGTTATACCACCCAATGTGCGCTTCCTTAGCTAAATATCTATTGGATTGGATAATGTAATAGTAAACATGTACTAGGCAGGAACTGGAGAGGGAATTGCTTGAATGAGATTGTTTATCATGTAATGTAACATGTAATGCCAGCTGATATTTCTCCTGGTTTTAAGCACAATGTTTTGGCATATCATGCTTTGCCAGCATGGATGAAGCCAGACAGATCTAACAACATTGTATATCTGTTCCATTCCTGTCTAGACTGATGCAGATTGTGTTAACTTCTAGTGCACTCACTTCTGCCTCCATGGGAATGATGCACTCTGCAATCATTTTGGATATAGTCGCTGCCATTGGGCCCTAGCATCATTAATGCAGTGCACCACTCTAGATTTGTGCACAGGGTGAGAAGTGATGCAGCAAAGTGTGAAGTCTCCTGAAAAATTGTTGATGGCAAACTGCTATAAGAGAACTGGAGTTTTTTGTGGGCCACAGGGAATCACCTGATATTCATAGTAGCCATCACCTTTGTTGAAAGCTTTTTTTTTACTCGTCCCCTTGGTGTATTCTAAGCTCCTTAAAGACAATCAAATAATAAAGTGATCGTGAAGAATCACAATCCACGTTAAGGCAACAATAATTGTTACAAAGATGAAGTCTTCAATCGTTGCCCACAATAAAGAATCCATTACAAGCAGGAGTTGGACTTCAACAAAAAACCTTTTGAGACTGTCCTGTAAATGCTACGTAAATGTGCGGATTGTTGGTTTCTGCTACATAGATGGTATATTTGAGATCTGAAGGGGCCCAGCCAATACCCTTCTACAGTTTAAGGATAAGTTAGAAAAATGTTCAGATCATATTCAATTCTCCCAGGAGTATACTGTTGTTAATTTTCTTGACACTATTGTAGTTTTGTTTAGTAAGGTTACTGACCATAATCCTTTTTATTGTAGATCTACTTTTCATCCAGAGAGAATATTCCTCTCTGTGCATAAGATTCAATTATTTAAGGGTTAAATATGTAGTTAGTGATGAGGCACTAGTAGAACAGAGATTATAAATGATAAAAACAAATTTGAGTGAGGATATATAGATAATGAATTAAGACCCATAGTGGGAGAAGTGATAAGATTTTAACGAAAAAATGTACTTTAGACAAAACGATGTAGGAAGACCAATGTGGATAGGATATTACTTTTGAGGTGCTTAAAGCAGTATATCTTCTTCTAGATTATAATCGATAATAACTTAATTTTGGTCTGTGTTGTAGAATTGTTGACCAAATATTAAATCTCCTCTGTTTTTCTTTTAGAAAGGGACATAATCTGTGTACAAGGCTAGTTAAGGCAAATGTAGGCCAAGGGAAAATTCTAAAACAAAGATTATTTTGGGATCCCTTTCTTTGGAACATGGCATTACTGTCATTGTGTACTACGTGTTATGTGCCTAATGTTCTTAGAGGAGAGGCAGTTATACACTCACATTCTGGTAGAAAATACCCTATTTAATGTTATTTTTTTACACAAGTCACAGAATGTGATTTACATTATTAAATGCCCTTGTGGCCTTTTATATGTGGGTGAGAACACTTATCGCGAAATACTGCAACATAGGAGTTCCACCAGGAATAGGAAAATGGAGTTTCTAATATCGGAACATTTTTGGGTTTATAGTCATAACTTGAATCAATTAAGTTTTCTGGTAACTGAACAAGTACAGAAACCATGGTGATATTAAACAGATGTTGTTACAGAGGAAGGCCTTCTGAATTAAGATATACTAGAACCAAGGGGCTTTTAATAAAATATTTACTCTTATTCTATTTGAGTAATGAACATAGTGGATTTGATAGATTGTAATGTCACTGTTTGGTATTGTCCAGTCATAAGGGATTTTTAAGGGATAAGCTGTTTGACATCCTGATATTTGGAATAGCATAGTAAAAGGTTTAGAATTTTCACAGCAATAGAAGTCAGAATTTGAACCATAGGGATGACCCTGGGTATTTGATTACTTTAGCAAAACAGACAACAAGCACAGATTTGCCCTTTTATTCAATGTATGAGCAATATGAATGCAATAAGAAGGCTAACCAAAGCTGAAGTCAAAACTTCCAATACAATATCTTCATCTTACACCCAGATAAACAGATGAGATTGTTTGCAAGATGATGCTGGTACCAAGTAGCTTTCCTTCTATGAAGTATATAGGCAGAGGTACTTCTTTAGCTGTGATGGGCATCTAATGAATCCAGCTCCTCCTCTGAAAATCCTGAGTATAAACTGTCCCTTATTAATAAGATGAGCAAAGAAGATGTTTGGGATAAGACTTGTGAGCGACTTTGTGGTTTAGAGGAAGCTCCTGGTTCCCCCTCAAAACCCTAACCCCTTTCTGATTTTTTTGGGGGTATTACTGAAAACAAATGAACCCTTCTCACCACTATGCAGGCATTAGCCTCCCTCTCCTCATCTGCGTTCCTCAATGTAAGAAAGGTTGAATAAAGTGAGGCAAGACAGCAGGAGCTGGTGTTGAAGCGGTGACTGGAGTCCATAGCCAAACTGAGAAGATGGCCCTTCCAAACTATATGCTTCCCTTGTTTTTCTGCCATCTTTCTACTCCTGTGTTTCAGATTCATAGATAGACCTTAAGACTTTGAGGGTCTGTTAACAATTGGGGACCCTGGATTAACTTAGATTATTGATATTCTTTCTTCCTTCTCTTCCCTGACACTGTCCTCCCAGCCTGGACACTTGAATTTTGACCGCTACATTATTAATACGTGCCATGTTCTGTGTCTAAGCCATGTTGTTCATAGAGGGGACCACAATATGGGAGTGATCTGAATTATTGTGTGAATTTATTGATGTAATGGTGGCAATCAGACATGTTTGGTATTGAAAGGCTGCATTTTTCCCAGGAAGTTTAATGGAGTGCATTACCAGGGTCCCTGTGGTGGAAATTAAGTGTTTATGAGGGGCTTCAGTTATGAGTTTACCTGTTTATGGGGACAGGAGTCCAACAGAGTAGAGGGAGGAAGCTATGTAGATGCTATATCTGCAGAAGAGGG
Organism: Discoglossus pictus; assembly: GCA_027410445.1. Lineage (NCBI taxonomy): Eukaryota > Metazoa > Chordata > Amphibia > Anura > Alytidae > Discoglossus > Discoglossus pictus. Next base: position 167,991,226 of record CM050167.1, on the reverse strand, counting down.
TTTGCAATATCACCCCCCTCTACTATTTGGTTTCCTGCCAAAAGAAAGTGTTTACCCACCAGTTATGTAATGTACAGTACCTATAACTGTAGTGTTGGACCAGTCCCAGACCCATATCAGGGAGGACTTTATCTGACCATCTGGATTCCTGTGTAAGAAGGAAAGATTCATTAGAATAATGCCTCACCAAGCACTGTCTTTGTCTTAATAATGACATGACAGAGCTAGTTGAAGCCACTCTTCCTGAAGTTTAAACATTTCTGTTGAAGGCTTGTAAGAAAGTCACAGAATCCTCCAGGTGAGGCCTAGAATAGGGCAAGAGTGCCATAACAAAGGCCACACTGGAGTGACATGGAGGCTCAAGCTCAAAACTGAACTTACATTGGTTAATGAACCCTCTACATTATCATATAGTTCTTTCAAGAGCTGGATTTTGTACTTCCACATGTATAACTATAGGACCTGCTGGTAGCTCTAGTCAGAAAGTTGTATGTTTCCTTTAAAGATAACTGAAGCAAAAGGGTGATTGCTTCTTCGCTCTTCTTGCTCTGGATCCCTGATTCTCATATTCTATATAAATATTAACCAGTAGCAAGGACACACTATAGAGTTTGTCCTGTGATGCATAAATACTGGAAACTGAGCCTTCTCAAGAAACGTATCCATTTAAGATCAATATTTTAACATGCAAGTTCCCAAGCATTAATTTCAGAGCAAAACATTTTATACATAATGCACAAGGCTACCCCTGTTTCTTGTACATTACTAGTGCACCATTAGGTGGTAGGAGCAGTCAGAAACCTTATTATGACAGTCAAGTATCCAGTTCATACTCTAAACATCAATTGTGAATGTGTTTGTTTAAAACACTCCTACATCTCTAGGCTCTAAAAAAAAAAAAAAAGAAAATTGGATACAGCAAGGCAAGAAAGCTTTGCTACAACACATTTTTAGTTAGTTTGTGATTACTAAGAAGTGGAATCAAGTGACATTTCCAGAGTGATCAGCATTAAAATCCTATCCTATGACACTGATATGCAGAGAAGCTTCTATCACAAAAACAAGCTTTACGTGCTCAGTTTCATATATTATAGTTGTACCCTTTGATCAAATCCATTGTTATTGGAGTTTTTGCTTGTTACAGTTGAAAAAAAAAAAAGGACTGTATAAAATGTTTATTAACAGAATATGGGGCCTCTACTATGAGTAAAATTAGGATCAAATGCATAACAACTTGAATTACCAAGTCTGAATCCAAACTGGTTTCATGAATCTTCAGCAAAAAAGAAAAAAGTTACTATTACATGGATGGTGGTTTTTCTAGGGGTATAATTTGAAAGTTTTATTTCACTAGAATCGCCTGGGATAGACATAATATTTTTAATAGTTATGATCATCCAACTTGATAAACTTAATTACAGTTCTATCTCCCAATCCAGCGTGTACGTTAATGAATTGCATATTAAAATCAAATTACATAAACAGAGGGAGATGTTCAGTAGAGTTTGACATGTTATACTTTATCCTTCCTTACTACTTTGGTTGAAAACGTACAAAGAGATATATCTTATCATACTTACTCGATTTTGAGTTAAATAAAATAAAAAAAAGGGGCGAAACATCTCAACCCCTTCATGAGATAGGCAATTATGACTTATGGTGTAGAGAAGAACTGTTGCATTCAGTCACCCTAAGAATTTTTTTATCCACTTAATGGTAAATCTCACCCTAAATGTATTTGTTTTTAAAGCTAAATTGTGTTGGAAGTGGTAGTGCTTAGTATATTTTACTGCACTCAGCTTTGTAGGCCACATTTTTCTTTGCTGCAGTGCAGGGGAAGAGAAATAACAGCTTTGAATACAAAAGTAGATAGTATTGGGTTTTTTTCAAGGCTATACATGTAAAAAAATAAATAAAAATAAACTAATAATAAAAATCATATTTATACATTTTAAAAGCAGAACTTGCATAAAATTCCAGGAGTCGTGGCTCCCAAGATTTAACTTTACTGCATATTGTAACAGCTACACTTCCAAAACTTTGATGTGTTCATTTTACCAAGAATACCAGGCTAAAACCACAACAAAAAATGCAAATGTCAGCTTCAGCCACTTAAAACACAGGCCACTGTAGTGGTCATACAACAAGATTTATTTTAACTGATTAGCAATGAAATCAGTATTGGCAGAAAATAATGGTTTGTTATGATAATCTGCTTTTATTTAACTGTTGTCACATTGAACAGATTACACCTTTGAAAGACCAGGGTAATTCATTGTATGTCATTTTAAACTTGATTATGGACTGTCAAAAAAAAAAAAATAATAATAATAAAAGTTAAAATTTAGAAGGCAGGTTTTTTTAATGCAATTAGTTACTGTAGGCTTTTCATTTCTTTACCAGCTGCTCGTCTTAACAGGGTGTGGCCTTGTAAACTAATGAATTTTGCATTTGTGCCAATAAGAGCACTGTCAGTGGTAGCAGTTACATTTTGAATATACACTCTCGATGCATTAGCATCCTCCTTCCACCTCAGGAAGAGTTGGTTTATCCCACAGCGCCATGATTGCATATAAAGATTACATTAGAGGTTTTATTTTTAACATTGTAAAAACATGTTGCCTGTTTTCAAATGTAAGTTCTCAGAGAATATTTTTACATTTATGGCCACAGTGGCCCTGTAAGCTATGGGGCAGCATTGCAGATTGGTAACTATTTTGCTATCTCTCCTTACAGTCACACCATGCTGTACGTCAACTAATAGGAATTCTTCAAACCAAGAAAGTGACTTCTGCGATTCTGCTAGAGAAAGGAATCGAAGCTCAACAAAATTATAGTTTCTGCGGATATCCTTTTTTAAGTCCCTGTTAATTTAACTCCAGATCCAGCGCTTGCTGGTAATTAGCTCCCACTCTCAAAATGAATCTACACACTGCATCATCTCAGTATTGTAACAGCTAGGGGTCACTGACCTTCATTCACAGTGCGCAGTAGTAATCAACTGCTGAATTAACCTCTACAATGGTTCAGAAAGGGTTTTCAAGCATTGCAGAGAGCAAACCAGTCACAAGAATGAGTTTATTAAATTAGTTGTCTTATAAAACATTGCAGTCTCATTGTTAATATAACAATTCTCCCACGGAAGGACCTGTTTGCAAAGCGCCATCTGGTGAGTGAGCAGAAGGGAAGATTAAGAGAAGGGGTCAGACCCTGCACCCCGCATTGAGCGAGAAAGCAGCTAACCATTCTTGAAACCGCGGACACTCGATCACTGAATAAATATCAAGCCACCCAAATAAAAAACAAAACCATCAAGAATCTTATGAGGTCACACATGACACACAGTCCTCATGCGGGTAGCTCCAGTCTCTCGCTCCAAGTACCAGCTGATAATTAGACATCAGCGATACCCAGTCCTTCTGAATGTTCACGGTTACACAGCAGAAGTGATCTCAAGTTGTTTGAAGTCTTATTTTAAATTTATGAAAAATGGTAAGCTGCATCCAGTGGGAATGCCAGCTCAAAACCAAAGCAAAGCTCAAGATTTAGAGTATAAAACCTAATGTGACAGGAAAGAATACAAGAATGGCCCAATGAGGTTGTGCCAAAAACCAAAAGGGGGGCAAAGACTTTCTCCAAAGGAACCAACACTGCTTAGAAATGTGTCAGTAATGTGGACAGGAGTATGGTTGAGGAACACACAACTCTGCTTGTAACATACCTAAGAATGCATGTCACCAGCAAAGCGGCAGAAAACACATGCCTGGAGATGGGAATGTAGCGCATTGAGCAGCATGGAGCAAGTGTGCAGGGTATGATGCAAGTATGAATTATCCAGCAGTATCCAAATTCACACTGACATCATGTCAGGCACATGAGACATGGCAGAGAGGGGATGAATTCTTTGACGGTAGCATTTGGCAGTCCTGAGGGAGAGAGGACACTCTCAAGTGCAGAGGGCCAGAAGCAATAGAACAGCATCACATGAAATCTTCAAATTCTCGAACATATCCTTCATCCAGGCCCCCATAATCTTGTAGATCACTCTTCATGTTGGCCTTCAAGCCCCCACCTGGTACTACTCCCTTTTTCTTCTTCTTAGCCTTGTTTTGCTAAGGGTGAAACAAACAGTGTTAGGTAATCCCCATCAGAAACTGCTAGTGGTCTGTATTCAATAAATGCTCTTACTCCTACCGCACCACTATTTCGCCCTTTGGAACACCGATATCCTTTCCACTATTTACTATTTCATTCTCACCGAAAACGGCTCTACCTTCTCACACCTTATCTAGGTCTTATTGCTCAGCCTTCCGGTAACATTTAAATAGTCTCCTATAGCCCGCTGTCTTTCATTTTGCTAAAATGCCCGGGGAGAGGCACGGGGGAAGAGTAGGAGACCTGGGTGAGAGGGATGCATGGGGTAGAGAAGCAAGGGGAAAGAGGAAGACGCATGAGAGAGAGGCATGCATAGGGCAAGGGGGAGAGCGAGAAGGAGAGAAAGGGGGATCGAAAGAAAGAGACAGGTATAGAATGAGAGGGGGAAGAGAGGGATAGGAGAGAAAGAAAGTGGGAGAGAAGGGAGGGGAATAGGGAGAGCCTCTATATATTTGCACTCCCTGAAATGTCTTACATGGGTTTATTTTTAAATAGCTGCCTAAATTACTGTATATGAAAATTCACAGATGTAGATACAGTGGATATAAAAAGTCTACACACCCCTGTTAATTTCAGGTTTCTGTGCTGTAAAAGAATGACAAAGATAAATCATTTCAGAACTGTTTGCACCTTTAATGTGACCTATAAACTGTATAACTCAATTGAAAAACAAACTGAAATCTTTTAGGTGGACGGAAGAAAAAAGAAAAATAATGTGGTTGCAAAAGTCTGCACACCCTCTTATAACTGGGGATGTAGCTGTGTTCAGAATCAAGCAATCACATTCCAAATCGTGTTAAATAGGAGTCCACATACCCCTTTCCTTCATTCAAAGTGCCTCTGATTAACCCCAAATAAAGTTCAGCTGCTCTAGTTGGTCTTTCCTGAAATTTTCTTAGTCGTATCCCACAGCAAAAGCCATGGTCCACAGAGAGCTTCCAAAGCATCAGAGGGATCTCATTGTTAAAAGGTATCAGTCAGGAGAAGGGTACAAAAGAATTTCCAAGGCATTAGATATACCATGGAACACAGTGAAGACAGTCATCATCAAGTGGAGAAAATATGGCACAACAGTGACATTACCAAGAACTGGAGCTCCTCCAAAATTGATGAAAAGACGAGAAGAAAACTGGTCTGGGAGGCTACCAAGAGGCCTACAGCAACATTAAAGGAGCTGCAGGTATATCTGGCAAGTACTGGCTGTGTGGTACATGTGACAACAATCTCCCTTATTCTTCATATGTCTGGGCTATGGGGCAGAGTGGCAAGACAAAAGCCTTTTCTTACGAAGAAAAACATCCAAGCTAGGCTACATTTTGCAAAAACACATCTGAAGTCTCCCAAAAGCACGTGGGAAAAGGTGTTATGGTCTGATGAAACCAAGGTTGACCTTTTTGGCCATAATTCCAAAAGATATGTTTGGCGCTAAAACAACACTGCACATCACCAAAAGAACACCATACCCACAGTGAAGCATGGTGGTGGCAACATCATGCTTTGGGGCTGTTTTTCTTCAGCTGGAACTGGGGCATTAGTTAAGATAGAGGGAATTATGAACAGTTCCAAATACCAGTCAATATTGGCACAAAACCTTCAGGCTTCTGCTAGAAAGCTGAACATGAAGAGGAACTTCATCTTTCAGCATGACAATGACCCAAAGCATACATCCAAATCAACAAAGTAATGGCTTTACCAGAAGAAGATTAAAGTTTTGGAATGGCCCAGCCAGAGCCCTGACCTGAATCAGATTGAAAATCTGTGGGGTGATCTGAAGAGGGCTGTGCACCGGAGATGCCCTCGCAATCTGACAGATTTGGAGTGTTTTTGCAAAGAAGAGTGGGCAAATCTTGCCAAGTCAAAATGTGCCATGCTGATAGACTCATACCCAAAAAGACTGAGTGCTGTAATAAAATCAAAAGGTGCTTCAACAAAGTATTAGTTTAAGGGTGTGCATACTTATGCAACCATATTTTATTTTTATATTTTTTCTTCCCTCTACCTAAAAGATTTCAGTTTGTTTTTCAATTGAGTTGTACAGTTTATAGGTCACATTAAAGGTGGAAAAAGTTCTGAAATGATTTATCTTTGTCATTCTTTTACAGCACAGAAACCTGAAATTTTAACAGAGGTGTGTAGACTTTTTATATCTACTGTATATGATAGAGGGTTAAATCCTTGCAACCTGCTCTATTGTTGGTTAACTACCAGCTACAAATTAACAATACTGATGTGTACAGTAACAAGTGGTTATAGAGCCATAGGCTGCAGACCTGTAAACGAACATGCTTCATATACAACTACTCAAACTTTCTGCCCACAACCCAGTGTCCCTGCTTTGTGCTTCACTCATCCTGCCTCTACACAGCTCTCTTCCTAGTCTCACCTTTTCTTGCTTCTGCTTTTCGCTGCACAAAACGGTCAGAGAATTAGCAATCTTCTTCAGGTCTTCAATTTCCACTGGAAGAGAAAAGTCCTTCTAGTAAATATGAGGGGGTCAGGTCAACTTACCAAGTGTGTATCATTTGATATTCTCAAGATCACCAGTCGTGACCGTATCAAGGCATTGAAACTTTTTTTCATATGTAAATTGTCCCCGTTTCTTGTGGATATATTAGGTAGTTTGGCACTCTAGGAAAGCTCTCAAATGTAATAGTACAATGGCTTTCATATTTTTGGTTACATGATCATTCTGTAACTATCTTGAAATACAGTCAGATCAATGAAGCTGAAAATTCCTAAGATGCATCAGTGGTGCTGTAATTACTTGTTGCTTAAATACATTTGGTTTTTACTTAGATCATTTCACATTACAGTCTTGATCTCCTCAAAAGCAACAAGATCAAGACTAATGTGAAATGATCTAAGTAAGAACAAACATATATACACATATTTGTTGGGAAGATTATGTGTAAAATACTGCTCACATGAGATGCACACTTCGCGCACAAGTCCCTCCAAGAATCCAGGATAATACAGCGACTTCTCATACTGTGTGATCTTCTCTTTCAATAGCTTCCCAAACTCTACAAAATCATCTCGCGAGGACGGATTCATGGCATCAATTCCAGCAACGCTGACTCCTGTTAGCAATAAAACAGAGTAATCACATTTAAATTGTTAATTCTGTTATCTTGCTATAAAAAAAAATAATAGTTTGACATGATTCAAAGATATTCTATGACTAGAATATATATTATGCCTGCATTTTAATAGAGGGGAACCAGGAACTCAATTACAACAGATTACATAGCAAATCACTGGTAGTTGACAACCATGATTACACAGAAGGGATAACTACAAAATGTAATAAAGATGTGGAGGTCCTGGCAAAATAGGCTGGAGGTCTTGATTCAGTCTCAGGCCTGCCTAGTGGCTACCAAACCTGTTGACTGCCTCTCAGTATCATATTTGAGTTTCATTTTTTTTCCAATATAGTGAAAAAAAAAAAAAAAAAAAAAAGCAATGCCAGTCTACAGATCCCCTTCCACCAATTGCAGAAAATGTCACTAGTATATGAAAAGCTGCATGGTTTCCAAACTATATTGCCCATTGTCAAGTCTGGATCTTCAAAATAGCTTAGAACAAATAACCACAGTAGTTTTGATCATTTACAATAGCAAAACATATGCTATTGATTGGTGTAGATGTCAAAAGTAATTAAATATACACACACATATACATACATACACACACATATACACATGCACTATACTTAATTACCTTTTTCACCAATGTTGTAAAAAAACATTTGTTTTCAATCTTATGTGCTTTAAGGAAAGCACTGTGTACACTTGATTTTAAGCTCAAAGACAGGGCTCTCCATTCTTTTCTTATTTAATTTTTCTTCTTCATTTTGTAATATTGTTTTGACTTTATCTTACCCCTGTATAGCGCTATGAAATATGTTGGCGCGTTAGAAATAAAGGAAACAATAATAAAATACTATTGTTATTGGGGGAATGTGTAGATCAGCAACGAGAGATCTGCATAAATATTTTGTTTGTTATACAGCTTAGGGCAGCAAATGGTTCACAAGAGAAAATATACTACGAGAACAAACTATAAATAGAATATTGCAATAGCTAAGCAAAATGCTTTTAAATGTGCTTTCCATAGTGACTTTTTACAGTCTCCCAATGGACAATGAATGCACACATGTAGAACAAAAGCTATTTGAAGGTTTCAAAAAGGAAGGCGATTAAACACATATAGTGTGCTCAGAATGGCACCTTATGAACTGTATATACAGTTGGCCCTTTGGTATGAAGATTACAGAGTACCTAACTTCACTGAGCACAGATACTTTATGCAGCACTAATGTGTATTTTCTGTCTTTTAGAAAAAGGATAAACGTCTTGAACTTCAACATCAAACATCACTATAAAAAATTTCCAAACTGGACAATTATAGGCAAGACAACTACAGTACTGTTTTTTTTCCAGCCCAACTGGCTCTATAGTGCTTTATAAAAAAAAGTTGCTCACCAAATGCTTCTTTTGCCAGTTCCAAGTCTGCATCTTCCTGCAACTTCTTCAGTCGCAACTTTTCTGCCAGCTGTTCCTCTGAAGATAACTCTGGAGGTTGCTCAGATGTCTCTAACTGCAGAATGAGGGATGTTTAGAATCTCTATATGTTACTACGAACCACTCTTGCAACATTATTGGCTGATTTTACTAGTTCTAGCTAATAACTGTACAGCCTCCCACTTACAGGCACTGACACCCACCAAGCATCTTGCATTTTGTTGCTCACCCTTTTTTTCAGTTCCTCTTGTTTTTTTTTCTGTTGTTTTTCCTTCTCTTTTATTTTTTCCTGTAATTTTTTCTTTTCTGGAACTTTTTGTTCTGAGGGGAAAAAACAAAAAAATAAGCCAAAAAAAAAAAGGTATTTGTCTTATTCAATAACACCAAAACAAAACTTCCTTAGATTTAACCTAGTCAACAGCCATCCGTAACCCACACTTGCCAACCAATGGCACTTGGTATGTAGGGAATAGACAATTGCGACAGAAACACATCATTAACAGATTAGTGACTCATATCTATCAACTATTTATAAAGTTATTCCAAATTCTTGCCCACTGGACCATCTATAGCATTTAGTTACTCTATATGCTTAAAAACAGTTTTCACCTCACACCATAGCTGTAAATCTAGAGCAGCAATCTGCTACCCAACAGAATACTCATGTTATCGGTCATCTTATGCTACACATGATCACAACATTGTTTTCTGCCTGTGCACCTCCCAGTCTTCACCTGTTGATGGTTGTTGTTTATTTGCATCTTCTGCTGCCGCCGCCTCCTCTTCATCATCCCAATTATCCTGCACAGAAAGTGTAATGTTAGTCATATGGCTGCAATGTTTTTACCACTATCATTTATACAATCTCAGGTTCCATGCCCAACAAGTAGAAACGAGCAGAAAAGAGTATGAAGAATATCCACTACATATTTTTCTAAAATCAGTATAAAGTGGCACAAATGTCCTAGTTATTTCAGAAATGCAAAGCACACAAATATAATTGCAATTCGTTATTAAAAAATAAACTTTAAGATTAAAAACAGGGACAGTATGCCCATTTAAACTACCCAAGTGTTTTGTTTGCATATTTAAACATCTTATTAACAAGTGGTTGAAAACTGTTTTTACTCACCAAAATCTTCCAAACAGTCCCTACAAAGGTCTGCTCCCGTTGCCAATGAAATACTGTGTCTCAGCAGCATGTTGTGGGGAGACAGTCTTTCATTGGCTAATATATCTTGTACCTTCCAAGTCATTTTAAGTGTTCAATTAGTGATCTCAAAAACCAGGTATTTTAAGCATAAACTTACCTGAAAAAAAAAAGAAGTCTACCCTCTGTATGTCTTTAAGAACATTAACTCTTACAGTGGGGATGATCTACATGTAGTATGGTACTAAAGTGTTTGTATATTTGAGCCTAGTGCAGGTTGTTTTGATTTTACAGCATGTAGCATGCCCATAAGATATATTAAAAAAAGAATAAGATTAAAAAGTTATATGCTTTTAGATAAAGGAATTTACGGACATTAGATCTTTTAAGAATGTATGCTTAAAATATTAACTTTCAAACTGAATCACCTTCTAATCAATTTTTAATAACCAATTACAATTGTAATTATATGCATACTTTTCATTTACTCAATAACAGGATCTTTGCAGTAGCGGTTAGCTATATGCTCCATACACTATACTCTTTAGCACAGCATAGAAGTCAATTGTCAATGCAGTTGTTCACTTCAAGATATGAGGATCAGTCCTTATCTCAAGGCAGTGGCTCCAGCTAATGCTTAGATGGCTAAGAAAGCCATATGCCAAAGATAAAGAAAACAAATAGCTCATACGTCTCTTGAAGACAAAAAAACTGAGAAGTTAAAGTGGAGGACAGAGAGATATAATGGGGGGGGGGGGGGGGGGGGGAGATCCTGGGGTCGGTGTACCCTTTGTAGAAAATATATATGTCTCATTGGACAACATGTAAAGATTACAGCAACCTGTACTGGAACTGTAAATAACAAACAATTGTGATACATTGTTGTGTGTGTTCTGTCCTTCAGTTGTGTCCAACTGTGACCATATGAACACAGCACTACAGGCAAATCTGTCTTTCTGGTTGTTCTTATCCATATGGTTTTCATGGCAAAGATACTGGAGTATGTTGCCAGTTCCTTCTCCAGTGGACTGCGTTTTGTCTGACCTGCCCATCTTGGGTAACCCTACATGACGCTTAATTGAAGTACACTAGCCCCATCCCATGACAAGGTAGCAATACAGATACATTGAAGAGTCTATTCAGCCAATCATAAAAATGTTTATGTAGGATTGATTACAGAGACAATCAGATATTTAACTATTAATTGGTGTACTCTAGCATTGTTCTGCATGAGGATTAAAAATTTACACAGAACAATGCAGGAGTATGCAAAATAATAATTACATTAAAGAAACATCAATATATGATATTATAATCTTTGCAATTTTAATAACATTATATTTAAAATTATAACTGCTCAAAACATTAACGGACATGGAATTCTCCATCACAGATTTGTATGTACTAAAAATGAAACTATATTTTTACTGCGTGAACAAAATAGTGAAAAAGTACACTGTGGCTTAAAACTTACAAGGGGTTAGCTGACAAGGGCAAGCACCTATGATCAAAAACACATAAAAATGGCTTATTTTTTTAATAGAAGCTTTGGTCAAAAAAAAAAAGTGATTTTTAATTTTCCTTTTGGTGATCTGTCAAACCTGCACTGACTTCATTACAATTTCAGCTACTTTGACAGACAAGTGGTTTTGGCTATGTAAATCATTCTTTACAAAACAGACGGCAGCTATGAGCAGCAATAGAAAAATCCCATTTGTTCTAAAGTTTAATTTTGGTGATTTTTTTTTTTTTTTTAAAGTGTGTATTACTGCCTCCATATTACTTCAGTTTTCTGAGTCTTAAATAAAAAGTCTAGTTTGCATCCCTCAAACAGATTTTTGCCCTATATAATAGAAGCTCTGCAATTTAAATGAGCAATCACATATATAATTGTGGATCTTTGCGATGTTGGTCATGCACTTGCGTCCCTCACGAAGGGAACGGCGCCTACGAGCCTCACGAAGCAATCCGCAGATGCATGCATTTTGGTCACGCTTTTGCGTCACTCGCAAAGGGAGGCGAGCCGTTGACGCACGACTTCGGCCGCAACGAGCGCCAAAGGCACTCATTGCTCTGCGAGCCTCACAAAGCAAGGCAAGCAGTTGAGGCACGCAGGATTTCCAAACGGTCGCAACTGCAAGCCAAGAGCGCAACGCTAAAAACTAGCTAAACGATTTAAAAAACATAAAAAATAATAATATGAATACACTCACACATCACAGGTGGAGAGCCCGGAAGCCTGGGAGTGAGGTTGCATGTGAATTTCAGCCATATTTGGCTTTTTTCATCAATCCAAAAATCGCCTAAGCGAGGAAAAAAATGGCTGACTAAAAACCCAAAAAATTCTGAAACTGGATGAAAATGAGGCTGAACAAAGGCAGACACGCGGGACTTAGAAAATACACGACAGCAAAGACACCAACACTTACACAGGCAACACCAGGCATGCAGGACTTTGGCAGGGTTTTTTTTGTCAGTCAGAGCGCAACACGCACAGATACAGCAGACACAGAGGAGAAAGACATAGGGAGGAGATGGTGGAAAGAGACACATGGCATTCCCAAGCACAAAACTTGCAGGTTAATGAAATCTGCAATGAGCGGCCCCTACAGTAGGCGAGTGGAAAGGCTCACAATGAGCGTTGAAAGTGCTCATTGTGAGAGACACGCGAGCGGGAGAGGCTTGCAATGAGCACCGAAGGTGATCAGTGCAAAGCAGGAAAGTTGAAGTACATGGGGGAGAGGCTCGCAATGAGCGCCAAAGGTGCTCAGAGGAGCAAAAGCCTCACATTGAGTGGCAAACGGCATTGCCAGCCTTACAACTTTATTCCCATCATTTTTGACGGGCAGGTTCCGAGTGAATAATATCAACCAAACAAATCAAAGTGTGACAGTAACATCAGCTCCATGTCACTGTATGAAAGTTGGGCTAGATGTCTGGCTGTCTTCTCAGTATTTTGTGTAATTCCGAAATCTTTTATAGCTTGTTGTATGTTTAGTCATTCAGTCGAGTTTGACTCTCCTTGACCAGAAGGGGCACAGCACACCAGGCACATATTGTCTCTGGCTGCGCATATCCATAAGGTTTTCATGGCAAATATACTGCCAGTTCATTCTTCAGTGGACCACGATTTGTCTGACCTCTCTTATGTCCTGTCCATCCTGGGGGATCCTACATGGTATAGCTCACAGCTTCATTGATGTACACAAGCCCCTTCACCATGACAAGGTAGCGATCCAGAAGGGGTAGCTATGTTAAGCCATGCCATTTCAACACACCTTCACATCCTCCTCCTCATCCTCTCCCTCCCAGCGGTCTTTCACTGTCACTGCTCCAGTCTTCACTACGGGCTCCTCTGGCTCAAAGTCATCAATTTCTATGGGAAGAGGAGATAAAGAAGATCATTGAGTACCATGTGTGAGTGAGGGGCCCAACTGGTCATAGGGGGGACTGCACAGAGAGGGGGGAAGGGGGGCAGCAGCCCACATGACATTGCAGATACAGCATTAAATAGAACATTGTAAGGGTCCTACATGACAGAGGCCTACATGCGGGATGGAGTAGAGCGAGCCACAGTGAGTCTCACTACAAGGAGGAAACAACAATACATATATATATATATATATATATATATATATATATATATATATATATATATATATATATATATATATATATATATATATATATAAAACAGAGTATTGGGTGTAGAAAGGTATTTACATAAGTCACAGAGAGGGTGGCACAGAGTGAGGGGCCCATATGGCAGAGCAAAGGTAGTACTGCAAGAAAAGACTAAGAGGCCTAGTTAGAGTACGGTGAGTGCCTCCCTATATGGAGGGTCCCACGTGTCATACTGAGGTGTCCTCCCTGTGTGCTGGGCTATATGGAGGGTCCCATGTGTCATACTGAGGTGTCCTCTGTGTGTTGGGGTATATGGAGGGTTCCAGATGTCATACTGAGGTGTCCTCACTCTGTGCTGGGGTATATGGAGGGTCCCACATGTCATACTGAGGTGTCCTCTGTGTGCTGAGGTATATGGAGGGTCCCACATGTCATACTGAGGTGTCCTCACTCTGTGCTGGGCTATATGGAGGGTCCCACATGTCATACTGAGGTGTCCTCACTCTGTGCTGGGCTATATGGAGGGTCCCACATGCCATACTGAGGTATCCTCACTCTGTGATGGGCTATATGGAGGGTCCCACATGCCATACTGAGGTGTCCTCACTCTGTGCTGGGCTATATGGAGGGTCCCACATGTCATACTGAGGTGTCCTCACTCTGTGCTGGGGTATATGGAGGGTCCCACATGTCAAACTGAGGTGTCCTCTGTGTGTTGGGGTATATGGAGGGTCCCACATGTCATACTGAGGTGTCCTCACTCTGTGCTGGGCTATATGGAGGGTCCCACATGTCAGACTGATGTGTCTTCACTCTGTGCTGGGGTATATGGAGGGTTCCACATGTCATACTGATGTGTCTTCTGTGTGCTGAGGTATATGGAGGGTCCCACATGTCATACTGATGTGTCTTCACTCTGTGCTGGGGTATATGGAGGGTCCCACATGTCATACTGAGGTGTCCTCTGTGTGCTGAGGTATATGGAGGGTCCCACATGTCATACTGATGTGTCTTCACTCTGTGCTGGGGTATATGGAGGGTTCCAGATGTCATACTGAGGTGTCTTCTGTGTGCTGGGGTATATGGAGGGTCCCACATGTCATACTGAGGTGTCCTCTGTGTGCTGAGGTATAGGGAGGGCCCCACATGTCATACTGAGGTGTCTTCTGTGTGCTGGGGTATATGGAGGGTCCCACATGTCATACTGAGGTGTCCTCACTCTGTGCTGGGGTATATGGAGGGGCCCCACATGTCATACTGAGGTGTCCTCTGTGTGCGGAGGTATAGGGAGGGCCCCACATGTCATACTGAGGTGTCCTCTGTGTGCGGAGGTATATGGAGGGCCCCACATGTCATACTGAGGTGTCCTCACTCTGTGCTGGGGTATATGGAGGGCCCCACATGTCATACTGAGGTGTCCTCACTCTGTGCTGGGGTATATGGAGGGCTCCACATGTCATACTGAGGGTGCCTCTCTATGTGCTGGGGTATACGGAGGGCTCCACATGTCATACTGAGGGTGCCTCTATGTGCCGGGGTATACGGAGGGCCCCACATGTCATACTGAGGGTGCCTCTCTATGTGCTGGGGTATACGGAGGGCCCCACATGTCATACTGAGGGTGACTCTCTATGTGCTGGGGTATACGGAGGGCACCACATGTCATACTGTATGATGAGGACAGTGAAGGCCGCACATGATATATATTGAGGGCGGCACTGCACACAAGACGGTGAGAAGGCCAAATAGCCAGGGCCCGGCCAACTGACACCGTTAAAGAACAGATTAAAGCAATATAACGTTATCAGACAGTAGTATTTCGCCTGCCGGTCACTCACCCCAGTTGTCGGCCTCCGCCATGTTTCCCGCGACCGCTCCGGCTCTGTGTGACTGACTCACCGCGTCCAGCTGCGCGCGCAGCGCTCTCAGGCATGCTGGGACCAATACCGGAAATGCGTCACGAGGCCGGGCTGTCCGCCATATTGGTCCTCCCACCCTGGAAGCTTGGGATAGGCGAGCGCTCACTCCACCTCCTAGTGATTGATAGTATTACGTGACAGCCGCCACATTACTGGAGGGAAGATCCAGAGAACTCCAGACTGGAAAACCGCGTGTGGATTCATTCCATGTGCCACACATAAGCCGCCAGTTGGTCACGTGACCAGGCTCCTATCCATCATAATGTCGGTGTTGTTATCTTACTGTACATGTAGCTGTCACTGATAGGAGCTTTGTATCGAGTCTCTATTACCACTGAGAACTATAATCCCTACACAACGGACATTGATGTTCTCTGTAGTGTCTTCTATTTCTAATATATGTGCAAACCAACAGAGGTTAACTGGACATATGGTGTGTATTTATGTTACAGTAATACCCTGTGTGTGCATCACGTGTGCTGCCACATGCAGGAGCTCTATGTGAAAGTATAGCATCAAACTCTTAATTGTTTCTCCTTCTGTCCATATGATGAATAGCTCATCTATATAGTAGTATATGTATCATTTGTAAATGGATATAGATAAGAATATTTCTTCTAAATTGGCCATGAATAGATGAAGTGGTGGTTGCCAGTCAGATGCACTGCTGGGGGGAAGAGGAGATGGGGCCAAGCCCCACCATCTCTCCAGTAGGAGGGCCCTGGTGACAAACTCTGTCTCTGGAGGAGGGGGACAGTAGGGGTCAAATGCCACCGGTGCGGCTGATGGTCCTGCTGTTGACCCCACTGCCCAGATGACATCCTCCTCAGGACCAGGGCCCTCGGCTCCTTTACTCCTCCCCCTGCACCGGTTCCTGCTGGGCGGGGGCTCGGTCCCCTAGGTCCTGCTCCGATGGAGCCGACTCCCCCGCTGCTGGCTCACCACTAGACTCAGACCTCATGGAAGCTGAAAAAGAGAAAAAAAAGGTATATGTGTTAAGTAGGATTTATTATACATTGTTTAACTATCTAACATCTAGCCTTGGACTTGGATGATTATCTTAATTGCAACTATAAGTAGCTATAATTTGCTTGATGTTATCTATTAATTAGTTCTTGATTGTTCTTGACTGCTAACACTATCTTGATTCCGGCAGCGGTTTGTAGCTGCATACACTGCAGTGGGCACAACAATGCAATACATGGACTCTCTATTGGTTGATTACTGTTGTGATTTGTCAGCTTCATGGATTTAATGACTCATCCATCTATCCCTTGTTAATTCCATGGAGTAGACATGTCAGTGTCCTTGTTGGTCATCATGTACATGTGTAATGTGTGTGATGTACATGTGGTGGCATGTTGGAGTATGTGATATTCACCTGACATGGAGGTTGGCTCTTGCTGGGCCATCAGTCCTGAAACTCCAGTGGCGGGCAACTGCCTCAGAAGGTCCTTGGCAACCCTCTCCCACTCGTTGTACTTCATAGTCACTCCTTGGGCCACCACTTGGTGCTGTGGCTTGACTGTCCTCCGTGGCCATCCTTCTCCTCACCTTGGCCTGGACGTCATTAAATCAGTGCTTCTCAGACCTCACATGCCTTTCCACTGTGCCCACTGCTGTTACTGCGTCCGCTACCTTCTTCTATGCCTGGGCCCTAGGCCTGGGCCTAACTTCCCTCCCCCGCAAAGATAGGGGTCACTCACGGATTGCACAAAGAAGGACCAAATTCTCCTTGTGCATGTAGTTTGGGTCCCTGTGCTTGCCCCCAGCCTCTTGCCCTTCCGACTGTGGACATGGATCCTTCACCACTTTTTGTGCCGAAGGCCTGTCCCTCCACTGAACTACCACTCCCCTAGTATCAGGCTCCTCCCCCTCTGACCCTGAACTTGGAGTGCCTATCAGTAGGGGCACCCCGCCACCACCCACCTCCTATCTCCTCCGCCACTCACCTCCTCCACTGGGCCACTCTCCTCCTCCGACACTCCTCCACTCCCCAGGGCCACCTCTCTCTCTTCCCCACCTCTCCAATCCTCTCCCCTTCTCTCTCCTCCCTCCATAATTATTCTAAAAATAGTATAAGGATAAATCAAAACAAGTATTTTTGTATATATAAGGAAAAAAACATGTGTTTTAGGTGTATTTATGAACTGTTGGGGGATCAAGTGTGGGGTATAGGATCGGGGTGCGTGTATGGAGTGTCCTAGCTCTATGTGTGTTATTTAATATATGTGTATTTTTATTATGTGTAATCTGTAAATATGTGTAATCAAAATTTAAGTTTAAAATAGTTGTCAGAATAATGTAAAAGAATAAAACCATAACTTTCTGCTTTGATAAATCGCCTGCTCTCTCTCTATCACCTGCCACCAACGCCAAGACCTTTGTGAGAATCTACATCACAGTCAATGCTGGGGTGCGTGGAATGCAACTTTATAATCTCTCTCTGTCAATAATTTTCCACTAGCCCGCTTCTTCTTGGCTCAGAGGCCTGTGTCGCACTTTGTTATACCGTGATTAGATCGTAATCGCGGACCGCATCTTGTCCAGCCCATTAACAGCTTGCGGACGGGGGAAGGGTTTCGGCCCTTAAATTGCGGCCTTGTGGAATTTAATCGCTCTGTAACTAGCTAATTTCAAGCCTGCAGACCTACAGCTGGTACAAAGGCAACTGCGGGCTTACAATTGAATAGGGGCCTTTAATATAGCATTGGTGCTACATTAATTATAAAGTGCACTTATAATTACATTTACAAGAAACTGAAATAATCACTTTGTAAGTGCATTTATTCACTAGGGAGGTGATTGATGATAGTTAAAAATAACTTTTAATATGTACTAATTAAAATGCATATAAAATACATACTTATTATATTGGCATCATTATAAAATAAGTGGTACTTTAGAAAAATAAAATAATATTCTGCTAAGGAATACATTACCTTACAATTGGATTGCCCTGTTCTAGGATGAATAAAAAGCAAATAGTAGCAAACTGAGACGCTAGAACTTTTTAACAGAAACGTCCCGGTGAGGTCTTGGGCTCTCTACAGCAAAATATATCTCTAATGCATTTTGCTTGGTAGGTTTTTCAAGGAGGAGAGATCGTGATGACCGGAAATCCGCTTCCAGAACTTTTGTACGAAAATCCAATCTTATATGGGTATTATAAGCTAATATAATAATCCTGTTATATACACTTTCTTTTAAAAACAATGTATTAATATTTTATATGCTCTATACATTTATATATATATATATATCACATATTATAATTGTTGAACTACGAGACGTCATCACGCTTTGCGTGGTACGTTAACTTGAACCACATAGGCAAGGAGGCGATCCGTTAAGCCACTAAAACTCGCAGCACTTGGCCAATGAGCGCCAAAGGCTAAGCAAGAAAAAAAATGGCGGCCCCAAAAAAATGAAAACGAAGCTACACAACCCTGGAACGCGAAAAAACTCCCGACACCCGCGTACCACTTTGACCCAGGAACAGGAGGCGATGAAACACGCGGGACTTAGCCTCCAAAAACTTAGGAAACGCAAGATCGCCTTAGGCAGCAAGCACTTGACAAACGCGGGACTTTATTAAAAAACCAAAATACGAGATAGGAAAAATACGAGGTTAACGGCCGAACTGCGACACACAAAAATTAACAAAAAAAATACAACAAAAACATCGCACACAGCACAGGGTAACAGCCAGGACGTCTGGGAGTGACATGGAACGTGAATTTAAGTCCATTTTGCAGAGTTTCGCAGCTCAAAAATTGGCTAAGCGACAAAAAAAATGGAGACCAAAACAAATGAAAACGAGGCTACACGACTCTGGACCGCGCAAAACCCTGCCAACAGCGTATCACGTACGTACAAGCTACAAAATACACTATTACAAAGCACAGCAAATGCTCGCGAACCTTGTAGCACATAGGCAAACAAAGCTATTTTACAATCCTAACTTGCCACTAACAACATTATGCATCTAAATTAGTGCTTTACACAAATAAACCAATGGTTTGTCCCTCGCGCACGCAGCCTATTTCTAATGCACAGTTGGGACATTCATAAAACTATCTCCTCAGGCCAGCAACAGTCCCACTGGACATTATATGCTGCAGGACAATAAAAAGAGATTGTTACCTCTTCAGGCTATTGAGTGTTACATATATTAATTACAAAAAGGTAAACTATATTAATTATTAAATTAATTAGTATTTAAAAAAATATAGAGAGGAGCCAAAGGACATGCAAGGAGAGGCTCGCAATGAGCACTCAGTGCGAGGCTCGCAATGAGCTCCGAAGGTCCTTACAGTATAAAAAGCTTAACGTGTGCCAAACAGCATTACCATGGCTTAAAAGTTTATTGACCGTCATTTTTTGACGTGCAAGTCGCTAGTATACCATATAATTTGTGAATTAAAAGTCGACATGTAATTTGCAAATAAATTTTATAAATACGAAATATATCAGCTGTTCATTTTTCACTCTTTGAATTAGAGATAATGCTATAATTCGACTATAAAATCATATGAACTAAAAATGGTATGATATCTTAATAAATAAGTATTTGTAAACATACCAAATAATCAAAACTATCTCCAGTACCATGAATTACCATATTCAGAATTAGTCGAATTTGGCAAATATCTTAAAATCTGTAATTTTTTATCAATATTAATAAAGGTTATTGATATCAATAATATAACCATAATTATTGCCAAAACCCACAACATGCCATTCAGATACCATAGGGGCCCGTCTTAAAATACATTATCATACCTCGGTGAGGTCAATCAGATACTTTGGTCCTATCTAATATAATGGAAGATTACAGAATGGAATGCTCTTTTTTGGTAGGAAGCAGATAGTTTCAGTCAAAAGTCCCAAGATGTATGGTAAAGAGAAGAGCCATTCTGTATTGTTTCATAGAGGAAGTTCCAGAAGAAGGGTTTAAAGGATACTATTCAAACATATGTCTCCAAAAGCAAATGTGAATGGATAGCCGTTATAGATCTAAAGCTTCTCAACAAGAATCTGCATATAAGAAGATTCAAAATGGAGTCTCTGGTCTCCAGACTGGACTGTGTCAGTAGAATTAAAGGATGCTTATTACCTTATGCCTCTAGTTCAATCGCATCAAACATTCCTAAGAGATCACTTTTGGCAGTTTACATGCTTTCCATTTGGAATGACCACAGCACCCAAGGACATTTATGAAGACTGTATTATGTCTAATAGTGGATCTAAGAAGACACTATTCAAATCTTCCATTACCTAGAGGATATTATAATAATCTTTAAAAGGTCCTAGCATTTGTACAGATTCATGCTTACTTCCTTAATTTCAAATAAAGCAGCCTTCTTCCATCTCAAAAATTCACTTTTCTGGTTGCAGGATTCACCACCGGCACTGCCTGCACGAGTACATCTCCCAGAACAAAAAAATCCATTATATTTATTTTTCGTTATTCTATTTATTATGATTATAATAATAGTTTTGTAACAGTAATGCATTTTAGATTCCATTCATAGGGTATTAGTGTTAGAAACATGACAGTATTACTTATTTAGAGGATGAAGTAAATTAAAGTAATTGCTGATCTTCTGTAGGGCATGCTACACCATAAAATGTTTGGTTATTGTTAGTTCGGAAGTAACATCAGATATTTCCTGATTGAAAGTAAGCTTAGATATAGAATTTCTGGGTCAGCTATTTTTAATATTGATACACATTCTGTTTTGACTGCAACTGTTCACTTAACTCCTGTGCAAAGCAGAGGCAGTATAACATTTGTGGGTTGGCCCATGTATGTTCAATCTTATCAGTTGTCATGTATAGTATTTGGCTCTTATTTAAAAAAAAAAAAAGTGTGCATTTGTTTTCCCTGTTGCAGTTACCAAGAGAAGAAAACAAAGTAGTGAATTGTGGGAATAGCATAATAGCCAAATATGCAATGTCTCAGGGTATTTCTATTATATGCCCTTTATACTTGAAAATATGGAGCATTTGCAATGATAGTGGGTCCTTAAAAGCTTAACTATGCAGCTGAACTTCGCCTGACAGATAATACCATTCTTTTGATATGTATCATGGCTCAAACAACATTTACAATAATTAGGTAATTACACAATTGTTGAAACTGTTATTATTGTGTTTGGGACATCTAGTGATTGTCTGAGGGGATTTATGAACTCTGAAATTGATTCTGCTTATCAAGGACTTAAAACTGAAATGGAGTTGGACTGCTTTTAGCTTATTCAGCACTATGTAATTTTTGTTTTAATTATTCAAGATAAATAACAGAAATAATTAGGCTTGAAGTCTATGTAGTTACAACATGTTATCTCAAGGACAGTAAAATGGACACTGAAAGAACAAGCTATAAGTCATCAAATCATAAATTCTTAAAAAGACGGTGGGAGGAATGCAGTGTATTGATTGTAGAACCACTAAGGTATAAAAATGTCAGTTTATGTAAAAAAAATAAAAGCAGATGACTACAGTTATTGCTAATGCTGTATGTACTCCTCCAAGCTTAAATAAAAACGAAAACTTCTGACATTCGTGTCTTTCCTGATTCTTGTGAGGGTGACGGCAAGCTGGTAACAAGTTTTCCCCAACAACTCATGGTCATTCATTTTGTCTTAGGCTAATATCTAAATGCTAAGAAATTGAAATAATTAATTTGTTGTTATTATCTCTATAAAAAGTTTATTTTTCACCCAGAAGGCAACAAATTCCATCTCTCTGCTCCTCTTCTCTGTTTACTCTCCATATATATCTGTGTGATACTCTGCAACGTAACAATAAAACATTTACTTTGAACTAAAAGAAGCTACATTTTATTATTTTGATAAAATCTTTAGAAAGGTGGAGGTCGCACCCAGGAAGTGCTAGCATGAGCAGCTAGCAAGCTGGGCAGTGGCGCCAAACCTGCAGAGACACTGATCTCATGAGATGCTGAGTTCAGGGGATAGCTACCATGTGCAGCAATATCCTTTCAGCTCTAAGCTTCCCAACAAGAGCAGCTGAGTTCCAGGCTATTTGGGAAGACTGAAGATGGCTATCGGAAAGAGGAATATGATGCGTAGCTGAGACGTTTTTTTGCACCTCTGCTTTTAAAGAATATCCCGCATTCTACTTACCACAGGCTCCATGGTGACATTGTGGATGTAAGTGCCCCAAGACACGAGTCTATGCACGCCCATGCACCTGAATAAATCGAGGACTCGATATCCCAGTGGGAGGCTCCAGCGTTGCTGATACCGAGGTTGTATGTGATCAGGTCCAGGGTTGTTGGTAATGTATACCACTATATAGTCTGGTAGCCAGACTCATTATAGGCGATGTCCCAGTGAAGGAAGCACTATAGTCTTTAAGGCCCGCATATCATATAGCAGCATTGCTGCATTAACATTGTGCCTTCATCCAAACCTGCGGACATTCCCCCTCTCTAGTTCATATCTGATAGGTGTGACAGAGTTTCAAGGGAAAAGAAAGGGGGACTAAAAAGTGTCTGGGAAGCCTTGTGGTGATTAAGCTGGGGATGTATGATTGTACCGAATTACCAGCGCTGGGAAGCTTATTTAGGCAACAACATTATGGAAGGCTAAGTCAATAGGCTGGTGTCCAGTTTGTTGGACTGTGTGGAGCCCTGATCGCTGATTTTGCAGTATCCCTCTTGCTCCATTTGGAGGAGGGTGCCTACAGGACTCTTGGAACTCTTTTGTGAGTAGCACAGCTACCTGAAAATCTGCATTTCTATCTAAAGTGTCCCTATTGTAAGACAAGTTTGTTTCAAGAACGCCCTCACTATATGGAACTTTTCCAACTGGTTAGTACTCTGTTTTGAATTGCTTGAGAGAACTTTCTAGACGAGCCTTGTGGTGATTAAGCTGCAGATGCATTACTGTGCCGAAATATCAGCACTGGAAAGCTTATTTGGGCAATGACATTATGGAAGGCTAAGTCTATAGGTCGATGTCTAATTTGTTGGTCTGGTCTGTTTAATTTTGTAATGTTCGCGAGTAGCGTCCGAGTGTTGCGAGGCCGTAATGTGTGTGAACGTGTGTCGTATGTTGTTTGCGAGTGTCGTAATGTGTGTGTCGTGGTGTTAACGTGTGTCGTATGTTGTTTGCGAGTGTCGTAATGTGTTTCTCGTGGAGTTTGGTTTGCGCCGTGAATTTTGCGAGGGTCGCAGTTGCTGGCGAAGCGAGGGCACTGGGCCAGGGTCTCAGTTGCTGGCATGGAGCGCCGCAGGCGCTCCATGCCAGCAACTGCGATCCTCGCAAAATTCACGGCGCAAACCAAACTCCACGAGAAACACATTACGACACTCGCAAACAACATACGACACACGTTAACACCACGACACACACATTACGACACTCACAAACAACATACGACACACGTTCACACACATTACGGCCTCACAACACTCGGACGCTACTCGCGAACATTACAAAATTAAAAACACAATACATACACACAGCACATACATACAAAACTTACCTACAGCAAGAGGTAGCATCCAGGACCTCAAAAATGCAACTTACACCTTCATTTCACTCCAAATAAAAGAGTTTACACACGAAAATATTTGCTAAGCAAGAGAAACAATGGCCGCCGAACAAAATGAAAACGAGGCTACACACGCAAACACCATACGAGACACGTTACGACACATTACGACCTCGCAAACATCGGACGCAACACGCCGCCATACAAACATTTAAAACACAATAAATACACACAACACACACATAAAAAGCTTACCTACAGCAAGAGGAACCATCCAGCACCTCCAAAAAACAAGTTACACCTTCATTTAAATACAAATAAAACACTTTACACACTAAGAAAATCGCTAAGCGAGAAAAAAAATGGCCGACGGACAAAACGAAAACGAGGCTACAGCACTCTCCACACGTAAAACACCACAACACACTCGCAAAACACCACACGAAAATCGAAAACCACTACGAGGCACCAACGGACAATCCGCTAAGACGGACAACACAGAGAAACTGCCATTTTACGCAAATGCGGAAGTACACCACTACGCTAACGGTTTAGCCTCGCGCACGCACAGTATTACACTGCACACATTCATCACGCTTATAGAGCAGCTCCACACCACTAATGCTGCACCAACATCAAACAAGGTTCACGGATCTTCAACACAATGCTTCAAAATAGGTACAGTATATTCATTTATTAATTGATTACATGTTTACTATTACACACAAAACAACATTAGCTCAGTTACAATAACATTGCCGTCATTTTTTGACGGGCAAGTCGCTAGTGAATATTATTAATAATAAAAAAAACACCAAATAATTATTCACATAGGTAGTTCTGATTAAGCATATTAAAAAAAAACGTAGTGGGTTTAGAATCATGGAAATTGTGATTTTGCACAAAATTAATTTATGAATAACAGAGATGGGATAGCTAATGTGGGTCTTTTTATTGTAATAGAAAACGACACAAAGAGTAGAGTACTCTTTTGAGAAGTTTATAATGTGGGAGTGCATTTACATCAGGATAATGCATTTCAATAAAGTCTAAACATTAGTTGAACACACTTGCACTTTAATATATTAAAGTAGTAGGGGTTTTAGTAGATATATGAAGAGGGTTTAATTAAATATACAAGAAGTATTGACTTCAGGATTTGGAATGGAGAGCGCACATGGTCGTGAAAATTCCCTTTATTATATGAAATGTAAAAGTTGCACTGAAAATTCACGTTAAATGGAATATGGACACAGGGATGATTAATTTATCTTTAAGAAAGAGTTAGGGTAAAGTCTCTGTTTGGAGACAGGGTATTGGGTCATAAAAGTTTCTATTCACTCTTAAAGGTGAACATGTGAACTGATAAGCTATATGTTTCTAAGAAGTAACACCAGTAGGGGGAGGGAGAAAATATGGTTATTGCAAAGGTCTGAATAGGAGGAATTGCATCAGAATCATTAAGGTTGGGTGCGGAGTAATATTAATGTATCAGAATTTTTTAGATCTCCAGGGAGAATGGAGCATACAAAGTGAGGAGGATGGATAATATTAAGAAAAAGGAGCAAGTAGGATTGATATATGACTAAAACCCATAAACAGTTTTTAAACAAATGTTCATATAACACTCTGCAGCAATTTGGATGCTACTTCTGTCTTCTGCCGTCTTCTGGTCTTGCTTGTTACCTCTACATTGAGTGGGGAGGACATGTGGCACCAGAGGAGGAAATGTTTTTTGTTCTATGTGATAATGTCTGTTTTTTTATGTTTGTAGACATCCAGTCTGGGGTTGGTTTGGGGGAGAAGAGGTGGGTTTTAGTTAGAGAGCTATATTCCTTACAGTCATAAAATTACTTCGGTGAAATTCGTTAGTTAAAACGTACGAGGCTTTAATGTGCCAGGTAAGAGACACATCATTTTTAAGATGTTCAAAGAGGAGAGAGTGGATATTATATTTTTGCAGGAGATCCATTAGGCCATAAACAAAGCCCCTTTTGTTAATAAGAAGTACTTCTCATGGGGGTGCTCAATGTTCAAAAGGAAAACAAGAGGAACTGCTATCTTTTTAAATAAAAAGCTAGACTTTAGTGAAGAATTTCTGGAAACAGATTGTGAAGGACGATATGTATTATAGTCCGAATGGATCCATAATCTTAAATATACCTTACTAAATATGTATGCTCCAAACAAAGCCCAGGGCAAATTTCTTAGATCAACATTAACATAGCTAAAAAACATTCTTTTCAGGTCATCTTATAATTGGCGGGGATTTTAACATGTGTTGAAGTCCGTCTGAGGATAAAAAAGTGCTTATGGCTCCAGAATAGATCAGGATACTACACAGAAAGCCAAGCAATTTAATTAACTACTTTCTAAATACAACTTATTTGACTCATGGAGATGTTTGCACCCCTGGTAAAAGAGCACTGACTTTGCAGAATTCACATTCTATTCACATAGACATTCTACATATGTTACATTAGGTTACATCTTAATCAACAAAGCAGGCTTCAATAATGTTATTAAAGCCAATATGAATCCGATCCTCAGATCGGATCACGGAATGGTTTCCTTTACGCTGAAGATGGGAGTTAGGACCCAGACCACCGTGGAAACTAGGTTTTGCCTTGTTAACAGAGGTTCTGTGCGATTAAGCTCAACCCTTTGGTTAGCACACAAAGCTTTTATGAGAGGAGTATTTATTAATCTAAAGGCCCAATTACTTAAACAAAATGGTAAACTATTAAGGGAGTTGTACATAGATTTAGGGAAACTGGAAAGAAGCAACAAACAAAATCCTAATAGGAATACACTGGAGCAAATTAGAAAGATACAATGTCAAATTAAAAATAAATTAGATTTTTTTTTAGCAAAAACTTTAGATAGCAATAAAGTAGGAAGAGACTTAGCAAACAAATTAAAGATAAAGAACTCAAATAATAGGATAGAAAAAAATAAAGTAAATTACCAAATTATTACAAACCCAGAAAGGATAGTTCAGAGTTCAGGCCTTCAGTATTTTTACCAGAACATGTATAATCTAGAAACAAATGTCACTGAGGATGATTCTCAAGAGGGAAAAATCCTGAAATTGTTAGATTAAAAAAAAACTCCTTAGCATTCTGAAAGAGGATCTTGAGGTGCTAAATAGTGAAATAAGGGAGGAAGAAATCACCTCAGTCATATCAATGTTAAAGATTTACTCATCACCCGGGCATGACAGTTTTATTAATAAATATTATAGATTTTTTCAAAAGAAATTAGTGAAAGATTTTAATGACACTTTTAACGAAATTAAAAACTCTGACAGAATCCTGAGAGTACTTGAATCTCACGACCATGAAAAACTGATAATAGGGGGAGACCTCAATCTGACATTAGATTCTCTCTTAGATCGATCTAGGGGCCTAGACTTTGGTCGGTACATAAATAAAATGCAACAAATTAAGAGATTATTAAACGCTATAGGCTTAGTGGACGCCTGGAGAGGGCATCACCCAACCAGACGGGAATATACTCACTACTCGCATGTACATGGATCTTATTCCCGAATCGATACAATACTAGTAAGCGCGCCTATTTTTGATATGACTAGATCAGCCGAAATGAATGTATGCCCATGGTCGGATCATTCGGCGGTGACCCTGACAATAGACTTTGGCGAGACCCAGAAAAGCCCCTTTATCTGGAGGCTAAATTAAATTTTACTACACAACCCCACATTCCATAGCCAAGTAGAGAAAGACCTACGATTATACTTTGACATCAATGACACTACAGACGTAGGGATGGGCTGGATCTGGACTGCCCATAAGGCGTATATACGTGGCACCTATATTAAGCTTGCTTCGGCCTTTAAGAAGCAATGCCTGCAGAGGGAAACAGAGATCAGAAAATAACTCCAAAGACTAGAGAGACATAACCAGACTAACCCCTCTCCTCAAACAAGACATCAAATAGATAGATGTAGACTGGAATTCGACAAGGCTCTCTCAATGCGGACAGACAAAGCACTGAGGCGCACCACCCACCTATACTATACGAAAGCGAACAAGCCTAGCTCCCTTCTAGCTAGGAGACTGAACCCTAGACCCCTTCAGCAAAAATTTTTAAAGCTTAACACCGCAAATGGGTATCCCTCAGTAAGCCAAACAGAAATTAAACAGACCTTTGCGGCTTTCTATCAAAAAATCTATGCTGCAACTATCTGACAAGGCCCAGATGCGACCCAATCCTATCTGACATCTTTAGATCTACCCAAGGCCACGGAACAGGACATAAGCATGCTTAACTCTAACATATCAATAGAGGAGGTACTCAGAGTTATTGAAAATCTCAAATTAGTTAAAGCCCCGGGCCCAGATGGGTTCCCAAACTCCTACTATAAAACATATGCTGGGCTTCTAGCCCCCTATCTATGCAGGCTTTTCAACTCCATTCTGAATGGAGAAGCCATGCCACCTGAACTCAATAGGGCTGACTTGGTGGTGTTCCCTAAGGAGGTCAGGAACCCCCTGGAGGCCAAAAACTACCGCCCAATATCCCTCCTAAACGGCGATGTTAAGATGCTAGCAAAGATAATGGCGGACAGGATCTCCAAGTTTCTACCGGAACTAGTACATAAAGACCAGACAGGTTTTATCCCATTCAGACAAGCAACATCTAGCGCAAAGGGATGGTATCCCTCTCTGCGTCTTGGCCCTTGACATTGAAAAGGCCTTTGACACGGTAGAGTGGCCCTACTTACACGCGACACTGGCCAAATTTGGCTTCAAAAGACGCTTCATAAATCTGCTACGCTCTTATTATCATCTGCCCCAGGCGGCTCTAAAACTACCAGGGCCAAACAGGGAAACTATAGACATACAGAGAGGAACAAGACAGGGGTGTCCCCTGTCTCCGTTACTCTTTGCGCTGGCCATGGAACCTTTGGCCCAAAAAATCAGATGCACCGCAAACATAAGGGGCCTGAGAATCGGCCTCCAAGACCTCAAATGCTCCCTGTTTGCGGATGACCTCCTATGCACTCTGACATACCCCAAGAGCTCGATCCCGGCCTTGCTGACGGTAATACGTGACTTTGGGGAGATATCGGGGCTAAAAATTAACCTGGAGAAAACCGAGGCCTTAGATGTAGGAATACCATTGACAGATCTTACAGAATTGCAAAGGACTTATAACTTTTCCTGGCCAAAAACATCAATCAAATATCTAGGGGTTCATATTACAAGGAGGGTAGCGGGAATATACAAAGCAAACAACCCCCATTGCTTCAGAAATTAACAAAGAATATACAAAGCTGGTCAAAGCTAAACATATAATGGACGGGCCGCATCACGGCCATCAAGATAAATATTCTGCCCAAAATATTGTATTTTTTTAGGACCCTTCCCCTACCGCTAGATCTCAAAGATCTAGACAGATTGCAGAATATAATATTTACATTTATTTGGAGCAATAAAGCCCCGCGGATCGCTAGGCAGATGATGTATAAGCACAAAAACTAAGGGGGATTATCCTGCCCAAACCTCAGGCTTTACTACAAAGCAGCCCAGTTGGCCTTCCTGCCACTAACCCACACAAAGACACATCAACCCATATGGGTCTTTATGGAGAACTGGGAACTTAGACCGCACTCCTGGGACACGCTGATCTGGGACCCGGGGATTCATAAAATCAAAAACAAAAAGTACCTCACAAACACGATGATCAAACTCACGGCATCGGTGTGGACCTGGGCTTGTACCAAACACCAACTAGCGCCACCAATCACCCCTATGACTTCTATAAAATCCTTCCCAGACTTTGAGACGACCTTGAGCTCAATCTCAAAAAGGTGGTGGCTCTCTAGTGACCTTAACAGAATAGGGGCGTGGTATCACGACGAGTGGTGAAGAGTGGTGAATCACGAACAACTGGTAACTAACTTTAACATACCAACAGGGGAACTATGGTATTATAGGAAAATCAGACATTGGTTAGAATCCCTGACAAAAGACTAGGGCCCACCGAACCAGTGCTGGCTATCCACAATTTGTAAGAATAATCCCAACTCTAGAGGCACCCTGGGTCTCTTGTACTCCAGCTTTAACAAAACCAAACAAAAACAGAAACCCGCCTGTATGGCACACTGGGAACAAGACCTAGGCAGGGAACTGACTATAGAAACTTGGCATAGGATTACCCGAAATCTGACCAAGGGCTCACTTACCCATAGCCTACTAGAGGTCTCAATCAAAGTCCTCCACAGAAACCTATCTCACCCCATCCAGAATGCACCAAATTGACCCGACGATAAATAGACTTTGCTTTAGAGGCTGCCAAGCTACAGGAGATTTTAGCCACATTTGGTGCCACTGCACAAAGGCACAAGCTCTCTGGGGGAACGTGTTCCAACTATTTTCACAACTAATACATAGCCCACTAACACCCACAATAGAGGTTTGCCTGTTAGGAGGGAAGGCAGAGAACATATCCCCCAAGTGTAATGCACTCCTACAGTATTTTACTTTAGCCACTAAGCATACTATTGCCAGACACTGGAGAACCCCTACACTAAATCTAAATGATGTCATTACCAGGATAAACTTCATAATGATTAATGAAAAATTGACACATTACATGCAACACAGCTATCCCAGCTTTCTGGATATCTGGTCTCCCTGGCTGGACTCCCCACATAGTGCCACAGTTTAGCTCAGACCCCAGCCTCGGGGGCGACGGATGGGGCCCCAGAGCCTACTTGCGACCAGTGTTACTCGAGACGGTGAGTGTGCTATTTCCCCACCTACCCTTTCCCTCCCTCCTCTCTCCCCAGTTGATAATTTATTGTATTTTTGTTTTAGCTTGTGTAAAGAATAAAATGTTAGAAGACAATATAAAAGGAAAAGAAAAAAAAAAAAAAAGAGAAAAGAATTTGGAGAACACCAAAGGATACCTAGGTGATGTTAAGCAATGTGGTACAATTCCAAGCACAAAAATTATAAAGGAATTCCTATATGTACTAGATAAATATGATACAATAAGTATGGTTACTATGAACATTGCATATATTTGCTCACCAATGGTTGAAATGTATTAATCCACTTCTATTCTGACGCAAACTCCCTTTAATAAAAAGATGTTTGAAAAAACTCTGACAGAGCTCCTAATGAAATGCTGGAAGCGCATATAATCAATATTCCAAAGGAAGGTAGTGAGCTATTGGAATGCAAAATTTTCCATCCCATATCGCTTTTGAACTCAGACATAAAAATATATTCCAAAATTGTGGCTTTGAGACTTAATAAAATCATACTCAAATTGATTGGGAAAGATCAAACTGGTTTTATAATGGAGAGGCAGGGTACCTAAAACATCGGGAGACTGTTAAATATTATATCATATCTTAAGAACAGTAATACTCCATCGGTGCTTGTGTCCCTGGACGCAGAGAAGGCTCACACACAACCTAATGTATAACACTCCACCTCCAGTGGTATTTTGCCTTTATCATTGCCATCTTACACCTGTCACCCTTCTGTCTCACTCCCCAAACATACCGTCTAGGATTGTAAG
This sequence comes from Discoglossus pictus, assembly GCA_027410445.1. Taxonomy (NCBI): domain Eukaryota; kingdom Metazoa; phylum Chordata; class Amphibia; order Anura; family Alytidae; genus Discoglossus; species Discoglossus pictus. The sequence continues at coordinate 167,959,772 of CM050167.1, read as the reverse complement.
CTTTTCAGAGAGGGGTCTTCAACTCTATTACACGGTCTGTTGCCTTATTTTACTTTTATTTTTGAAGTGGAAAAAAATATCTTGCACCCCAGAATTGGCAACTATGTTTATCAAAGAAATAATCAGAGTTCTTGGGTAACCTAAAAATGTTTTCTTCTATAGGTCAGATTACCTGGCTTGATTATTAGGGTGCATTTTCTCCAGGCTCTGTGTCCACTATCCTCATTGCTCGGCATACCAGAGACCAATGGCTAAATGAACATCTCGACTAATCTGTTGAAAAATATCTACTCTGCTACACCTCCAGTTGATAGGATAAATAGGTGAACCGACTTCTATTGGTAGAATTTACCCTCAGCACTAGTGCACAAATGTTCGAAAGGGTCACACTTCAATTGCAATTTCATCATACAAGTTTTCCTACCTCTTTGACAACAGTACCCACTGTAAAAAATCCATCTTCACTACCCTTACTAATGCTGTACATCAAAAGAAATCTGCCATCCGGCTACAGCTCCTGTTCTAAGCTACCAAGTGGATAACAAAATATGGCTGTGTGCTCAACACTTCTGTCTATGTAAACCCTTAGCCATGTTGGGAACTGGTTATATCCATCTATTTATGATTCTTCAGTATGTCACCCATTCTGAGTAGTGTTCTCTTTCTCTCTTTTTTCCCATTGTTTGTATTTGAAATATATCCTAATATTTCCACTTCCAATTCAGATTTATTGGGAGGAAGGTCCCGGGTGAAGACGTTACACTGATATTATGCACAGATTGAAGATGTAAATTGTTTGGAGTACACAAGCTGCAAGAATGGTGAGCTAAAATTTACAGATAAGGAAGAAGTAAAACCTCCAGTTAAGTTTGTAGTGACAAAATTTAAGAAGTCAGTCATAGAGACTACAAAAAGTAATTTTTTTGGCAAGCCACTATGCAAACTACGGCATACCAAATATAATTTGTATGGATAAATATAGCAATTCATCACAGAGGATTTATCACACAGTATGACGAGTCTGACCTTTTAGATAATATTGTCATATATAGTGGAAATTATAAAAAAAAATGTTTTTAAGTGGATGAAGTGAACTGCCAATACTTATGGAAAAAAACAAAACACAAGGACACAAATATAATAAAGAGGCTTTCTTTATTTATTGACATTCCACTATATACTATTCGGATGGACACAAATTTATATTATGTATTTTGAGCTCAATCTGTTGTGCATATTGTAAATAACTGAATAAATAGAATTAAATGGCTGAACAGTCAAACCCAATCTTTCACAAGGCATATTATCTTAAGTGGTGTTGGGGCCTCATGTAACCACCACACCACTAAATTGTGACCTCTGTTGTCCACACCTTCCGGAAATTTAGCTGCCAGCTCCAGTTTTCACTAGTACTGTCCTTTTAATCAGTCTGGAGAATAATTTAGATGCAACATTGCATCATTTCTGTTTGCCATGTCTGCTATGTGATATCACTTAGCTGTCACTTATTCATCTTTAGTTTAGTCAGTGTAGCCTATTTCCTTACAATTACACATGTATTTTCATAACAACATATAATGGTGTCAAGATAAATGACTGAGAATGTCTGCTTTGCATTTCACATCATATTTTTTTTTATTTCTATTTTCTCAATCATCTGAACCGTAAACATGTGTTGTCATCAAGATTCTAATGAATGAGTTAATTTATGACATTATGTGCAGTGATGTAATTAGCCATGGAATTTGACATCATAAAATGTTTTGGAGGTAAAAGAGAGCATTAAGGTTGGATCATTACCTTCCAGATTTGATATGTTTTGTTGTTTTTAATTAGCTCCTTAACTATAATTCAACATAGTTTTGGGAAAAAAATATTTATATGTATATACACCATGTATATACATTGTAAACAATCATCAAAAAGGCTGTTTAGATGTTAGAGATCTTAACTGCATGCATAGCTTAGCATTTACAACAGTATTTACACAAAAATATCATTCTGAAGTCTTCATTTCAAAAGTTTGCTGTGTCTTTTATGCAGGTGCTTCTTGTGTACTGGCAAATATGGTATATACATACAAATTACACATCGTACTGCCACTGAAAGATGCTGCAGAGAGGCAATGGCAGCTGAATTCATGCTAAGAGCCGTAAGATCAAAAGACACAAAATGCCAAAGATCAGCATGGAAGTTCCTAACATGAATGCATAATGAATTAGTAGAGTGTCTGGTAGGAGCAGCATGTTGGAGAAGACGTCACCCAGTGAACAGCATATGGAGACCAGCAAGCAGAGTACAGCACAGGAGCAGAGGGCACAGTGAGGAGTGACTGGAGAAGGACATCCCAGCTGTAAAGAGAGGGAAAAAGTTCACTGTAACAGAGGCTTGACAAGACATCCTCATCTTTTGCCACACTACAGTTGTGACATGGCACTGTCCAAAGATTACAAGCTATGTTCAAATAAGGGCCTCTAAATGACATTAAAAAACATCTGGAGCCACATTAAGATATAACAATTAGTGTTGATGGCTAAGATTGTTTCTTGTTGGTGAGTCTCTATTTCTTCCCCATCATTATTCCTCTTTCTTTGCCTATCTGAGATCCTGCAATCTGTTCCTTATACTAGTTGTTATGTGGCCCTTGTGCAATGCTGATTAGGCAAGATCATAATACAGTCTTGTAGGAAATGAGGGAGTGATGATTGTACGGGTCTAGAAATGTCTGCATGTCCTGGGCCAAAACATGCTAATCATGGAATGGAATCCAAAACCTTAGCCATACACAACACAGAACCTGCTGCCTGCTCCATCCTCTAACGTGGCCTTTTCAGTATTTCCCTCATCAAGCAGAATGTCTGTACTGTACCCCTGTAATCTTGTGTCTCATCCACCTCTCCAGTGAGGACCAGAATGACAGCTTTCAGCTGATCCTCATCAAGCTGCTTTTTCTGCACACTTGTTACTGCAGCAGCCTGAGACCAGGAGAACATGAAAAGCTGTGAGGGCGAGAACACCACCTAGAGTGTGGGGTGACAAAAAGGGAATCACATATATAGTTGTGAGCGTACGAGTTGTTGCTAACGCTGCGGGCTCGCGTAGCGAGCCCGTGGCCCTCGCGAAGTGAGGGCCGCGACTCGCGTAGCGAGGGCCGCGGCTCGCGCAGCGAGGGCACTGCCCGAGGGTCTCAGTTGCTGGCATGGAGCGCCAAAGGCGCTCCATGCCAGCAACTGCGACTCTCGCAAACTTCACGTCGCAACCCAAACAGCACGACACACACATTACGACACTTGCAAACAACATACGACACACGTTCACACACATTACGGCCTCGCAACACTCGGACGCAACTCGCGAACATTACAAAATGTAAAACACAATACATACACACAGAACATACATAAAAACCTTACCTACACCAAGAGTGAGCACCCAGGACCTCAAAAATGCAACTTAGACCTCGATTTTACTCCAAATAAAAGAGTTTAGAGACTAAAAAAAAATCTAAGCGACAGAAAAAATGGCCGCCGAACAAAACGAAAACGAGGCTACAGCACTCTAAACTCGCAAAACACCACAAGAAACTCGCAAAACACCACAAGAAACTCGCAAAACACCACAAACGACCTACGGATATTCATACCACACAGTGCACACATTCAGCATGCTTACACAGCAGCTCCACACCACTAATGCTGCAGCAACATCAACACAGATTGCCAGCTCTTCATCACAATGCTTCAAAATAGGTACAGTATATTCATTTAGTAATGTATTACATATTTCATTATTATACACCAAACAGCATTAGCTACCTTACAATTTCATTGCCGTCATTTTTTGACGGGCAATTCGCTAGTGTGACATAAACTGCAGTGACGTTATGTGCAGTAATGCAAGTAGCCATGAAATTTGACATCATAAAATGTTTTTGAGGTAAAAGAGAGCATTAAGGTTGGAGCATTACCGTCCAAACATACTCAACATACATATTACTCACTATTCACTACTTCACCTGCCGCCACATTCCCCCCAATTTGTACAGATTATTCACTATTCTTTGACTTAAACACTCATTACTCACTACTTCCCTCAAACTTCAATCACACGCATAGCCCCTGCACACAGACATTAAAAGACCAATACTTACTGCAAACTTCTTGGGCTGGATGAGAGACACAGCAAGAGGGGAAAGGCCTTGAATCTGCTCCTGGACCAGAGCAGATAGTTCCATATCCTGCAGGCCAGCTATAAGAGAAGGCAAGTGAGAATGCTGCAGGAAGAGAGAAAGGAAAGACAGTACTAAGGAGAAACAGAAAAGAAGACCTATATGAATGGAGACATAACTGGGTGCAAGTACCACCAATAGGAAGCAAATATTAACAGAATTCCTAGGTAAATGTGGACATGTTTTTAAACACAAATGTTTCAAGACACCATCTTGGATATTATACAACTATTTAAGGGAACATCCATAAATTATCTTCCATGATGCAAATCATGACCTAACTAGGCAAAATCACAAGTCAAGAAGCAGGACATACAGATGAGAGGATATATCATCTAGGTTGTAAGGAAAAAGGACCGGGAATACCATAGAAATTTTAAGGGAGCGGGTATAAGATAATAAATACATGGCAATGATTGTAAATATAATTGAGCAGTCAAAAAAGAATGATGGAAAGTACCAATGCAGGAAATATAATTTGTATATAATCTGTTCCAGGTGTTTCTGTATTTATAGTTCATTAGATCTCACCGGCAACAGATCCCATCTCCCGAAAAATGTCTTCTGTCCATTCACTGACTGGTCCAAACATGTCACGGCATGTGCAGAGCCGTGTGAGAACGTACAGCTGCTCCTCTGTACACCTCAGAGACAGTGAGCCCAGATGCAGAACTGCAGAGCTGAAATATACAGGGCCATATCACTTACTGTTAAAACATACATAGCCACATCAAATACAGCTCATGCATACACTGTGGAAACATATAAAATAACAGGACAGCGTGCAGAGCCATCATTGCTAAAGGTTTCCCCACCAGAATTCTGGTGCTCTCAGTTGCTCCATGTCCGCACTTTGCAGGCCGCAAACTGCATATCCCAGTGTCACCAGGTCAATGGCATCTAAATCTTGCATTGAGCGGTTACGAGAACGCAAAAAAACAGAGGCCAGAAACTGCAACTGCAAAAAGCACATATTAATTATTACCCTTCTGCCCAAGGAGATATCCCACATTTAGCAGACAAATAGTACACTTGTGTTCACATTTGAACGTCTAAAACAAGTTAAAAAAAACTTACACTGCATTCTGGGAACCCTGGCAGGGACATGCAAATGTGTTAACAAAGGCTTCGCTCTTGCAATCCATTGCCATTTTAAACATGGCTTCATTTAAAAATATGCCTGCTGTATCACACAGCTTTGGGCAAAGCTATCAATCCCCCTTATCTATCTTATCACTCTCCCATCTCTCTCTCTCTCTCTCCCTTCCTTCTCTCTGCCCCACTATCCTATTCTCTCTCTCTGCTTCTGTATTTCACACCCCCTTTCTCTCTCTCTTGACCCCATACACACACACTCTCTCACTCCTCTCTCTCTTTCTCTCCCTCCATCTCTCTCTCACACATACATCCTCTCTCCCTGTCTCTTTCTCTCTCCTCTCTCTCTCTCCGACTCTCCCTCCCTATCCGCCTTCTATCTTCCTTTCTGCCTTGTCTCTCTATCCCTCTTTCCCTCCCTGCTCTCTCTAACATCTCATTACACTCTCCAACTATCCTCTCTATCTTTCTCCCCCTCTCTTCATTCGCTCTCATCCTCCCTTCACTCTCTCTCTCACACCCCCAACTTCCCTTCCCTTCATGCTCCCTGGTCCGGCAGCTCCTCTGTCAGTTTTCTCCTACCCCTGCTGGCTGCTCCTGTCCTCTACTCCACAGGTCAGAGGAGAGAGCAGGGACTGGGAGGCATAGGGGGCTTGGGGAAGGAGTGCCACAGGTGGTGGCAGCAGGTGGGCATTTCTGGCTCTCCCAAAGAAGTGCCGCCTCGGGCGGACACCCCATTGATACGCCACTGGGTGTTATTTTGTCCCAGTCTCCATACACTTTATACACTTTCATCTCTAACCCAAATTCCCCTTCACTGTTCACTTTTCACCTTTTTGTACCTCATTCTACAATCTTTCTTTCTCCCTTCTCTACTCCCCACAATTCCAATGTTTGGCCCCTCTCCCCTCTCTCTCTGTTCCCCATCCTCCTTACTCTCTTGCCCCTTTTCCACCACTCTTGTCTACTATATATCTTTACTCCTTTTAATTCTTTCTTCCATCCTTCCCTCTTTCCCCAAGTTCCAAAATGTTTATTTTTCTTCCCTCCTCTCTTTTCATGCCTTTCCCCTCTTTTCATTTTTCTTCCATCATCTCTCTTTTACCCTCTCCCTTTCCTTCCTTCCTTCCCTTTCTCTTCTCTCCTTCTCTCTCTTTTGCCACAATATTTTCCATCTTCATTCGTCTAGTCCATCTCTTCTTCTTTTTTTCCCTTTTCATCCCTCCTCTCTCTTCCTCGATCCTTCTCTTTCCCACTTTAACTCTCTTTTCCTTTTTCCTCCTTCCATCTCTGTCCATTTCCTTATTTCTTCAGTTTTCCCTCTCTCATTTACCTTTTCTTCCATTTTTCTTCCCCTTTTTAATTTCCTTTTTCTTGCCTTCTCTACCTTCCTCCTTCTCTCCCATTTTCTTCCCTCTTTCTCTCTCCCCTTCGTACTCTCTTCAATTCTCCTGACTCTCTTCCCTCTCTCTCACTTTCCTTCATTCTTCCTTTTTTCTCTCTCCCCTTACCTTTCTTTTCCCTTTTCTTCTTGCCTGCTCTCCCTTCATTTTTCCCTCTTTCCCACTTAATTTATTTTTTTCCTCTCTCTTTCCCTTCTTCACTCTCTCTTCCCCCTTTTTCCAACTTTCTTCTTCCATTCTCTTTCCTTCCTTATTTCCCCTCTCTCTTCTGTCTTTCCCACTCTTTCCCCTTCCTTTTAGTTTTAATTCCTCACTTGCTTCATTCCCTCTCTCCCTTCATTCCCTCTCTTCAATCCCTTCTTTCTTCCCTCCTTTGCTCTCTGCCCCTCTCTCTTTTCTTCCTTTTTCAACCTCTGTTGCCTCTCTTCTCCCCTTTCATTTTCCTTTTCTTTCCTCCTTCCATCTTTCATTGCTACTTCCACCCATTGTGTATTTTTTTCTTCCATCTCCCCTCTTTCTTTCCCCTTTCTTTTATCTTCTATTCTCTTCTCTCTCTGTTCTGTCTCCCTCTCTCTCCCCTTTCTTCTCATTTTCTTTCCTCATTTCCTCTCCCACCTACCTTCTTTCTTTCTTCCATTTCCATTTTCTTCCATCAATTTTCCCTATTCTGTTCCTACATTCTCTCTTCCTTCTCTTTCTTTTCCCATGAATTCCCTCTCTTACCGCCTTCTCACTGTACCGCTTCCCTCTCTCTTATATCCCTCTCACCCTTTCCCTCTGTATTTTCCTTTCTTCCATATCTTCATTTGTTCCCTCTCCTTTCCCCCTTTCATTCCTCCCTCTTCTCTCCTATTTCCACATTTATTTTCTATTTCCCTCATCCTTTCTCTTCATTCCCTTTCTTTTGCCTTTTCCCATCTTGTTCTTTCTACCTTCTTTACTATATTGTCCCTCCTTTATTCTCGATCCTTCATTCCCACTCAAATCTCTCTTTTAACCACTTTTCTTCATTCTTACTCATTCCCCATCTGTTTCACCCTCACTATATCTTCCATCCTGGACGCTCTACCACCTCTCATATCACTCCCGGCCCCCTCCCATCCCTCTCTCAAAATTATATTTTCCTCACATACCTCGTTTTCTCTCCCACTCTAACCCCTCTTCCTTTTCTTTCTCTCTGCCATCATCCCTCTCTCTTATCCCTTTCTCTTTATTCTTCTATTTCTCTCCCTCATCCTTTTCTCTGTCTCCTTCACTTCTTTCCTCCCTCCTTGTCTAATCTATTTAATACAGAAATTTATAAGGATGATTGTGTCAGGTCTGAAGTAGCAGCCAGCAGAGGTATCAGAAATGAAAGACCCAGGAGCTGGAGAGGATGATACAGGTCTATTGCAGAGCAAAATGACAGACCAGAGCAAACCACACAGGTGAATAAGAGGTGGGATAAGGAAAGCAGTGGATATATTAGGTAACATAAAAATGCAGTGTAAAGGGTTACATTTTTGCATTAGTAGATGCATCAATGCAGTACAGTACAGTACATACTCAATATATGTTGTGGGCTTATTCTGTAGACTATACTGGGTGTTAATTGGAGAGTACACGCATTGTGTTTGCACTATTGGATTTTTTTTTAGGAGTGTGCACACTATATTACTTTTACATGAATTTAACAAAGTGCACATTGGTTGCATACATAATACAAGTAATTAGAGGTTATAATATCAGTGAAGGGGGAAACATCTTATTTTAAAAAACATATTGACTAGGTTTGTATAAGACCTTGCATTGATTGGTGGAGCAATAACAGCCCAACACAGTTTTGTGCATTGAGGGATCCAATTTCTTTGGGAGGACCACCTGACAACCTTAAGTAGTAGCTGTGTGGGGGCACACTAAGATGAAAACTAACAACAAGGTTCTGGGGCACCAGGACACACAGAGTTGGCAGTGAAGCATGCAAACAAAAGGTGCAAGAAGCTAGGTGCACAGATAACTGAACAAGTGCATCTAGATAGGTTGGGTTGGTCAGCAAAATTGTTGTGGAGATAACAGTGCATTTAAAATGATGACTTTCCGGTCATGCTCTTATTTTATATGCTTTTTCTCACCTGCCTCAGGTTCCAGTCACTTTCTCTACCAAGAGCCTCCATTACCTGCAGGTCTCCAAGAAACAGCTGCTGAATTTGCCGCTCATTGAGCTTAGTTGCCAATCGTCCAAGACGAGCAATGAGGAGTGGAGGGAGGGTAGACACAGGACCCCCAATCTGAGAGCAAGAGAGAAGCAGTCAACAAAACCTGTCTACTTGAGCTATTGTAATTCTACCCAACAACATTTACAACATTATAACTTAATCATACCTCTAGGACTCTAGCCAGCAGTGTGGGCAACTCACTGGAGGGAATGTCAGGATCCTGGCCAATCATTTCAAGACAGTCCATAAAATCTTCTTGTGGCATCCTCAGGAGAGCATCCACTCCCCATGCAGAGACTGCACTTCCACGCAGAGTGCGGCACTCAGGAGCAGGCACTAAATGAACAGAGCAATTGAGAAATGGAGGGGGAAGCAGTGAGGGTAGACAGAGAATTCAGAGAGCCACACAATAAAATTTGCACATTTTCTCGAATCAACATCAAAGGCTTTAATTGGAGTTGCATCCAGTTTTTCAGCACACATCCACATACCTCTTCCTATTCACCCACAGTGCTTTCTCTCAGGTGAGAGAATATGCTAGTAAATGAGTAGAAATGATAGGTTTGGGGCAGCATACCATGCTCTCACCTGCAGCTCTCGTGGAAGCTAGCAATGAGCGGTGTAGAAGTGTGCGCTCTCTCTTTGTAGCCATTGCACGCTCTTCTGCACTCTCACTTTGTCTACAAGCAGTACCTAGAACAGATTTCCTCCACTTGCGCTCTTCAGAGAGAATCTGCAGTACCCACCGATGTGAGAGCGCAGCCTGTCGAAGAAAGTCATGAAAGAAATGGAGCAAAAGAGGAACTTACATGAATCAAGAAACAAAGAAGTTATAAGGCACAACAGGGGAAGTATAAGGAGAAGATATGAGGTAATAGAAATAGTTTATAGATAATTATCACATATAATAGTTATCGTAATTGCAAGTTGGTCGGTAACACTATGTTAAATGCTTTGGGCTTGAGCATGCTCATCGCGAGGCCCGTACGTGACTGGCTTGACGAGGCTGCAAGGGGCGCCAAAGGCACTCATTGCGAGGTCCGTAACAAACAGCTTACAAGTTTCGGACTTCAAAAACATTACGGGTTAAAGAGCCAAATTTTTTTCAAGCAAGTAACTCGGAAGCTGTTGGGAGACCGCCAAAATACGTCAATTAGTTAGAAAATGAACTTACAACCTCACACACAGCACAGGAGGTAAGGCAGGGAGCTAGTAAGTGAGGTTGCAAGCTAATTTGCAATTTAATTGGCGTTTTTGGGAGGTCTCTGAATGGCTAAGCGAGGAAAAAATAGCGGCTGTAAAGCCGTCATTTTTTTCAAGCCTGTAAATGGAAACACATTTCAGCCTTGGGGAAAATTATCAATTTCCAAAGCCTGCAAATGGTTTCACACCCGTAAATGCAAACAGGAGCACAGAGGTGGGAGAGGGCGACAAGAGACACAGGGGAAGGAGGCACTCATTGCGGGCCACAAAAGGTGAGGGTTGGCTAAGACCTGCAATGAGCGGCAAGGCCCATAAAGTAGAGGGGGGGGAGAGGCTCGCCATGGGCACCAAAGGTGCTCATCGGGAGGCCCCGCAAGTTAGAGGGGGGAGAGCCTTGCATTGTGTGGCAGCAGCATTGCCAGGCTTCAAATTGTATTGCTGTCATTTTTGATGGGCAAGTCACTAGTGTATAGTATATTATGCCTTATTTTCTAGTAAGCTCTAATCTCACCTTGTTCATGGACTGAAGAGAGTTTTCGGAAAGTAGGGGAACCAAACGATCTAAACGCTCTAAAACGTGAGACATCCAGAGTGTCTGACGCCTAAGAAAAAAAGAAAGCTAGAATCAGAGTTCCAGAAACAAAAACTCCCCAACACTTTAAAACAAACTCTTTCACTCCAATTCAATCTGCATCACTTATGTATCTCAGTCTCTCTGTATCTCTCCCCAGTCTTTTCTCCCTTCATACCCAAATCCCAGTGGCTCCTCTAGTAGCTGAGTCAGCAGTGGCTGTGACTCTGGGGGGTAACAATACTCAGTAACACTCTCCACTTTTTGGGTCAGGGTCCCACGAGACACAGAGAGAAAGGTTGAACCTCTGAGGAATGGAGCCAGGAAACCAAGGGCCACAAACTTTTCCTGTGAGGATGAAGCTCCAGAATGATCCTGTACACAGAGATATAAAAAACTAAAGAGGGCACAGACAAGGCAAATATTTAGCAGTGAGGCAAATATTCAGTTATCCCCTCACCATGCAGTGGGTCAGAGCATCAAGCAGTAAGACACAACGCTGTATCGGGAGCCCGGTCACAAATTGGGGCTCTGATTTCAGGCTCTGCAGAAAAGATCGACAACTCTGCTGTGCGAGGTCAGAGATAGCACGAGGCCTGGAAAAAAGAGATAATAGATTGTGAGAGGTAGAAATTGCAGGCTATGTTGTATTTTATTGGACTAGCAATAACACCAGCCATAAAACCACATTTAAGAGGTCTTTTTTTTCAAATATATTACGATTTTCAGATCATGTAAGTTTATGAAACACAATAGTTTGATACAATTGTCAAGTATCTTACTCTATAAGAAACCAATATGCATGCAACTAATTTGTTATGAGGGTAAGGCTAAAGGAAGAAGTAAAAAGTAATTAATGGTTACTATTACCAATCACCAGGCTTCCTTTTTTGTAATGTATATAGTGCACACTCCTAACTCAGTCTTTATTGTGCCTTCCCACTCTTAGTTTTCCCATAAATCATAACTCATTTATTCTTACCAGACAGTCAGCCCTATTAAATTCCCTCAACTTGTAAAACTGTATCTCGTAACGTAGCCTGCGCTACTTACGGATATTAAATTGGCATCGCAAAACTACCCGCAAACGACTTGCAGGTTAAGGGCGGAAAAACCCTACGGGTCGTCAAAATCTGAACTCTGTTGCCGCAAACCCTTTGATCTGTAAAGCCTGTAACTGTTACACTCCAATCACGCTATTACATTGCAACGAATTCCCAAAGACGCACTGGCGTTCAAGCCCATAACCCGCAAATGGAGGCCAAAACATTACGGCCTCCAAATCGGACCCGCAAAGGGTTTACTCAACACTGTAAGAGACAATATAAACACACAAGTGGACTTTAAAATATGGGGAAAGCATTAAAAGGCATTACAATTACTTGCACAACAATCCCTAAATTAAAAATAGGCATTTAAAAAATATTTGATTTCGTCATATATTGGAATGGTCATGCATATGCCAATATGAAAAGCCATGCTGCAACATGCAGAAAGCAATTAAAGACACACTAGCTCATTAAATAGCAACACAAAAACATGAAACTAATAGCATATTAACCCTTCCTCACTCACAGATGCGCTAATGTGGACCCTGGAATATATATATGATTGCATATACATCTCGCTCATCACATCTACATTGGGAAAACAAATAGTGGCCATATTACACCGCCACATCACATAGATGAAGTAGCAGTGGAATATTTTATTATTTGTTGTTCAGTCCTTAAGTTGTGTCCGAATCTCTGTAATCCTATGGACTGCAGCACATTTAGCTAGGTCACTACCTGTGCTGTTCCACAAGGTTTGCATGCCAAAGATAATGGAGTGGGCTGCCAGTTCCTTCTCTAGTGAACTGAGATTTGTCTGACATGGAGTGACCTAACTCGATGTGTCTATGTGTGTTCTCTAATTTATGTGTATTGGTATCATGTGTAATCTGTAAATATGTGTAATCAAGGATTAAGTGTAAAATCATATGTAATAGAATATAAATTAACAAAATCACAAAATACTACTCTCCAAACTCTCCTACTCTCTGTAACTGAAAACCAATGACCAACTCCGGGACCCACGTGCTACCTCAAAAGAAAATACAGCAAAGTCAATGCATGGGCGTGTGGAAGCAAATTTATCATCTCCCTCTGTCAATCAACTTCGGCTAGAACAATTTCTATTAGGCTGAGATTTCAAGCCCGCAGCCTTTGAGGGTGTGCCGATGCCGCTACGGGCTTCAAATTTAATGGGGCTGATTATCTACTATAAATATCATATACTTGTTCCAATTTATTAACAGTATTTTATGAAAATAATTAGCTTTTCATGCTTACAGTAGTAGTTTAAGACTTACGGGATCTCCACTGTGACCTGTGACCCCAAGCTACGCAGCAGTTCAGGAGTCAGAGTGTTTGACATCACTGTATCCAAGACACATTGTACCTAAGAAAGCTCATAAAAGGGATAAGAAGGAACACCCTAACTTGTATCACACACAAGACTCCTTCCCAACAGTACTGCAACTGACACCTCTCTATATCATACAATGAACAACCCCTATGACATATTTAATCTGACTATCACATATTCTCCATTTCTGCACACTTTTTTTCCCACCTAAATAACACACAAGAGTTCCCCAAACCTATTTCTCACCAGTCGTTGGGGCAGTGACACTCTGATGTCACGGAGGTATGTCAGAGTCTGTATGATGTCATCTTTGAAAAAGCTGTGCAGAAATGTACATTCTACACCAGTCACCAAGCTGCCCAGGGACCTGAAGGAGAAAAAATGAGGGGGTGATCAGTGTGTATAGTGGATAGCTAGCTCAGAATATGGCCTGAGACTAAGAGAGGTTTAAATTGACAGAGTAACATTTACAGATCTGCATTGAATAAATAGGGAGATCAGCACTAAGTTTTGTGAGTGAAAAGCATGGTGCATATATTAGTATGTTTGATATAATACATACTTGGGGGACAGTAAAATAGTTGCCGACTGAAAATAAGAATAACGTTTTTGGAGAAATTGAGAGTGGGAGAGAACTTGTACTAGGATACACAGGGACTTCCAAAGTATAGGGAAGAATACGTCAACTGTAGGAAGCCAACGCTTTACTTCTCTGTTCTCTTCTCTTTATACTCCAAGCCACTTGACTTGCATCTCTCTTTACCTATCATTACTTCTATGACCTTTTACATGCCCGTTCTACTCTACGTATCCCCCTCGCTTCATTAGAATTTCTCCTAGTTTTTAAATCTTCATGCACTCATTTTAGAGAAGCATACCACATACTTAATTCCACCATATAGAGGGGGAGAGCCTTGTATTGTGTGGCAAACAACATTGCCAGCCTTCATTTTATTGCTGTCATTTTTTGACGGTAAAGTCGCTAGTTATAAATAAAATATAATAATAGTGGTTGATGAAGAATATGTCTAGTGTGTGACATGAAGGGCCTGTAGGCCACCCCAGGGGGTTTGGAATGAGGGGCCACTTGACCGGGCAGGACCGGGTATGTGTAGGAGTTTGGCCCCATTAACGGCATTATGCTCCCAGCTAGCCATGTGTTGATAGGCCCCACTGTTGCCGATGTTTTCCTTTCATTATTTTCCATTTCATTATTTTCCCTTCCTTTATTTTCCCTTCTTTTATTTCCCTTTGCTCCCTTTTTCTTTCTCTCTCCCCTTTCCCCCATTCACTTCCCTCCCCTCCTGCACCGTCACCTGCTGTGCTGTCCTGCAGCATGTGCTGACTGCTGGCTGTGGCGTGGAGGCTGATGGGGACCGACCAGCGACTTGGGACATGACAGGCGGCATGCCAGCCTGTGGAATTGGCGGTCCCCTGGCCTCCGGAATTTATTATAGTATACAGCATGGGTTAATTAAGGATTTTATGGAATAGTTTTATATTATTATGGTCATCTGCGGCTCAGGCATCGCAGATAGTGTCACAGCTTATGCAGGAGCGGGAAGCTGAGCTTTATTACCCGGCGGTCCACCCCGCGGGAACATGTGATGTCATCAGACGGCGAGGAGCCCAGGGGGATCTAGGGATTTGCAGTCTCCTCATGCGGGCTTGCCACACAGCGTTAAGGGAACGCTGACTGACCGCAGGGAGACTATACGGCTCGGCAACTTGTCAGTGGGAGCTCACATCCTAGCAGCTCCCAGGGGCAATTTAGCTTTCACCCCTTAGCCCGGCTCTTGGCTTTTAGGGCCAGGAGGCAACGTACTTGGTATTAGGCATTATAGGGTTATCGCGACATGTTTTTATCAGTGGGAATATAAATAATCTAGTCCTATCATAGTGTAGAGTATATTTAGTATCATGCATGTTAGGGGTTCCCCCCATAGGCAGAGCATTTAAGGTCCACGTGTGGTCCAGGGGAACCAAAAACAATAGGTCCACTGTAGAAGGAACTGGCAACCACTTTAGTATTTCTGCCATGAATACCCAGTGTTTCAGGTCGAGACACGTAGTGTAGGCTCGACTGTATAACACACAATCATACGCTAGGCTAGGATGGGTCTGCTTTGCCCGGCTGCAGAGGGTCAGGCCTTGGGTTTCATCCGGGTACGTCGGTTTAATCCCCAGTGGTTTGAATAAGTACGAGTATTCATTGTATTTTCAATTTTATTCTTCTCTTCACACTATTAGGCGTGTCTCATATAATGGAAGACTTGAGAGGTCAGCTGTATGTTGTCTTAGGTGGTATCACTCCTTCATCTCCTTCGGTTGTATCAATGTTTATCATTTAGGGGTGTATTATAAGCTATGGTGATGGTGTATAGTGTTACTAGGTACTTGGCTTTGGAGTTCCTTCTAGAGTTTTGCAGGCTTGTCGGCGGAGGAGCAAGGGGCATGAAATTGTGTGTTTGGATAACACGGCTTCAGGGCAGGCGGTTTACTGTCAATTATGTATCGTCCTGTTCTGGACTACGATGTCAGACACGCTGTGCTTGGTACCGATAAGGAGCATATAGTGTAAAAGTAACGCAGGCAGCTGGACAGGATGGCTGACTGGTCCTTTTGAGGTGCGCAACTGCTGGCCGGAGTGCGTGGATAAGCAGTTTGGGCTCTGGGTACGCATCTAGGTATGCGAGCGGTGCATTGGCAAGGTTGAGGGTTCTCAGTAACCCAAGGCCCAAAGGAGGTGTTCCCCAAAGGTGGGGGTCAGATGGCAGCCTGGGGCCTCCAGGGAAGGGGCACTGTGATTTGGTCCTGACAAAGGAAGGAATGGAAAAAGCGAGTGGTAAAGGTGTACAGGAGATATGGCAAAGGGACTGGTAGCCTTTTCCCGAGGGCCGGAGATACCACTGTTCTGGAAGGAGGTATGTCATAAGGATGGAGCCTTGCGGGCTATGCAGCCATCTCTCCTTCCCGCTGATTTTGCCGGTAGCGAGAGGTTGGTTGGTATACAGGCAAGGTGTGGAGGCCTCAGGTGCCTGGTCTTGGGATCCAAAAGGGGATCATGTGTCCAGATGTGTTTGAGATCAAAAGGATGATCGTGTGACCATATGCTCGGTCTTAGGATCCAAAGGATGATCATATGACCATGTGGCTGGATACTACGGTTTATGGAAAGAGGTCTGGGACAAAATCGGAAGCCTTGCAGTTATGTACACCATCTCTTTCCCGATGGTCGGATGGTAACAAGAGGTTGGTTGGTAAACAGACAAGGTATGTCAACCTCAGGTGACTGGTCTAGCGATCCATTGTGATCAGGTGACCATTTGGTCGTGACAGTCCAAGAAGGAGCAGGTGGGTAGTTACAGTGTGAAAAGCACGCTGTTCAATGACCCTTCGCAGTTTACGGTTCTCTTGGACCAAAATCAGAACCAAATGGTTGGTGTGCCGTTTCTTACTTGAAGTAGGATCGATTTTCTATGATTATGATCCACAGAGCTGGAGACTGCAAGCAGCATTTGGGCGTATTCCGCATTGGAATTTGGTACCCACTCGCTTGGGCAAATGCAACCACTGTAACAGTCCTACAGGCTTTTTGGGAGAATGTGGTTTGGAGACTTGCAAGGTCGTGTGCGGTGAGGTCATGGGCAAATCTGACCAGGTAGGCGCTTTGCCTCAGTTGTCAATCATGGCCTGCAGCTGGGCGTCACCCCGGTTCGGATGGGAGTACAATCTGTGTCCCTGGATTAGGTAATGACATCAGTCGGAGGAGCGGGTAGAAAGTGGCACTTCCCACTTCCTACCTTGGTATTGACCCGAGTGGTAGTAGCGATCCTAATAACACACCAGTCCAGCAATGGGTTGTCAAAGCTAAAAGGATCAGGCATGGTCGTAGTTGCCTTATACGTCAATTTACATGACTGATCTGTGTAAGAAAGCAGTCGGATTTGAGTTCAGCACTGCTTGCGGTCAACTTCATGAGCAGATATGGAGCTCAGAGTGCTGGTGTTTTAAGGAGGTATGTGGCTGGCCATGGCGTTTGTTGGGGGAGTCGAAACCGCAAAAGGTATTCTGTGGCTTTCTCCGTGGCGGGTAGTGAGGGCAGTCACCGATACAGTGGTAAAATGGGTGAGATCCTACCCTACAGCGGTACGGATGTTCCAACACGATACGCCCTGGACGAGGGTTCAGGGTGTACTGTCTCTGGCCAGGCTCCTCGCCTCACATGGTTATGTTGATTAATTTATTGTTATGGTTATGACGTCTGTTTGTGTTTACCAATAAACGCTGTGGCCAGTTATCCTCCCAAGAAGTGGTCTGTGTCTAATCATTATATTTAATAGGTGATTGTGTATAAACCTCTTATGAGCACATACCAACTGGGCCTTGCTTAGGTCATAGAATCCTCAAAGGCTAAAGTGAGTAGGACAATGTGCAATGGTAGAATGAGACTTAGTGGGAGTCATAGTTGACAAGACCTACGTCTAGGGTGTGAGGGAGATGAGATTGTAAGAGGTGAAAGGACATGGGGATATGTAATATGTAAGGACAGAGGTTCATACACTCACCTGAGCTCCCCTTGTAGCATATGCCTCTTTGCAGCTTGACGGAACAGGAACTGTGTCTGCAACACAGAGCATAACTTATTTAATTAAAAGCAATATGCATAACAGTTAATCATAAGTGATAAGAAATATCATTGAATTACTTTGTAAGGTGAATGTGCTCTAGGGATTTTCATATACATCTCATAGATAATAATAAAAAGTAGTAGTTGTTTGCTGTCTACATTAAATTGACACAGAAGAGGTTGCAAATATGGAATAATTTAAATCTATAGATAATAACAAGTTTAATAACTGAATGTTATTTTAAAAAAATTGTCTACAATTAACTAGCATTCAAGTTTGAACATGTTAGCTGTCAATCAGCTTTTCTGATCCACCCACATGTATTCATATATCTTGGGAATGAGAGATCCTTACAAATAATTACTTATTATGTCCTTGGACTCTGCATCCATTGCATTGTTTTCAGTGTAACAACAAATACTGGGAAAGCTCCCTGTGGTCTGAGCATGCCCAATATGTTGTTTTGCATACAACTTACACTTAAAACACAAACAAGAGGTGGTGCATAAGCCACTGTCATGAAAACCTAAATTGCAAAACGGAAGAGAACGTTTTTTTATAACCAAAGTAAGCCTTCCATGACTAATAACAAACTGACTGTGAAAACAAGTTATACATCAAAGTGATTTATGCAAATACACCTTAAAGGGTCATTGCAAGTGTTTTCAATTATTTGTATCAATGTTTTTTCCCCCAAATGATGCTCTCCAAGCAGAAAACACTGATTCAAGTGTTTAACTGATGTGGTGACTTGCCCCTGTCAGCCAATTAGCAGTAATAGATAGACAAATGAGTTATTTGTGTCTGCCATTGAAATCTACAGGAGTATGTATGCTCTGTGCATTTCCTGTTAGTTTCAATGAGGTTTATACAGGTTTGACTTAATATTTGTCATGCAAAATACAACTTTGGTAATGTTTAAAGCATGCTCTTTTAAAGAAAAAAAAAATGAATGTCCCTTTAAGATAGTCTCCAGTTAATAACTGGGATATAGAGGCACTACTCCTGTTAAGGTTAGATCGTTCTCTGATCAGCACTTCTGACTTTGTTATTTTGTTTATGCAAATTACCCTTAGGGATTAGTCTCCCTAGGGGTGATAGGGGACTCCAGACGTGGACCCCTTGCTCACTGTGCCTTAGGGAGTACAGCTACACCTCACTGACGAGGACTATAGAGGGTGAAATGAATGTCCCTTTAAGATAGTCTCCAGTTAATAACTGGGATATAGAGGCACTACTCCTGTTAAGGTTAGTTCGTTCTCTGATCAGCACTTCTGACTTTGTTATTTTGTTTATGCAAATTACCCTTAGGGATTAGTCTCCCTAGGGGTGATAGGGGACTCCAGACGTGGACCCCTTGCTCACTGTGCCTTACGGAGTACAGCTGCACCTCACTGACGAGGACTATAGAGGGTGAAATGAATTTCCCTTTAAGATAGTCTCCAGTTAATAACTGGGATATAGAGGCACTACTCCTGTTAAGGTTAGTTCGTTCTCTGATCAGCACTTCTGACTTTGTTGTTTTGTTTATGCAAATTACCCCTAGGTATTAGTCTCCCTAGTGCCTTAGGGAGTACAGCTCACTGTGCCTTAGGGAGTACAGCTGCACCTCACAAACGAGGACTATAGAGGGTGAAATGCGTCTGGGGTTTGCTGTTTCTCCTGTTCAGGTTAGAATTGCCTGGTATTTCGGGGCCGGACCATTCTAGTGCGTGGGACCAGACTGATATACTACAGGATATTTCTCCCTGTGAAGGGCACAAGTGAGCTAAAAGAGGTTGCTCTCAGAGTGGGTTATCATGGTCATAGAACTCACCTATTAAGGTCATTTTGTTCTCTGATGAGCACCTCTGACTTAGTTTTTAATATCTAATTTTCTACAGGGGAGCTTCATGCACCGTGTGTGATTTTCTGTGTGATTGGATGCTACATTTATATGTGTGGCCTAAATTCTATTTTGGTTAATATTTGATTGAATACTTGTTTTATCACATTATTTTAGTAATTTACATTGGGTTGTTGTGGGGGAGACGCAAGCAGTCAGTTTTAGGAATATGGTCTCAAGGGGATCTCTAGGTCAAATCTGCTTCTGGGCCAGTGAGGGAGAGGAATGTGTTATCAATTTCAATCTTATCCAGTGATCAAACAAAGGCTTTAGACTTCTGCCTGTTCAATCCTCCCCACTGATAACTACAAACACACATCCCCAGGATTCAGTTCTCATGGTGTGAGATAACAAACACAACATGGATTCCTGTACAGAAACAGATAATTCAAAAATTCATATGTTACCAACCAATGTTTTATATTCATGGCTTACACAGCTGCTGCTAATGTTAGTTTGGTACATATTTCACAAAGAAATTTCTTTTTTTTTTTTTTACTGCAATTGTCCATTAATATGACTGCAGTTTATTAATATAAACTGCAGCTGTATAAATGCACAAGGTCCTCAATAAACTAAAGGATTGTTCAAAAGACTGGAGAAGCCTTTGAGACATTAGCAAGTGCAAATTACTGAAGCCTGACATCCAGTTTATCAGTCATGGAACAAATAGTGAATAAACCCAAAGATATGAATGAAGGTGAGTATTCCTAAGAAACTGAGGCAACTACTAGAAAAGTAGAAGAATGTTTTTGGGATGTGCATACTGGTCAAAAAGGAATCATTACATTTTCACTACCTTTGTTAATAAGTGCAATGTTTAGTGATGAATAATAAAAAGGATGTTAATGTAAATAGCATCGCTCAGTTGTGCCCTACTCTCCATGACCTCATGGACAACACACCATGCTGATCCACTTGGTTTTCATGGCAGAGATACTGATGTGGGTTGCCAGTTCCTTCTCCATGGGCCACAGCATACAGCTCCTGATATTCTCAGGTGGTCTCCCATCCAAGTACTTGCCAGTGTGGGCACCCAAAAGTGAAAAGCTACTAAAAGAGATACCTGTGTACAATAGGTGGGATACATGTAACACATTTTACCTGTTGCAGGTTCCACCTTGCTCTAGCAGCTCTGCTGAGGTCAGACAATATTTCATTGCTCTGTGTGCGCAGCTGGATCAGTGGTAGTGAGTATATCAGGGAGCCCATGTCTTGCAGTCTGTGTGTCACATTCCCTGTATCCTACACATATACAGGGCTGTGAGAGTGCTACACATGAACAACATATGCACAGACAGGTAATTGCTGCAAATAACACACACGTTGTTATTCATTCAAAAATAAAATAAAATTAGTAATTGGAAACAATTCAATATAATTTTTTAAAACCTATATGTCAACATTAGTGTTTAAGACTTCATGAGATATGCTTTGTTTCACTCTCTACCTGTCCAGGGGCTGGGAGAGGATCTACCCAAGTTGTAAAATGATAGGAGCAAATTAACAGCCTTATTAAATTGTGATTCGGCAAATTTAAAAGGGCTCTATATAAGCACAGAGCATATTTTTTTACAGAAGTTTTTAGTTAGTGAAGACCTTGCTTTTGGATAGAAGTTCACTAACTAAAGACTTCTGTAAATAAAATATGCTGTGTGCTTAAATAGAGCCCTTTTAAATTTGCTGAATCAATTTAATAAGGCTGTAAGACTTCTATAAAGGCTCCTGAGAAGTAAAAAAGTGAACACTGCAGGAAAACATAGTCTCTTGGATAGAATCTCCCTTACCGCATGGACATCCATGAAACACTAACGTTCAAAAGCACATTTTAGAAAGCTATATTGAAATAGTTTACTTCAAATACTAATTGTATTGCCAATCAGCCACTAAATACATGTGTGCCTACTACAGTGGTCCTTTAAACTTTTACACCACCCAAGTATTGTATAAAGTATGGATTATTTATTACACACACACTAATTTATAAACAGAATATTATAATTGTGCAAAGCTGCCCTGTTCTACTATATGGTTGCATACATTATATATACATACATATCTCATACAAATTCAGATATTGGATAATATAAACATTATCCACAGTAACGGTATAACAGCTTATACTTCTGACTTTATTCATCATTTATTTGAATAAAGTCAATATTATCCACCAGCGTTTGCTAAATAATGTCAGCAATGGCCAAGTAAAGTCTAAGTAAAGATATTATTCATAACGTGATCATTAACTAGATAATGACAATATCTATAATACATGTTCACACTTGTGTAAATAGATCACATAGCAAGCACTGAAGTCCAAACATATAGAAAATAACTCCCTCACACCAAGCCCCACTGTGCCATATACAACTTCACAAACACACCCATAGTGTACGGAGGGCAGCTAGTCTCTGCAAGGGACTGAGTGACTCTGCATAGGTGGCCAGTGTAGGAAGAAGATCTGCAAGCTGATTCGTTGATAGCTGCTGGAGATAAGAAGGGCTGACCCCCAACACCAGGGAGCCCAGATTTTGCAGCACAGCATCAGGTATCTACAAAAGAGCAGAGAGGTATATTAAATGCAACATAATAGACGTAGGACAAGCAAAGGTACTGTATATATGGTATGTACAGACAGGATTGATATGTGAAATGTGCCTATGTAGAGTGATGTCACAGGTGTATTTGAAATGTGCATGAGTAGACCAGAACATATACTTTATGAATTCTCGGTCATAGCCTGGGCTATCTATAAGGCAATGTCATAAGACTGCAAGTAGTTTAGAGAAGTAGGTAACAATATACAACATTAGCAGCTATGTAAGCCATAAGCCCAGAAGTATAATAAGATAATTTCTCACTTTAAGGAGGACCTGATTGCATATAGAATATTCAATGTTTTTGTCTTGGAGCAAGAAGAGTGGTCATTTCTATTGAGCAGTGAAAGTAGGGGTTCATTCTCTCTGCCTATCACTGTCCGCTATATGCTACTCCACATGATGTGGTCTATGGCCCTCATTCAATTGCAATTTGGCCAATTGAATAGGGGTCTAAATAAGCACATAACATATTTTTTTAAAGAAGTTTTTAGTTGGTAAACATCTATCCAAAAGCAAGGTTTTCACTAACTAAAAACTTCTTTTAAAAAAAATATGCTATGTGCTTATTTAGACCCCTATTCAATTGGCCAAATCGCAATTGAATGAGGGCCTATGTGATTATCCTGGATTAAGGGCTCGTCTCCATTGTCTAACAATCAATATATTTTTTGACATTGAGAGCCCTTATGAATTATGAATCGGAAGTAATTGCAAAGTTTGTATTGTACCACATATTATTGAACTCTGAATATTAATCACCATAGTATTGTGCACCAGGTCACCTGGGGCTTCATGGTTTTTAATACAGCGCTTTTTGAGTTAATAAAGTTTATATGTTCTATAGAATATGAAGTAGGGGAAAGAGAAAGAAATTGAGGATTTGTTATCTTATTGGAGTCAAGACTCATTCTCAGATGCAGGCAGTTGCTCTTGAAGCTGCAAATCCTGCTTTACCAGCTCTATACCAGTTCCCTAGTGCACTGGACAGGAAGGGTCCATCCATGTTAGTCTCTATACACAAGCAGCTAAAATACAATTTTCACTAAAAAAATGTATGTTGTTTGCTTACACTGCTTCTGATGTTGTTAGATTGTTATATATGGCACAATCATGTGAAATGTTTCCTAAATAGTTTCACCTCATCTGTCCCTGGGAGAGCAGAGGCTTAAACACTGGCTTGACATCACGGCTACAGGTGAGGGCCACTTTATATGTGTTGCTCACATATATAGGTGCTGATCATAGGGATCCAAACAATTATCAACTGTTACAGAGTGCTAACTTAGGCTAGCTTGTGGTATAATATAGCTTGAGCATGGGAATAGATAATAGGCTTATTAAATATAATATCCAGAAAATACAGACTGATCTGGAAATTGCTTCATTATTATATCTGCTGATGGGACAATAATTTTAATTTGTATAAAGGAATGTGACAGACGCATGTAAATATAAACTTACAGTTCCATTGATCAAGATTTTCTGCACAAGCTCCCGAGCCTGATGGAGACAAGTCAATTAGCAGGAATCAAAGTATTGACATGAACATGTTATGAAAAATGTCAGTAATTCTAGCAACAAGAAAAAATGTCTATATATATATATATATATATATATATATATATATATATATATTTATATATATATATATTCACATATAAGTCAACTAAAATAGTAGCTTGTGAGTAACAAATGCGTGGTGCATTCTGCATAGGCGTTACTAAAACTAAATTCCAGAAATCGTGCATGCAAGGTAGTGAAGTGTCTGTGCATGCGTGTTGGAGGCAGTGGATGAGCCTGGGGAGAGAGAGGAAGGGAGATATAGAGGGAGGGAGAGAGTGAGAGGGAGGGAGAGAGTGAGAGAGGGAGGGAGAGAGTGAAAGAGGGGGGAGAGAGTGAAAGAGGGGGGAGAGAGTGAAAGAGGGGGTGAGAGAGTGAAAGAGGGGGGGAGAGGCGTGGGAGAGAGAGTGGGTGGGGAGAGAGAGAGGGGTGGGAGAGAGAGGTAGAGAGAGAGGCCCCCAGAAAGTAAATATATAAACACAGTATCATACAGGCAAACAAATATAATCACTGATGCTCACAAACAAATTGATTTGTGTGTTTATAAAGTGGAGTATACATAAGGTTACATAGGAACACTGACTCACACAGATATATACATAGGTACTAGTCTAGTTCATACCTGAGCAGGTGTCAGTGTAGCCGAACCCATGAATGGCAGTATTGACAGTAGCTGATCTGGCAGGAGAGCCTGTAGAAATGTGTCACCAAGGGCAGACAGCACAGGGGATAGATCTAAGAGAGATTGCCAGCTAAGAGAACGTGCATCCTGCTTGTACAAGTCACCATATATAAGATCCAAAAACTGCAAAGACATGGAAGAAGGTATACAACAGAATCAGAGATCCATCATCTCACCAACATGGTGTATACTGCCTGCAGTTTGCTATATATCAGGAGTAGTCTGTGGTTTGTTTTCATATTCATAAATGTCCAAATGTGGTTGTGAAAATGAGGCCAATGTCCATACTTTGTTTAGACATTTACAAATATTTTAAAACTTTCCCTTTCCAAAGGACAGTATAAGGTAGTTTACATTATGAGAGAAACAGAGACTATTTTTTCTTTTTTTGAATGCCCACACACTTCAGGAGACAAAGATAGTAAAAAATAAAAAGTAAAGCGTGGAGGACAGGATCAAAATGATACAAGGTTCCAAGATGTCCTGCCTATTGACTATCCTAGTGTATCATGCTGTTCTTAGAATAACAGACACATCAGCCTACACTTTTTCTGTTCAAGCTACCGCCTCTCTATCTCAACCAAACAAATCTCTCCTGATCATTTTCTTACATTATTCCATTTTGTTCTCTCTGTGCCTTCTCAGAACCTGTTCTTTCTTCTCAATGTCTCCTCTAACTCCTAAAATGTCTCTAAAATCTTAAGTAACCCTACTCCTTTCCTCACTACTGTTTCTTCCAGAATAGCTTTTTTTCCACACTCCCCTGCTTCAGTTCTCTCACACACAGGGTCTCTCTCCTCACCGCTGTGTCTGGAAACAGATCTCCTCTCATCACACACGCTTTGATGTTGGTTTTTAGAGAGGAGAATATCTCCAGATCCTGACTGTAACCTTCTAGGTCCTCCACAGTGGCCTGACACACACAAGGTCCCATTCTGAGAAAACAGAATGCAGAGTCAATATATGTTGCACAGGACACTTTGACCTCTAAGGCACATGGTAAGAAACTCACAGCTCTATGTCCAGTAGTGTCACATTTGGCATCTGTAGTACTTTCGAGGCAACAACCCTCTGATAGGGGGCAGGTAAATCCAGAGGGAGAGAGGGAAGAATAAGCATAACCTGAGGGAACAGAAACAAGTATAAACCAGGCTGATATATATTGGGTAGTTAGAACAGACAGGAGCAATATAAACAGATATGAGAGAGATAAACAAGTACACAGTTAGGGATTGGAAGAGAGACAGTAGTGCATTTTCTGTCCTTTACTAAAGGCCTCCCTTCTACTAAGTAGTTGTCCACTATCGGTCTATAATTGACCAGTTACCAAGATGCTAGCTGGGATATATCCTTATTTCTCATTACTCCTCTGGTTACTCATTCTTCCTTAGCAATCACTGATCATATAGTGCTTGATGGTTTATATCCCTAATAATCAAACAGACCCATAATCCACACCTCGGCTACATTATATATATCTTCCTCTCCCACTCACCTGTTGTCCGCTCAGCTGCTGGAACAATTTCAGTGGAAGCAGTGGGAGGAGACGTCCAACCTGCTGAATAACTGAATCAGGCAAACTTGAGATGTTCTCAAACATGGGAGATCTTAGAAGCCAGAACCCAAGAGCAAGTTTCTGATCAGCAGTGAAGGAATCATATGATTTGCTGAGAGCAAGGAACCTGGAAGATACAAGAGAGAGTGAGATATGAGCATAATCCCCCACCTAACATCAAAAAGATTTATCAGCACTCTGAAATTGGGGGGATAAATGTGTCCCTCAGTGGTCTCTCATTTGGAACTTTATGTTTTCTTTAAAGGGAAAAGCATGTCTGTCTTGGACTATTACTAGTTTATCTGTTGTATCAATGTATCTTTCTAAGACTAACACATCATATGTTTAGCGGGTGCATGCTATTTGGTTTTAATACAGAGATGTAATTGATGGACATAGATGAGAAGGATACACATAAATCTGCATATGTCTCACAGACAGACGTACACCTCGTTGCTGCTGTGCAGGGTAGGAAGTCTGAGTATTTCATCTGGATCCAGGTAATGCAAAAAGGGAACAAGGTCCACAAGAAGGGCAGGCTTAGAGTTCACCTGACTCTTAAGCAATGAAAATACTAGAGTGGAGAAATATTCATCTGGTGCCTGGGAGAGAAAAAAGAAATTCATCCTCAAGAGAATGTGATAAGGGGAAAATGAAGAAAAGCAATTTGTAATATATAAAAAAAATTCAGATTAAATGGTACTGATCTGCCATCATAATGTTTCTATGGTTCTGTATTCACATTCAAGCTGCTTCTACTGAGAGGTTACTTTATCCATAATTTCAAGGCACAGCCATATAAATTAGTGTGTATCTGTAGAATAATTCTTTTTTTTTTCTTTTTTTCTTTTTTTAATTAAACATACAAAAAAAGAAAAAACATCAACATAAAAAACAAATACAAACATATATACAAAAAAAAGTGGTTTCTTTAATTAGGCAAACATAGATATCATACAAATTCAGTTAATTAAGGAAACTTTCTAATACACTTTTAAGTTCCTACCTCTCCCTTCTCCTTTCATTTCCTATCGCAAAAAAAAAAAACAGGGGGGAAAAGAAAAAATGGCGATGGCGTTTCTAGAGAGGGACTGCAAAATCAAAATTCGTTTCACTTATGATAAGTCAGAACTACTTCACTGTAAATGTATTTTCCTCTTTTCCAAAAGGAAATTCCAACTATCTTTTTACATCTAGTTAATTTCCGATCTACAATAATTGTCTTAAATTTTCCATTTGGTTATATTATTTTTAATTAACTCTGCTACATTGAATTCTTTTTCTAATGCCCTGTTCCTTTTAAGTGTAATTAAGATATCATTCCAAAATGGAATATTTTGTTTGTTTCAAGCTATCATCCATTTTGCAATTGAAAACATTTGCAAAATGGAGGCTTGTGCTGGATAGTTCAATCCAAGCGGCATTATGTGTAAAATGGCCATTTGTGGTGACGGAATAATAGTTATACCTAATATTTGTTATATATTATGAAAACAATTCCTCCAGAAGGTGTAAATCCATGGGCATTCCCACCATATATGCAGGAAAGAGCAGAGGGAGTCACAATCCCTCCAGCAGAGATTTTGATCAGATTTTCTTGAGAATTTACTGATTTTCTCGGGGACAAGGTACCATCTATTTAAGATTTTAAACTGGACTTCTCTTAATCTTGCATTTTTAATGCATTTGTCAGTTATAGAGAGCTTTTTTCCACATCTCCATAGGAAAACATAGTTTTAAATCTCTTTTCCAAATTTTCATATTTATTGTTTTACCTTTTTCAAATGGTTCTCTAATAATTTCAAAGCATTTAGATATTATGTGCTTTCTATTATTTTGTTCTAGCAACTTTTCAAAGTTAGTTAATTCTTCTCATTTTGTATAACACAAGTTATGTTTTTTTAGTGCCATTTGTAATCTTAAATATTCCAGCCAATCTTTGTCTATATTGTACAATTTAACAAAATGACCAAATGGTGCAAATTCTGTCCCCAAATAAAGTTTTTGTAATGTGCCAATTCCTTTATAGCATACCTTTTGCCTCTCTATTAGAATCCACCACAGTTTCAGGATACATGCTTATACTTGGAGCCGTATCAGTAGGCCAAGAGATTAATATCCCGCAATAAATGCTAGAACAATGACATTGTAAACTACAGCTAACAGCAAGGATTGAACCATCCGGCCCACCAACAAAGTAGGTGGGCCGGATATCCCACTAATATTCTCAACCTTCGCTCTGTCATATTGGGATCTCGGATCTACCCCAATTACAACAATAAAGAATGGGGAAGCATAGAAAGAATCCACCTGCTAAAAAGATCACAAACTATTGTAAATCTTCAGGAGCCGCTAAGGAGATTGACTCAGATCCCTCAGAGGAATCGGAGGATGAGGGGAGTCCAGCCTCATCGCATCGTGACATGAACCTCTCTAAAAGCTACATGGCCCAAATTGAAGGATTGTTCCAATCTTATATGTCTAAAACGGTGGAGGCAATTAAGAAGGATATTAGCGATTTGGGGCAGAGAACCCAATTATTAGAGGAAATATCAGATCAAATTGTTGAGGCCCAAGAATGGGGCAGGGTTGAGATCAACCAAAACTCCAATAGAATCACAGCTCTGGAAGACAAGTATGAGGACCTGGAGAATAGGTTGCAACGACACAATCTGAGTATCCCAAGATCTGTGCTGAATCTCCAACAGTATGTAAAAGAAATGTTTGGCAAACTCCTCCCTGACATATCTGAGCCTATGCTTGAAATTGAGAGGCCTACAGGGTGTTGGGAGCCTCAAGGAACCCAGAAATACCTAAGGGTTTTATTATAAGGTTCCTTAGACAACAGGCTAGGGACACTGTACTGGCTGCCGCCAAGAAAGCAAAAGAAATCAAAGGCCCAGATGACTTACCACTCCTTGTCCTTGCTGATCTCTCTCCCATTACCTTGGCCAAATGCAGGGAAATGAAGCCTGCCCTGGAAGTCCTGATTAAACACAAGATCTTATACAGGCGGGGCTTCCCATTTGCTATTATGTTCCAACATGGAAGCAAATCATATTATGCCCATTCATTGGATGCCTGTTGGTCTACTCCCAAGCGTCTTAACCTGATTACTGTGGAAGAAGGACCGCATGGATTTACCCATCCCCAAAAAACAGTGGACAAAAGTCTCTCGCAATACTCGAACAAAAACCTTGTACGTTACTAAAGATGACCGCCTGCCCTCGTCCAATAGACGGGCCCCATGTTTACAGAACTTGGAGAACCAAGCTCAACCAGACCCTGTTTGACCAGCTATCTGATGGAGGACAACATTGTCTGGAAACACCATTTTTTTTCCCTCTGGATTTGGATTACGACTAGGTGATCCAGAGCAAGAACTCATATCCTTTATATGTTTGAAAAGACTGACAAGTATGGTTTAAATGTTGCTGTTATTTCTGTTCCTCTTTTCTTTTTCTTTCCTTTTCTTTTTTCTCTCTTTCTCTATGCTGACCAATTTTTTCTTGATATTTCAAGGGAAACTTACCCTATAATGTTGCATCCCCCCCTCCTGCAGTTTCTATTAACCCCTCCTGATAGGGGACCTATGGGTGAATGGCAGGTCCGTTCCCCCTTCCCAAAGGTGCCAGGGCAGACGACTGGCGTAGGAGGTTATGTTTATTAGAAATTGGATGTTTTCTTGATTGTTATGTTTTTATTACTGTTTTGTTTTTCTTTTCCTTCCCCCTCTCTCTGCACTAACTGCTTCAGGGGCTCTCCCAAGTCAATGATACGATTCCGGAATCCCCCTGGCCTCTGCATATTCCCTGACTTCCGTTTGAACGAGGTATGCAGGTATGACACTATAGGCTTCAATAGAGACTCTCGATATGTCTAATACAAAATTTAAATTCATGACCCACAATGTTAACGGCTTTAATTCTCAATTTAAAAGAAGGAAAGCCTTCCTATATTATAAAGACACTAGGCCCTCCATATTATTCCTACAAGAAACACATTTTGCCCGTAATCATAGACCTAAGTACTTAAGCAAAGATTATTCTACCTACTACTCCTCCACTCAACACACTAAAAAGGCGGGCGCCTCTATCCCTATACATTGTAATTTCCCTTTCCAGCTAGACTCTAAGATTATTGATAAGGAGGGTCATTATGTTATTCTCCATGGGACGATACTGGAGACTAGAATCACCCTTGTTTCTATTTATGCACCAAAGGCTTCACCGCATAAGTCACGGTTACGAATTTTGAAACTCCTGGAGCGCGATTCAGCTGTTTTTTTGGTAATAGGGGGGGACTTCAATTTGACACTTGACCCACGTCTAGACCACTCTACCACCCTAGCCTCTGACCGGTTCTCCAATAAAATTAGACAAATAAGGAAAGTACTGAGTAATCTGGGCTTGATTGATGCATAAAGAGGACATTATCCCAACAGAAGAGAGTATACATACTATTCCCATACCCATGGGTCTTACTCTTGCATTGACACCATCTTAATTATCTCTGCCCTGCTGTAACGGTAGACCTGGATTTGGGCTTGGCTTTTAAAACCCCATATGCATGGAAGCTGCGCTCTCGGATCAAATTGAGGCCAACTTGCACCTTTATTTTTTTTTACTTTTACATTTTTTAATGTTCCAGGAGATTTGGACATTGGCTGGATATGGGCAGCCCATAAAGCCTTTATTCGGGGCACCTGTATAAAATTGGCTACAGCCTACAAAAAAACTATGTAAATTGAAAGAATTAGAACTCTCTACTAAATTGCAGGAATTAGAACGTCAAAATCAATTTCACCCCACTTCTAGCACACGCCGGCTAATTGCTAAATGCAGAATTGAGTTAGACAATATTCTGTTTAACAGGACAGAAAAGGCCCTTAGGCGTATGAACTACCTATTCTATGCAAAGGCTAATAAACCTGAGTCTTTCCTGGCCAAGAGACTTAATTCTAAGATCTCCCATTCTCGAATTTTGAGGATTAAAACAGCGAAAGGAGAGGTTACAGTTAGCCAAAATGAAATTAAACAGACTTTTGCAGACTATTACCAAAATATATATCTGTCCAAAACTCAATCTAACATAGGAGTGATCCAATCTTACTTAGATACGTGTGATCTCCCTAAAATTACGGAACAGAATTTGACTACTTTAAACTCTAATGTAACGATCGAGGAGATACACAAAGCCATTAAGAGTCTTACGTTGGGTAAGGCCCGGGGACCAGATGATTTTACCAACTCTTATTATAAAACGTTTGCGAATTTACTAGTGCCCCATCTATAAAAATTATTTTATTCTATCTTAAATGGTGATAAGATAACCCCAGAACTTAATAGGGCAGATTTAATTGTTTTTCCCAAGGAGGGGAGGGACCCCCTAGAACCTAAATATTATCGACCAATATCTCACATGAATGGTGATATTAAATTGCTGGTCAAAATCATGGCAGATAGAATCTCAAACTTCCTTCTGGACTTTATCCATAAGGATCAAACTGGCTTTGTTACTTATAGGCAAACGGCAGATAACGTCAGTCGGACTTTAAATATAGTACATTTAACAAAGCAAGACAAAGTTCCGTTATGTGTTCTGGCGTTGTATATGGAGAAGGCCTTTGATACTCTCGAATGGCCTTACCTATATGCAACATTGGCTAAATTTGGTTTTACTGGGAGGTTCACCAACTTACTCAAATCCTTCTATGATCTTCCGCAGGCCAATTTAAAACTTCCCGGGTCAAACAATATTAATAAAGTGACCCGGACAATTGCATGTTCTTATCACTTTTAAGCGGTTTCTGTAGGAGAGTTGGCCAGTGTGTTTTTCCCATTCCTCTCCTTTTCCTTCCCTTTGTTTATTTTTTATTTTTGTTATCTACTGACTCTCGGATGTTTAGCTGCAAATGTTGGGCACAAAAAAAAAAAAAAAAAAAGACAAGAATTGTTTTTATAGGTCACAGATCTTTATTTTTGTATGACTCCACATTGTTGGACAATTTATTACTGTGTTGTTTACCTGTTGA
Organism: Discoglossus pictus; assembly: GCA_027410445.1. Lineage (NCBI taxonomy): Eukaryota > Metazoa > Chordata > Amphibia > Anura > Alytidae > Discoglossus > Discoglossus pictus. The sequence continues at coordinate 167,927,721 of CM050167.1, read as the reverse complement.
CCTGCTATTTCTTTTTGTATTGCTGTAATTTTGTCTTTGTCTTTAATAAAAAAAATTAAACCAAAAGAATATTTTGATTTCAATGCTTCTTTAATCTCCAGTCTTAGATTCATATCTAGTATTTCCGGTTTTTGAAGGTTAAGTTTATAATAAGAAAAAGACTAAGTTAATTTAATACTTCTTGTAGATATATCAATGACTTTTTAGGTTTTGTCAACATTAATAATACATCATCAGCAAATAAAACTATTTTCTGTTCTATTTAATTAATTTCAATCCCTTTTATGTTCTTTTAGGATCTTATTAATTCGGCCATTGGCTCCATTAGTAAATAAGACAGGGGATAAAGGACACCCCTGTCGCGTCCTGTTTCTTATCGGGAATCTACAAGATGTAAATCCCAAACTACATACCATTGCCTTGGGATTTGTATATAGGGCACCTATAGCTAGGCATCCAAATTCCCCAAATCCGAATTTGTCTAATGTAAGTTTCATATACTCCCACCCTATCCTATCAAATGCTTTCTCTGCATCTAAAGAAGTTAACAGGGTGGAGTATTATTACTACCAAAATACTCAATAAGATTAATTCATTTGTGTGAATTATCACTTCCTTGCCTACCTGGAACAAATCCATTCTGGTCTCTCGCAATTAAGTCTTTAATTATAGTTTTTAACCGGGTAGCCAAGATTTAGAGCTTAAAATCTGTATTCAAAAGAGAGATAGGACTATATCCACTGCATTCTAAATTATCTTGTTTCTTTTTTATTTCATTGTAAAGGTCCAGTAGATGCTCCGAAATAACAAGCTTGCATATTTTATAAAAGAGGTTGGTGAAGCCATCATGTCTCGGTGACGTATATAATTTAAGCTCTTTGATGGCTTACTCAACTTCAGCCACTGTAATGGCTATATTAAGATGTTCTAGTTGGGACTCTGAAATACTCGGAAGAGATATTTTATCCAGAAATTTCTGAATTTGTTCTGTTGTCGGTTTTATAAATTGTGAGTTTACTATCGGGAATTATATAATTTAGAAGCAATTTGCAAATGTCATTGCGATATCTGTTGGGTTACTACTGATTTTACCGTAACTATGCAAAGTTTCTATTCTTTTCCTAGTTACTTTATTTTTGATTTTATTTGCTAATAGATTACTAATTTTATTTCTGTAATGATGCAGCCTCGGTTGAATCTTCCATACAGATCTGTCTGATATAATTTGATTATTTTTTTTGATTTTAGCCCGACACTATTTAATTTTACTTGAGAGAACTAAATCAGGATTTTATTTATTTAACATTTCCCATTTATATAACTCAATATACAACTTTCTTAAAGTGGTTCCTATTTGTTTCTTTCTTATACTATTCCAATTGATCATAATACACCTTATAAAAAAGGTTTTTTGTGCATTCCACACAATGGATTTGTGATCAACCGATCCTATATTAATTTAAAAAAAAGCTTTAACTTCTTTTAATTTTCTTTTTTATCCTCATCTTCGAGTAAAGAATTATCCATTTTCCAACAAGGAATTATAGATTTATCTATTTCCAAATTGAACTTGACCAAAACAAAAGCATGGTCCGGAATGTCAGTTGGGCCTATTTTAGCTTCTATAACTTTTGAAATCAACTTAATGTCTGTAAAGACATAGGGCCTCATTCTATTATCGGCCGTAAAACGGCCGCAAGGCTGCGATTCCTTGCGGGGGTTCCGTTATCTTGCAATTCAATTATACGGCCCAAGGATCTCCCCTTACGGCCGGCCGTATATCTTGCAACCGGCCGTAAGCTCAGAAATCTTTAAACGCAAAAATAAATTAAAGACTGTAAAGCTCTGTAAATGCTAGGGATCATAATGGGGGACATGAGGATTAATATCAACCCCCTCTCAAGCTTGCACATCAGCCCAAATCCGAGATTACATTAACTGTTTATTTTCCGGCCGCAGCGTGGGCGGGTCTGAGGTGCTCCAAGCCCTCTGGACTTTTTACATGGATATGTGACATAAATAAAAAAAAATATATATTTACGGATTTGAGTGTAGGGGAATGTTGTGCTATTAATGCCAACACCTACAATCACTTTATAGTCTCATAAGAGTGCAGGATGGCTTTATTATGGCTTTAAAATGTGCTTAATTGTGTGCCTGCGGGACCTTTTTTCTGCAAGTAAGCTGCGGCTCGGTTTTAGCCTTGCAGAGAGGTTTCCCGGAGAAATTGAATAGCAACCGGGGCTTTCTTGCGGCCGAAACTCTTGCGGCCGTTTAAGATGAAAGGCTTTCCTCCGGCGCGAGCGGCCGCAAGGGATAGCAAGGCGCCGGCCAGAATCCCCGGCCTGAAGGGAATAGAATAGCCGAATAGCTTGCGGCCAGTCCTTGCGGCCCCACATCTCCTACGGCCGTTAATAGAATGAGGCCCATAGTCAATTCTTGTATAAGTATGATGTCTCCCTGAAAAGAAGGTATCATTTCTTTGATCTGGACATAGAACCCTTAATGTGTCATAAAGATTATATTTCAGAATACGCTTTAAGAATTGTTTATTTTTCCTTTTAATATTAGCATCACACTTTGGATATTTTTAGGATTTCCTGTCCAGTAAAAAGTTCATTATTAGATTAAAAGCTCCTCCGATTATAGAAGTTCCTTGTGCATACCTTTTCCAACAAGCCAGTGCAGAGTTAATAAATTAATTCTGTTTATTATTTGGTGAATAAGTATTTAACAGTGAAATATTTTCTTGGCCTATTTTTCCAACGTATGTATCTTCCGTTGGGATCACATATGACAAGTTCCTCATTCAACAAGAGATCCTTATTGAATAGAATAGACACTCCTCTAGCTTTTTTCTTGAAAGTTGAATTATATACAGTATCAAACCCATTAATGGCAAACTTTGGAATTTTGTCTTTTTGCCAATGTGTTTCTTGTAACAATAGAATATTTACTTTTTCTCTTTTCGCTAATTTACCTATATGATTTCTTTTAGCAGGGTGGTTCAGACCTTGACAGTTAAAATTCAAGATATTAAGAACCATTTAACATTATGGAGAATTGTGAATCTTATTCTCTCCCTCCCCAAAAACGCCACCCAAAGATAAAAAATAAAAAAATAAAAAAAGGGAAAGGGGAAGGGGGACCAACAAGGAAAACAGACAACATAATCTATCATCCTACACAAATAATTCCTCAACATATTCCGATTGTCACCTCAATCCACCTCTGCCTACTGACTTCTGATAGGCAGGACGAATAAAAGGAGGATCTAAGTGGCAGTGGGCAAACTTAAAAAAAAAGTTTGAATGACTTGGCGGTGGTCTTTCCTGTAACTTTTATCTCTTTATACATAATAATTAATTGCCCTTTAAATAGATTAACTTATGCAGCCTTTTATCTATACTATTTTATTTCCCTTTTGCACTATTTCTTTCTTACTTTATATATTTCTATAGAGGGTTAATATAAACTCTTACAAAAATTTCTGCCACTGATCCTTATTTTATTTTCATATATCTTTTACCCCAATCTCTAAATAATTTAATTTCCCTCCTCTTTATCCACTCCTCTTACACTTCCTCCTCTTCATATCAAAATTTAATTTTTAAAATTTTAAAAGAAAAAAGTGCTTTAGTGCCTTAGGCCCTCATTCAATTGCAATTTGGCCAATTGAATAGGGGTCTAAATAAGCACATAACATATTTTTTTAAATAAGTTTTTAGTTAGTAAACATCTATCCAAAAGCAAGGTTTTCACTAACTAAAAACTTATTTAAAAAATATATGTTATGTGCTTATTTAGAGCCCTATTCAATTGGCCAAATCGCAATTGAATGAGGGCCTTAGACTCTAACTCTTCTTTATATTTATATACCTTTTAGAAAATTTCCCCAGTATCTTTCCCTTTTTAATTACTCAATTCTCAATAGTGTTTTGAGTGTCAAAAACAAAATTATTTACAAAATGTTATCCAATTCTGGTTATAATCGTGTTAATCACACACAAAAATTAAATGACCAATTATCTTAGAATCTATGAATCTATAACCCCCTCCTATTCTCTCCTTAACCTTTAATTAATTCACCTTAAGATTACAAATGTTATAGATATTTAAAAAGTGTTTTTCGTGTCATATTCGTTTAAAAAATATAATAAAGTGCTTAATAAAAAATAAATTTCTTCCCATAGAAATTATTAAATACTACACTACTTTTACTAGCTACCAGTTTAACCGTGTGTTTATAACATATTATTGTTTACTAATTATTATATAAATAATGATATAAATAAGATATAAATATATTTAAGTGCTTTGTGAACATATACATTTCATTCCATAAATAGTGATCATATTGTATCGTTTTTTACGGTCATATTAGAACAAAAGGGGAAAAACAGTGTTTAAATATATAAAATATTAACATCAAAATACCTAGTTCCATTTACAAAAAATAGGTGAACAAGTTTATCCAATTCTTTTCAAGAAGTTTCCCATATAACTATTAATATTTCCCTATGTTCTCCCTCATTAGATATCAGAAACATAAACATGTATTTTATGCTCTCCATTATAATTATGCCATATTAAGTAGGAGCAGAGGAAAATTCAAAGGAAAACCAGAGAGGGACGTAATTAAAAAAGATTCATATACTGAATTTTTCTATAGGAATATACAATACCTGCAGGATTGTTACGTTCTGATATAAGATGGTAAGCAAGAGTTTGGCGCCATCAGGACTGAGACTAGAGACCACAGCACTCAGGTCTGAAAGGGGTAGGCTGAAGAATTCCTGAAAGCAAAGGACTGGGTGAGTATGTGCAATTCTGAGTAACAGTTTGAGGTTATGAATGAGTTAGATCTCTACCTCAACAAGGATCCAGGATTCAGATGAAGATTGCTCTCCAACCAAATTTATAATGGTATTCTGAAAATAAACATTACAGAGATAAGGTATACAGCAAAGAGCCCTGCAAAGATCTCTATGAAGTATCCCAGTAAGGTCTATACACATACCTCCCCTTCATATTAATTAGTTTTGCACGCATTCTCTATGTCCCCTGAATACTATAATTATAATTAAAGCTAAAACAAAGAGTAGGAATGTTCTATCTGGAACTCAACATACGTTCTACCTCTTTCTTTTACATTTACATTTCTTAGTGTCCACCTTGGTCAGTGTTTTTTTTTTTCCGCCCATGGTTCTCTGAGCAACATTATATGGTCCCTCACAATATCAAGGCCATTTGAGAAACTGCTCCAAGATTTGTAAAAAAAATGGTGACAGAATTCAATCTTTAGTATTTGAAACCTCCCCCGGTGCATTACAAACTGCAAATTCTGCTTGGTATGCCTCCTCCGCCATTACACACTGAACAGGAAGGATTATAGCAGTAGCAAAGCTACTTCTGGGTCACACATTCTACTGTGAGTAAAGGAGCATTCTTAATTTATTATGTTCGAGAGGGAGATAATTATTTAAGGTTATCTGATAACTGTAGCAGTGATATAACTACTTACAAATATGTTTGGCTTTATGTGACTTCTACAGGCACCTACCTTGTATAGGAAAGTTGCAATGGGGAGTGGGGCCTCCATTCACTAGTACTTCCTCTGGATAAATGTTAATCTGTATTTATCATTGTCTGAGCCTAATTTATGTACAGCGCTACGGAATATGTCGGCGCGTTATAAATAAACTTTAATAATAATAATAATAATTAAAGACATGTAACCCTTCAAACTAAGCAAAAACCTACAGTGAACTAATAATGCCTCAGGCCCAACTTTTGTTATATTGAGAACCCAAGGTGGAGGGGGAGTTTGGGTACCTTAAATCTACACTATATCTTTTTTTCAGGTTCCTGAACAAGACAAATGCCTAGGGATTTATCACACGTTTATTCAAGTAGATTAGAAACCGTGTTCGCTTATACAATAGAGATACCACTGGTTCGGTCCTGCACTTACCCCAAATGTCTTTAGTAACTCCCTCTTCTGATTAATAGGATTTTGGTCCTGGGTAAGGTATTGCAACACAGAGTGCAGAGTGAATGTTTTGATCATATCAGAATCATTCAGGGACAGGAGCTGCATCTCTTCCAGAAGCAGGAGGAAAATTACAGTGGTGTCCACAGTCTGTGAATACTGTGCAGTGATGTTGTGAATGTCCGGTGACAGACCTGCATTCTGAAGATAGCACAAAGCAAGGGGGAAGAAGTTTATCACTGTCAGGCCTTCACCTGGACATACTGAGCTCAGGTCCACATTGCAGCTCCACCCTAACTGCTCCTTATCTCTCTCAGAAAGGCAAGCCGATGGAGGAATGAGTGAGGAAATGGTGGAACAGATATGTGCAACCCAATCAGTACTGGGATCATTGGAAAGCACAGAGAGCATGTCCAACCGTGTACAAACATGGGCAGTGAAGTTGCTCCTATCCATAGCCCAGCACATAGCAATATTATCAGGAGTAGTCATTTCACTATCCCATAGTGCATACTCACAGCCCTGGACTGGATCCCACACCCTTACAGTGGAGTCATTACAGAATTTACTTTCCTGGGTTTGACAGAGATTGCTGGAAAAATTATATTGATTATAAGTTTTGCATAGGGCAATAAAGGACCCTGGCACAAGACTCAGAGTCCCCCACTCTGTGTACCTGCACACAGCACTCACCAGAGCCTCAACACTGACCTCATGCTGATTTTTGCAAACAGGCCTGAGCCAAGAGTTCATGGGATCCTCTAATAAGCCATCCAGGATATTTGGGTCTGAACATACCTCCCTGGTGAAGTTGATACCGTCATATTCAACACAAAATCTCAACAAGGAAATGTCCACCTGGGATAGCCTCCACAGCTTGTAGTTACATGGGGTAAAAGAATGGTTTAAAGCATTGACTGACTCAGCATGAGCAAAGATGCTGCAATTTGGCTGAACAAAGAAATTATCTGGCAGTAATTGAAGGGAATTAGCACAGAGATTATGAGAAAAGTTCTTCCAGTCATATAACCAGCAAAATTCCACCAGGAAGGAGGATAAATCAGTAATGTGAGAATAATCACACACACTCCACACAAGGACCTGAGACAGTACACCAGCCTCTGATACATTGTAACAGAAGCTCAGCGTCCAACTTAGGGCTGTTCCTTCACTTATTCCATGCAGGATGGATGCATTATTACACACAGAGAGGAAGAAGTTTCCAGTATCATTCATACTACATAGAGCTACAATAGAGAAGTCAACGGGGCCCTCCCATCCTTGCTCTCCATCAGACCACTTTGTGTAGTTACAGACACTGGATGTTGCATTTGCCAGATTTGCATGTTCACAGAACAGCTTGACCCAGGATAAGTTCTGGTTCTGGACAAGAGCATGCATGAAGCTGTTGTTGGAGCATACAACCTGAGTGAAATGTTGGGCATCAGTCTGAGTGCAGTAATTAAGGGAGGAGTTTTGAATAGTTGATGGATCCCACTCTGAATAATGACACTCCTTGTTTAAGTGACATTTTGAAGACATTTGACTGTAGGCCGGATTTTGTGAAAACTTCTGATAAAAGTCTGGGTTATTACACAAGAATTCTTGAAAGGTCACTTGGTCGAAATTCCAGCAATAAAAATTTAAGACAACAGGGGGAGTTACTGACACCCATGTGGTATAATCACAAAACTTCCACACAATGATTTGGATCAGAGGTCTGGAAGGATCTACAACATTCACACTTTGGAGAATATCATAATCACTACATATTGTAAATACTAGTTTATATTGCTCAGTTTTGCTACAATTAGGACACACAAATGAGAGAAGAAGGGAGGTCCAGCCCATGCAATAAACAGTAATGTTAGATCCATTACAGATCCAGTCATTTGTGGGGCTTCCAGTGAGTTCAGTTACCAGGGTTAAGTTTCTACAGACCCTTTGTCGTAAGCTTTCTGCTTCCTGCACTGCACAGGAATTCTTGACAGTGATGTCCATGCTGGCGGAGCTCCATGTGCTGTAGTTGCAGATGGCAGTGTCAGTGCTATTCACAGTGCAGTGCAGCTGCACAGGGACACTGAGCTTCAGCAGTTGCAGAAAAGTTTGATTCATACAGAGATATGGCACTAGCTTTTTCTGGTCAAATAACCAGCAAAATCCCACAGTTGCTGCATCAGGGACTGCCATTCTCCATGAAGTATAGTTACACATTACTTGAACTACTGCCACATAATCTGCACAAAACCCTTGTACCCAGCTGCTGTTTGTGTCCTGAGTCAGTATGAACACTAGCTGGTCATTATTACACACAGATTGTATGAAGTAATTCTCATCAAGCTGGCTGCAGAGTAAGACTAGAGCTGGTGTCACAATATTGGCTGCTACCAGTTGATTCCCATAACTTGCTTCTTGCCATGTGGAGTAGTTGCAGATATCAGTATTTTGTGAGGGCACAGTACTGGCATTGAAACACATGCCTACAAGCCAGAAGTTGGATGCAGACTGCAGGAGCTGCTGCAGAAGTTTTGGAGAATGGCAGAAAAAATCTGTGAACCCGCCTCGGTCATTCTCTGCACAAAAGGCCACAGAGGAGTCGATTATGTCTTCATGCCACAATACATAGTTACAGAGTTCCTGTACCAGGAGTAAGGGGCTTGTGTCTGTGGGGGCTGCAGTTACACAGCTTGGATCCAGCCACAGATTTTCTGGGTTCTGTCTCAGCAGTTGTAAGAGAGATGGATTTTCACAAAGATATTGTATAAACTGTTCCTGATAAAACATCCAGCAAAAGGTGACATCAATGGCAGAAACAGGTATGTTCCACCAGGATACATAGCGGCACCTATTATCTTTCTGTAAGTTATAATCACAAAAGTCAAGTAACCAGTTATTTTCAGAGTGGCTGCACAGTTTCACGACGAGTTCCTGATTTCCACAAACAAAGCGTACAAACTCTTCTTTGTCATTTTCGCTGCAGGTAGCCACAGCCGAGGAAGAGACCTCACTGTCACTCTGCCACGTTGTATAGTCACAGCTGATGGCCAGAGCCCTCACAATGCGCACATGGCCGCTTAACCCGATGCATGGATCAGTCAGGATATCTGACAAAACTGAAACGATATACCCACACAGTTGCCCATCCTGAAGCTTGCATAGTGATTGTAATATGTCACTTTCAAAGCTGTTCATGGCTTGGCACGCTTTACTAATCACAGACTGAAAATGGTCTGAACACAAGTATAGAAACATAGACTTGTCTGGATTTAGGGACACTCCAAAAACCTGAGAATCCATAGATGGTCGCATGACCAAGGGAAGGTTCACAAAACCCCAACTTATATTGTGAGATAATCCCCTAGAAAAAAGAGAGATGAATGGAGATTATGGTATTGTATATGAGAAGGGAGGGGAAAATAACAGAAAGGAATCCAGTTAAATGAGTTGAAATACATAGAGGTATTAACAGTGTTGCGGATATTAAAGCTTTTACTACCACATCCTTCTCAACAATACATTTAGGATGTTCTACTGATGAGTACTTTTGTAAAATGTATGCTGTTTTACATTGCAGTTAAAAAGTAATTTGTTTGCCTGATGTTTTTTTATCTGAAATTACATTTTTAGCATAAACCTTCTATAATCCTCTATTTGGTTCTGAGGAATGCCAACACGCAGACTGAAGTGCTACTGAGATAGGATTCTTTATAATATGTCCTCTGCTATGGGTTTAATCAAATCCTTATGATGATACATGAACTCCAGCTGTTATAACATTACATACATGTGAGTTCTTGCCACAGTAAACATGTGTAGAGATTAAGGGCCACATTCAATTGACCGAATTTGAGATCCGAGAGCCCGTAAGTGTGGTCGCAGGCAAATTTGCTATTCAATTGGCATCTTTTTGCAGGCTCCGGTCAGGTTACAAGTTACAGGCTTGAAAATATTGCGTCCGTCAAACTCGTAACTTACACCCTTTAGAAGCCTTTGATCTTTCACTTTCGCAAGGCTAAAATCGCAAATTGCTATTCAATTGCACAATTTCCCCAAGCTCGCAAACGTAATCACACTCGTTAACCGCAAATGAAGGAGAAAATCCAACGAGTGCTAGAGAGTTAAACACCTATACGTAGCACTGTAAATGCAAATAAGAAATCCCTACTGCACTGTAAATAATGTGGAAATAGATGTCAGGCATTAGAATTAATTGCACAACAGTCTCAAGCCTGCAAATCATCAGGAAATACATTTTAAATGTATGTGTCATTTCAGGGTTTAAAAGATCTTGGGCATCAATGAGTTGATACATATCAGGCCACCCGTATGGACTAGAACAGTATTGGCATTCATTTTCATAATTCTTTATTTTGCGAGTCTGATCGTAACTCAGACCCCCAAACCTAATTGAATGACATGTAACCTCCATGTTTTACTGCTGACAGTCTCACTTTCTATTGGCGGATTCAAAATGGGAGGTTCTGAGCTTGCTTCATTGAACATGTTCCTGCCCTGAACTGCTCTGACACAGTGCATGGTTTTCGCTGCTAGCACGCACTTGTGAGCTTGAGCAATTGAATAGCCTCTAAAACGGAGACCATTGGGAGCCTGCAACACGCCCGCAGACATTCGGCTGTCTGCAATCGAGTTACGGGCCTGGAATTGAATGTGGCCTTATATGCCTGGTATATTTACATTTTTACTTAAGTTTTTGCAACTTAAGTTTATAATTATTAGCAATTTAAAAGAAATATAATTTGTATTTGTGAAAATGTGAGTTATTTTGCTCCAATCAGAAACAGTAATCAAAACACACGTGGATGCTTGCTTTATATTGAAGGAATTTAGTTTTGCTTCCAAGTAGATTATAGGCAATATGAACTAAATGGTGAATAGAGGATGAATCTTAGTACATATGTCCCATAGGGTAACCATTTCTCCACGAAATCCCAAAACTTCACTATTAGTTTACTTTACTTTATACTATATAATATGTTGAATAAGCATAACTGAGATGCAAAGATGAGGTTAATTTAACCATAAAATATAAAATTGCCTTTATATAAAAGAGAACATATAAAAATAGTAAAGTAGAAGTTCTAAAATATATAAATAAATATATATATATATTTATTTATTTATAAATGTGTAGATTTAGATATATGTGTGATGAAAAAACAAAAAAGTTTCAAGAAAAATAAATGTTGTTGTTGCAAGCAATCAACCTGTAGTGGGATCCACCATTTTAGTTTCTGTTTATCTGCTTATGTTCATATGTTTATTAGTGCCATGGATAACAGTAGCATTAGTGGAAATTAATGAAAATTACAAACTATTGTATATATTGGTTGGTGCCACTAACAGATTACAATATTGAGTGAGCAATCTAACTTTAAAGTTGCCCCAAGCTCTTGTTCCTATACTTCTTACTGATGGTACTGTTCTTTTAAAAAACAGAACATGTAGTATAAATACAACAGAGTTATGATAAGGATTATACAGCACAGTAGGATGATTTATATGGAACTATGGGGTATACAGAGAGTTTATATAAAGAATAGGTTGCGTTTCAGAGAGAGGTTGTATTGAGTGACCTGATGTTTTATAGGCAGAAGTTATGATGTAAAACGGAGAGAGGTTATATACCAGAACAGGAGGAGATAAAGCGAGAGGTTATTTGGACATGCAGCAAGATGATGAGTTGCAAGAGGAGTTAGTGGGATAAATAATATGGAGCAATATGAACACACATAACAGAAGTTATATCAATCAACCTCAGAAAAAAAAAAAACACACACACAAAAACACTATAGACCACAATATGGTATTTACCACAACAACAGCTGCTTCAGATCACCTGTGAAGAGAAACAGCACAATTTATAGGTTTGTTATGGTGCCTTTATATTTTATATTCACTTTCATTACTTTGCATATCCCACCTAGTGCAAATGCTTTCCTTTCTGCACTTCACAGCCTCTAAATGCCCACTTCTTACTATACTCTCTGAACTAAGCTACTGTTCCATTTACCTTGTGGGCACTCTGCTTGGCATAGCTGGTGCTGTATGAGGCTCTGCATGGCCCTTAAGAGCCAATCGCTTGAACCAGGTTTCAGAAGCTTGGGCAGGGAACCAAGGATTTCTTTCCATGTTCCAAAGGACATAGAGGGGACAACGGGTTGGGTATATCCAAGGCATGGTTGTGTTGCCCCATCAAGAAGCAGCACTAGGTCTTGGGCAGAGTGTGGGGGCCACTGTGGTGCCACGTTCATAAGAAGAGAGTCTTGGAAGGACTCAGTGTATTTAAGGGAACCTAAACAGAGACAGAAGATTGGCATCTCACTTAAAGTTTAACTGATGCACTACATTTTGTTTTCAGTCATTGTGATGGGACAAGTACCAGAGTGTGCTCACCTTTCAGAAGCCCCACAACGAGCAACAGTGCCAGCTGCCCCATCAGAACCTTTCTGGTTACAAGGAATTGTTCTATAAATAAACAGAAAGAACAGCAGATACCAACTTCACACACATTACTCAATGAGATATATGCAAATACATACACTCACCAAAGAAAAGACTGTACAGGTACTGGACACTCATTTGATTAGTGTCTGGTATTGTTTTTTTTTTTCTTTCACAGTTACAAATGAAGTATTTTTTGTGTTCTAGTCATGTTTCTCCCAAACACTTTAAGAGGAATGGACTGTACTAACCCTATCAACTGTTGTGTTGTTTGTCCATACCACAACCACTATTTCAGTAAAGGTAAAGGTTTCCTTTATTGAACTACATTGTCCCAACATTGCTATCAATTACTGTATTTACCTTATACTCTCACAACTATATATTTGACCACATCTACTAAAAACTAAAGTGGTTGCAATGGGCAGACTTTTCTCTAATAAGCCTACAGTGAGACTTGCTGTATATATTAAGCTTTATTATGCTATGCTCAGTATTTCCACCCCAATGCATGTGTTCACAATGTATATATTAGCACTAGTTATAGGTACCTCAACACTCAAGTAATGAAGGCAGAGCAAGCCACACCAAATCGTTTTGCTACCTCATTGATAAAGTGTATATTCCCATAATGATAACGCGTTTAACAGTGACACTGTAGTTGTAAATCATGTAATGGACATCTAAAAAGTTGCATCTCTGTTTATCTCTATGGCTTGCAATGTTGGCCTCTCTAGCCTCCCATCCTACAGCAAGTGGGTCACTGAGATAAGCATTCAGCAAACTGTCAATTTCCATATTAAAGGGATATGAAACTTTCATGGGTTAATACATTTCTGCACTCTATAGGTAAAAAGCAGCCCATTTGTATGCAGCACATCTCATAAAACATTTCATTTTTATTTATACCTAAAAATCCCTCAAATGTTGACACCTCCCAGGGGGTGTCTACACAGGCATCTGACCCCCCCCCCCCCCCCATCAGCATGCAGCATCAGGGGAGCAATATTAACCCACTATTTACCTGCTGTTGCTTGCTCAGCCAATCTCCTTGCAGCTTCCTGTCAGCAGCAATATATAGCACATATTAGTGACACACTACATACTCCAGACTGCTTTTCAGCAAAAACAGGAACCCAGAGTTAATTCAAAAGTTTCAGCTAACCTGATTGGCCAAAACATTTTTTTTTTAAATTTGATGCTAATGTAGCCTGGTTTTGGAGGGAGTTAACCCTAATATTCAACAGTCAGAAATTACAAGAGATTTTGCTGGCTTCAATGTAAGTGTTTAATAGTTTATATTGGATTTTTTTCATGCCAAAAATGTTTGCATACACTACTAATTCTCTATCAGATGCATTTATCATTCAGCAAACTTACATATCCATTTAACACTTCTAGTGCAGACAGCACAGCCAGCAACTTCTTGCTGGTCCATGCAGTCACAGGGTGCAGTCTCATGTATTAGGAGGTGTGCAAAGAGAACAAAAAAAATAAATAGTATCACATATTATAATTGTCGAACTACAAGACGTCGTCAACCTTTGCGTGGTGCGTACGACTTGGGCGATGAGTGCCAAAAGCGCTCATCGCTTGCAAGACTCGCATAGCGAGGTGAGCCATTAACTCGCACCACTTAGGCGATGAGTGCCTTAGGCATAGAGAGGCATAGTTAAGGCACTAAAACTCTCAGCACTTGGGCGATGAGCGACGAAGGCGCGCCTCGCATAGCGAGGCAAGCAGTGGAGGCAATGAAACACCTCCAAACACGGGATCGCCTTGGGCTGCAAGCACTTGACGAACGCGGGACTTAGAAAGAAAAAAAAATTACGAGACGCGGGACTTAGGAAAAATATGAAGTTAATGGCTGAACCACCCAAAGCAAAAAACACGAAACAGACAAAAAAAAAAAAAAATACAACAAAAACATCCCACACAGCACGTGGAACAGCAAGGACATCTGGGAGTGACGTGGAAAGCAAATTTAAGTCGATTGTGCAGAGTTTCGCCACTAAAAAATCGTCTAGGCGAGAAAAAAATGGCAGCCCAAAAAAAAAATGAAAACGAGGCTACACGACCCTGGACCACGCAAAACACCGCCAACCACGTTCCACTTTCACCCAGGAACGTGAGGTGAGCAGTGGAGGCAATGAAACATGCAGGACTTAGCCTCCAAACACTTAGGAAACGCGGGATCGCCTTAGGCTGCAAGCACTTGACGAACGCGGGACTTAAAAAAATAATAATTACAAGACGCAGGACTTAGAAAATAAGAATACGAGATAGAAAAAATATGAGGTTAACGTCCGAACCGCGCAAAGCAAAAAACACGAAAAACACAAAACACAAAAAATAAAAAAACATCACACACAGCACGGGGGAACACGAATTTAAGTTGATTTTGCAGAGTTCGCCACTCGAAAATCGGCTAAGCGAGAGAAAAAATGGTGGATGAAAAAAAATGAAGACGAGGCTACACGACACTGGACCGCGCAAAACACCACCAAACGCATACCACTTTCACCCAGGAACGTATGAGGTACAAAATACACTATTATAAAGGATGGCAAATGCTTGCGTACCTCGTTGCACATAGACAAACTACGCTATTTTACAATCTTAACTTGCCACTAACATCATTACGCAAAAAGTAGCGCTTTACACAAATAAACCAACGGTTTGCCCTCGGGCACACAGCCTATTCCTAATGCACAGTTGGGACGTTCATAAACTATCTCCTCAGGTCAGCAACTGGACATTATATGCTGCAGGACAATAAAAAGAGATTGTTACCTCTTCAGGCTATTGATTGTTACATATATTAATTAGAAAAAGGTAAACTATATTAATGTATTATTCAATTAATTCACTAATTAGTATTTAAATAAATATAGAGGAGCCAAAGGACACGAGACAACCGCCGATGGCGCTCAGCGCGAGGCTCGCAATGAGCGCAGAAGGTCCTTAGAGGATAAAAAGCTTAACATGGTGTGACAAAACAGCATTACCATGGCTTCAAATTTTATTGACCGTCATTTTTTGATCGCCAATTCGCTACTAAATGTTTAAAAGATATAATTGGGACAACAGGGCTTTCATTACACTCCTGAGTCCCTTACGTTTTAACTACCTGTGATTTGCTTTATAAAAATTGTGTACTAATTTAAGTCATGGGATCTACTGCAGTTCAAGGGATGGCATCAACCAAGAATACACATGGGAAATCATCTTTCACCCAGTGATACCTATAATTTTGGATTGTGTATATAAGCATCATATTCTATCAGTATAACCTGTACAATAGGAGTTCAAAATCTTCATTACAATAACTGTTTAGTAAATATAGCAAAACATTCACCATAATCCTATCTTCTTAAACCTGGTTTAGATTTACCGTAATTATATATATGTATATGAATATTTGTGCACTAAATTCCACATCCACACACAGATATGGCTACTCACAGTTGTGTTTCTATGCACAATGTACATATATTTGACATTTCAACAGAAATACCAGTTCCGCTACGGAATATGTTGGCGCATTACAAATAAAAGTTATTAATAATAATAATAGAACAGTGCAATAAGATTTAGATAAAGCTATTTTGAAAGCAATGTCGAATCACATTTGTCATCATGCACTCAAAACACCATGTTTTAAACATAAAAAAAAAATAAATTAAAACGGTACCACAACATTCAATAAAAAAAAAAAACGTTTGCAACTTTTCAACACGGGTCAAAGTTTAAGTAAGCTTGGATGATAAAAAAAAAATGTACTTGATGGACTAGGGTTATTTTCCAGCAAACTAGTAATATAATCTACATTATAGTTCTATATTAACATGCATTTATGTAATTGCATATAAAAAAAATATGACACCATAAATGAGCATCAGTAATATGTGCATTTCAGGGAGTATGAATGTGCAATCTCTAGTCTATAGATGCACAGAAACAATCTCTCTCCCGGTGTGTAATAAATAATCTCAGCTTTTATGATCACTATACAAATATATACAATTTGCATAAATAGACATTTTATTCACACTCATACTGCCTGCATAAATAATTTAATAGTGCAATAAAGCTCAGCACTTTGTGCTATTTATTCTCTCTGAATGTAGCGTGGGTGCCTTGTACCATAATGTATCATACTGCATGATGGGAGCTCCTGTGGCGCTATGCAAAATGTTGGCACTTTAGAAATAAACAATAATAATACCTTATAATCTTGGGATTTGCTCTCCTATCTCAGACACTGAAGGGTCCCCACTCACCTGGAAATTATTGCTAGTCTTCTCTGACGGATATCTGATGGCCACACAAGTATTAAATACCTCCCTGCCACGCCCACAGACATTAATAATATATACCTGTCATTCACATGAACATCACATATATAGTTGTGAGCAGGCGAGCTTGCTTAAGCCGTTGCTCACGCTAGCGGGCTCGCATAGCGAGCCCGCGGCCCTCGCGAAGCGAGGGTCGCAGTTGCTGGCAAGGAGCGCCGCAGGCGCTCCTTGCCAGCAACTGCAGCCCTCGCGAAGAGGGCTGCAGCCCTCGCAGCAACTGCAGCCCTCGCGCTCCTTGACAGCATTTGCGGCCTTTGCGAAGAGAGGGAGCTGTGCGTGCACGCCCCTGGAGAGAGGGAACTGTGCGTGCACGCCCCTGGAGAGAGGGAGCTGTGCATGCACGCTGCTGGAGAGAGGGAGCAGAACTCCATGCCCCATTAGACCCATCAGACTACTTACATTCATTGGAGCATTTCAATTCACCTCCGCCATGTCTCCCCTGCCTGCACATTTTCTGCAGAGGCAGGGAGTTTCAGAATTACGTCACATGCATGCAAAGTCATTCAGGAAGTCCCTGCCTCTGCAGAAAAACGTACAGGCAGGAGATGCATAGTGGTGGATAATTGAACAGCTTCGATGAATGTAAGTAGTCTGATGGGTCTGACTGATGATGTATTGTGTGTGTGTGTGAGGTGTGTGTGTAATGTGCAGAGTGTATACATATATATCACATATATAGTTGTGAGCAGGCGAGCTTGCTTAAGCCGTTGCTCACGCTAGCGGGCTCGCATAGCGAGCCCGCGGCCCTCGCGAAGCGAGGGTCGCAGTTGCTGGCAAGGAGCGCCGCAGGCGCTCCTTGCCAGCAACTGCAGCCCTCGCGAAGAGGGCTGCAGCCCTCGCAGCAACTGCAGCCCTCGCGCTCCTTGACAGCATTTGCGGCCTTTGCGAAGAGAGGGAGCTGTGCGTGCACGCCCCTGGAGAGAGGGAACTGTGCGTGCACGCCCCTGGAGAGAGGGAGCTGTGCATGCACGCTGCTGGAGAGAGGGAGCAGAACTCCATGCCCCATTAGACCCATCAGACTACTTACATTCATTGGAGCATTTCAATTCACCTCCGCCATGTCTCCCCTGCCTGCACATTTTCTGCAGAGGCAGGGAGTTTCAGAATTACGTCACATGCATGCAAAGTCATTCAGGAAGTCCCTGCCTCTGCAGAAAAACGTACAGGCAGGAGATGCATAGTGGTGGATAATTGAACAGCTTCGATGAATGTAAGTAGTCTGATGGGTCTGACTGATGATGTATTGTGTGTGTGTGTGAGGTGTGTGTGTAATGTGCAGAGTGTATACATATATATATATATATAATGATGTATTGTGTGTGTGTGTGAGGTGTGTGTGTAATGTGCAGTGTGTATACATATATATATATATAATGATGTATTGTGTGTGTGTGTGTGTGTGAGGTGTGTGTGTAATGTGCAGTGTGTATACATATATATATATATAATGATGTATTGTGTGTGTGTGTGTGTGAGGTGTGTGTGTAATGTGCAGTGTGTATACATATATATATATATATAATGATGTATTGTGTGTGTGTGTGTGAGGTGTGTGTGTAATGTGCAGTGTGTATACATATATATATATATATAATGATGTATTGTGTGTGTGTGAGGTGTGTGTAATGTGCAGTGTGTATACATATATATATATAATGATGTATTGTGTGTGTGTGTGAGGTGTGTGTGTAATGTGCAGTGTGTATACATATATATATATATATATATATAATGATGTATTGTGTATGTCTGTGAGGTGTGTGTGTAATGTGCAGTGTGTATACATATATATATATATATATATAATGATGTGAGGTGTGTGTGTAATGTGCAGTGTGTATACATATATATATATATATATATATAATGATGTATTGTGTGTGTGTGTGAGGTGTGTGTGTAATGTGCAGTGTGTATACATATATATATATATATATAATGATGTATTGTGTGTGTGTGAGGTGTGTGTGTAATGTGCAGTGTGTATACATATATATATATAATGATGTATTGTGTGTGTGTGTGTGTGTGAGGTGTGTGTGTAATGTGCAGTGTGTATACATATATATATATATATATAATGATGTATTGTGTATGTGTGAGGTGTGTGTGTAATGTGCAGTGTGTATACATATATATATAATGATGTATTGTGTGTGTGTGTGTGAGGTGTGTGTGTAATGTGCAGTGTGTATACATATATATATATAATGATGTATTGTGTGTGTGTGTGTGAGGTGTGTGTGTAATGTGCAGTGTGTATACATATATATATATAATGATGTATTGTGTGTGTGTGTGTGAGGTGTGTGTGTAATGTGCAGTGTGTATACATATATATATATATAATGATGTATTGTGTGTGTGTGTAATGTGCAGTGTGTATACATATATATATATATAATGATGTATTGTGTGTGTGTGTGTGAGGTGTGTGTGTAATGTGCAGTGTGTATACATATATATATATATATATATATATATATATATATATATATATATATATAATGATGTGTTGTGTGTGTGTGAGGTGTGTGTGTAATGTGCAGTGTGTATACATATATATATATATATATAATGATGTATTGTGTGTGTGTAATGTGCAGTGTGTATACATATATATATAATGATGTGTTGTGTGTGTGTGTAATGTGCAGTGTGTATACATATATATATATATATATATATCACATATATAGTTGTGAGCGTACGAGTCGTTGCTCACGCTTGCGGGCTCGCGCAGCGAGCCGCGGCCCTCGCGTAGCGAGGTCACTGGACAAGGGCCTCAGTTGCTGGCATGGAGCGCCGAAGGCGCTCCATGCCAGCAACTGAGGCCCCTCGCGAAGCGAGGGCCTCAGTTGCTGGCGAGGTCACTGGGCACGGGCCTCAGTTGCTGGCATGGAGCGCCGAATGTGCAGTGTGTATACATATATATATATATATATATATAATGATGTATTGTGTGTGTGTAATGTGCAGTGTGTATACATATATATATATATATATATAATGATGTATTGTGTGTGTGTGTGAGGTGTGTGTGTAATGTGCAGTGTGTATACATATATATATAATGATGTGTTGTGTGTGTGTGAGGTGTGTGTGTAATGTGCAGTGTGTATACATATATATATATATATAATGATGTATTGTGTGTGTGTAATGTGCAGTGTGTATACATATATATATATATAATGATGTATTGTGTGTGTGTGTGTGAGGTGTGTGTGTAATGTGCAGTGTGTATACATATATATATATATATATATATATATATATATATATATATATAATGATGTGTTGTGTGTGTGTGAGGTGTGTGTGTAATGTGCAGTGTGTATACATATATATATATATATATAATGATGTATTGTGTGTGTGTAATGTGCAGTGTGTATACATATATATATATATATATATAATGATGTATTGTGTGTGTGTAATGTGCAGTGTGTATACATATATATATAATGATGTGTTGTGTGTGTGTGTAATGTGCAGTGTGTATACATATATATATATATATATATATCACATATATAGTTGTGAGCGTACGAGTCGTTGCTCACGCTTGCGGGCTCGCGTAGCGAGCCCGCGGCCCTCGCGAAGCGAGCCGCGGCCCTCGCGAAGCGAGGGCCGCGGCTCGCGCAGCGAGCCGCGGCCCTCGCGTAGCGAGGTCACTGGACAAGGGCCTCAGTTGCTGGCATGGAGCGCCGAAGGCGCTCCATGCCAGCAACTGAGGCCCCTCGCGAAGCGAGGGCCTCAGTTGCTGGCGAGGTCACTGGGCACGGGCCTCAGTTGCTGGCATGGAGCGCCGAATGTGCAGTGTGTATACATATATATATATATATATATAATGATGTATTGTGTGTGTGTAATGTGCAGTGTGTATACATATATATATATATATATATAATGATGTATTGTGTGTGTGTGTGAGGTGTGTGTGTAATGTGCAGTGTGTATACATATATATATAATGATGTGTTGTGTGTGTGTGAGGTGTGTGTGTAATGTGCAGTGTGTATACATATATATATATATAATGATGTATTGTGTGTGTGTAATGTGCAGTGTGTATACATATATATATATATAATGATGTATTGTGTGTGTGTGTGTGAGGTGTGTGTGTAATGTGCAGTGTGTATACATATATATATATATATATATATATATATATATATATATAATGATGTGTTGTGTGTGTGTGAGGTGTGTGTGTAATGTGCAGTGTGTATACATATATATATATATAATGATGTATTGTGTGTGTGTAATGTGCAGTGTGTATACATATATATATATATATATAATGATGTATTGTGTGTGTGTAATGTGCAGTGTGTATACATATATATATAATGATGTGTTGTGTGTGTGTGTAATGTGCAGTGTGTATACATATATATATATATATATATATCACATATATAGTTGTGAGCGTACGAGTCGTTGCTCACGCTTGCGGGCTCGTGTAGCGAGCCCGCGGCCCTCGCGAAGCGAGCCGCGGCCCTCGCGTAGCGAGCCGCGGGCCTCGCGAAGCGAGGGCCGCGGCTCGCGCAGCGAGCCGCGGCCCTCGCGTAGCGAGGTCACTGGACAAGGGCCTCAGTTGCTGGCATGGAGCGCCGAAGGCGCTCCATGCCAGCAACTGAGGCCCCTCGCGAAGCGAGGGCCTCAGTTGCTGGCGAGGTCACTGGGCACGGGCCTCAGTTGCTGGCATGGAGCGCCGAATGTGCAGTGTGTATACATATATATATATATATATATATAATGATGTATTGTGTGTGTGTAATGTGCAGTGTGTATACATATATATATATATATATATATTGATTTTTTGTGTGTGTGTGTGAGGTGTGTGTGTAATGTGCAGTGTGTATACATATATATATAATGATGTGTTGTGTGTGTGTGAGGTGTGTGTGTAATGTGCAGTGTGTATACATATATATATATATATATATGTATACACATATATAGTTGTGAGCGTACGAGTCGTTGCTCACGCTTGCGGGCTCGCGTAGCGAGGCCGCGGCCCTCGCGAAGCGAGCCGCGGCCCTCGCGTAGCGAGCCGCGGCCCTCGCGTAGCGAGGTCACTGGGCAAGGGCCTCAGTTGCTGGCATGGAGCGCCGAAGGCGCTCCATGCCAGCAACTGAGGCCCCTCGCGAAGCGA
This sequence comes from Discoglossus pictus, assembly GCA_027410445.1. Taxonomy (NCBI): domain Eukaryota; kingdom Metazoa; phylum Chordata; class Amphibia; order Anura; family Alytidae; genus Discoglossus; species Discoglossus pictus. The sequence continues at coordinate 167,905,733 of CM050167.1, read as the reverse complement.
GGGCCTCAGTTGCTGGCGAGGTCACTGGGCACGGGCCTCAGTTGCTGGCATGGAGCGCCGAAGGCGCTCCATGTCAGCAACTGAGGCCCCTCGCGAAGCGAGGGCCTCAGTTGCTGGCGAGGTCACTGGGCAAGGGCCTCAGTTGCTGGCATGGAGCGCCGAAGGCGCTCCATGCCAGCAACTGAGGTCCCTCGCGAAGCGAGGGACTCAGTTGCTGGCGAGGTCACTGGGCAAGGGCCTCAACCACTCGCAAAATTCACGTCGCTACTCAAAAAACCCGACACACAAATTACGACACTCGCTAAATTTTAAAAAACCCGACACACAAATTACGACACTCGCTACATTTTACCAGGAACGCAAACAACCTACGAAACACGTTACCACACATTACGACCTCGCAAACATCGGACGCAACACGCCGACATACAAACATTTAAAACACAATACATACACACAGCACATACATAAAAAACTTACCTACACCAAGAGGGAGCACCCAGGACCTCAAAAAAGCAACTTACACCTCGATTTTACTCGAAATAAAACAGTTTAGAGACTAAAAAAAAATCTAAGCGAGAGAAAAAATGGCCGCCGAACAAAACGAAAACGAGGCTACAGCACTCTAAACTCGCAAAACACCACAAAACACCTACGGATATTCCGATACAGACCTATACCACACATTACTCGCCATTTTACACCAATGCGGAAGTACACGACTACGCTAACGGTTTGGTCTCGCGCACGCACAGTGTTACACTGCACACATTCAGCATGCTTATACAGCAGCTCCACACCACTAATGCTGCAGCAACATCAACACAGATTGCAGATCTTCAACACAATGCTTCAAAATAGGTAAAGTATATTCATTTATTAATGTATTATATATTTTAGTATTACACACCAAGCAGCATTAGCTACCTTACGATTTGATTGCCGTCATTTTTTGACGGGCAATTCGCTAGTCAATAATATATCCCAGCAGGGGCTGGGGAGAGATGACACCGGTATGGAGTTGACTTACACTCAGCTCAGCCACCACTACACCAAGGATTATCCTGCAAGAATACCACTTGTATGCCTTCCAGAGAGGACCTCTCCAATTAAGTCAATGACACCACATGGGCAGAGGACAGGACCATACACCAAGACATTTAGTTTGCCAGTGGACATGGCTTACTTTGTACATGAGGACCAACATCCTATAGAACTAAAGTTTAAAGGCTACTGTGGTTAGGTTTTTTTTTAATAAAGGACCACGGTTTATTTGTAAAATTATTTTAGAAAGCGAAACAAAATACACAACCTTTTAATGTTTAGCTTTACTTGCAGATGTTTTTTTTTCCCTGCAGTTATCCTCTCAATTCATTGTGTCTTACCCAGGCGAGCCTAGTTATCCCTGCTGAAAGTTTTAGCTGCCACATTCCCTTTAAAGTTTCCTGGTCATTCAAAGCCACTTCCAACCTTGGAAAGAGATCAAGAAACTAAAATGGTAGATCCCACTGCAGCAAATATGTCTATAAATTGTAAAAATTAGATAATATATGATTTTTACTTTCTAAAAACATCTAGGCTATAAAAGTAGTTCTTCACAAGAATATATTTTAAACTGTTTAATGCAACAGTGATCGCCTTCATCCCCGCTCAAATCAAGCAGAATCCAGTCTGCTGTCACCAGTAGCCATATCATGTCAGAAGATGACAGACCAGCACTAAGCTGTTGTAGCAACAAGATGAATGATCACTTATATAAAACCAGCTCCAATTACAGCTATGTTTAATTAGCACACCAGGTGGAAGAACATTCAAGTTAATTAACGTTGTTAGGATGGCAGGACTGTAATACACACTGGGAAGGGGAAAGACACTGAAGTGGAAAGCAGTGACCATGTCAGACTTAAATATTCATCGGACAGTTTGTTACAATGTTGGTGCTGATGCAAGTTACTGTGGAGAAAGCATTTATATTCTCATTCGAAGAAATGAAACATCTGAAGAATATCAGTATTTTGACTGTAGAGAGGCCAGCTATGAGAGGGCAATGACTGTAGAGAAATTAGGATTAGGACAGGATTTGTGGCACTACATTAATGCAAAAAAAGAAGGCAGAAAGAAAGAATGGGAAAAAAACTGACAGGACAAGTGGTGCAGAGTTGAGAAGATGCTGACAGAGCATAAGGTGAATGCTTTGGTAGCCTTCTCACCCACTTTTTGCATTGCCAGCCTTCTCAAACACTTACAGATAAAAAGCAGGGTTCAGACAAGGTGTTAATGAAGCCAAAGGTGGAAACAGGATGTTGGTGAAGTAAATGGGGTTCAGAAGACTTATGAAAACAAAGATGAGGATGAGCAAAGTAATGAGGGCAAAGCAAGGCACTGATGGGGAAAAAAAAAAGGAGAGGAAAACAGTTGGCAGGGCAAATGAGACAGGATGAAAAAAATGTTAAGAGAATCAAAAAAAGGAGCAAATGAGGGGGCAGACAGGAACAGAGGAAATAGTGTTGAAACAAACAGCTTAAGGAGGAGCACACAAGACTATTGAAGAAAATGGAGGGGAGAGACAACAGGTAGAGCAAAATAGAAGTGAGATAATACAGCGACAGAGTAAACGGACATATGAAATAGGTCACTGGTTGAGAAAAGTGTGGAAAGAAAAGGAAACCGATTAAGACAAAAGATGAGACAGGAACAAGAAGAGATGTTAACAAAACAGGTGGAAATGGGGAGGAAAGAAAATAAGTGTTGGTATCAAGACATTGGCAAACAAGAGGAGGAGGAGTGTGAATGATTAAAGGCAAGTGAGACTGATCTGGCAGAATCCTTATTACAAAAGGTAAACTTTTTGCGGTTTATTTCCAGATGTTAGACAGATTGCAGCCGGCCAACAGGTAAAATACCTTGCATCCAATACAATAATTGTTTTGTAAGAATCAACCAGATCCATTCTGTACCCCCAAAAAATGAACGTTTTTCTCAATAATTATGTTTGTCTGCGCATTAGAAACTGTACTTGTATAACAATTGCATCAACAACATAGAGCGTATGGAATAAAACAGCCACCCAGAGGAAAGGTTAAAATCTTCATTAATACACTGAAAATATGACAGAACTCATGCTTTTTCTTTAAAATCAAAAAATACAAAAATTAAATGTTTTCCTAAAAACTTACTAAAAAAACTCCTTACTTTAAGGAGTGACTTGAAAATGAATCCATGTGTAATTTATACAATAAATGGTATACAGTTAAACAGGTAATATACATAGAAACAAAAGGATGAACAGCCTCCTCTGTAGAGCTCTTTAATTTCCAATACTGTACTCTCTCAACAAGCATACAAAATACAAACCTCTTTTTTAGAAAAAAAAAAGTGCCACCTCTTCCGTCTGTACTCAGCAAGTGCACAGCGAAACATTTACAAGCACACCCACTGGAGAAAGCATTCCCGTATACTCCCCCTCCCGTATACCCCCTTCCCGCCAGGGACAAAAGATCACGTCATACAAAAATACCCAACCTTCAATGTAGCTGCATCAGTACCAGAGCTGTGTAAGGATGGGGAATGGGGAGGGAGGCTGTATGTGTGTACTGGCAGGCAGGCAAGAGAAGAGAATGTGAGGGATCCTGCTCCCTTCACAGTTTAGGAGTCCACCCCTTGTACTGAACTGCAAGTAGATTCACCCCTCTGTCTCTGTACCCCCCTCCACACATTCTCAGGCTCTTCACTTTTCCTTTCAAGATCTTTTGTGTTGGAAAAAAAGAAAAAGAAAAAAGGGGGTCTACTAGAATACATTACAGATAGAATATAAAAGATATATATGTGCATTTCTAAATGGAGCTTACATGGATTGAACCTTAAGATTTTCTTTTTTTATCTTTAAAAAACAAAACAAATATACAGTATGCAAGCAGAAAATAAAAACAGCCAAAGATATAATACAAAAAAATAAAAGATAAAATTTGGCTACTTTGGAACAAAGCGACTGAAATACAAGGAATGGATAATGGAATACTAGACTAATAAGGATCAATGTGTAGGAGGTTAAACCCGAAGCATGAGAAAAAGCTCTCACTGGTCGTTCCTGCTGACACGGACGGGCTACAAGACAGAGGATTGGTTGTGTCCTGTGGCTCACAGACAGCAAAAGGGTCTCTCCAAGAAGTGACATATCCTGGGAGTAGAACAAACTGTCCGGTGATGTGACATCACACCACAACACGTCACGGTGAAACCGTCCCTTATTTTCAGACAGCAAAGAGAAGAAAAGAAATGCCTTCAGCAGTTATGGCAAATGGTTGTGTACAGGTTTGCTTCAGTCCTTGGATCCTGCAGCTCCGTGTCCTGCAGGGATCTGACTGCCTCCCTCTCTAGTCCAAGGGTCCTGCAGGTGTCGGATTGCCGTCCACTTTAGTCTGGAGGTAAGCAGTCATGCAAGCGAAATCTGTCTCTGATGTGAGGTCGCACATCCTCATTCTGCAAATAAAGAGAAAAGTCAGCTTTAAATAAATAGAAAAGCGCAAAAGACAGGGCATGTTCCACTCTCACTTTAACACAAAACCCCCTACATACAAGCTGTCACTTCATATCAAACCACAGAACATGCACAAGGTAAATTGTACTCAAGCATCAAAAATGAATACACTTATTAGAGTAATTGTGATAAAGCCCCTCCCACCATACAAACGACATTTGTATACACAACAAACACACACATATGTATATATATTGTGTGTGTGTGTGTGATGGACATAATTTATTTTGGAGGATATCTGTTCACGAGTACAGGAATCCATTTGTGTTTGTTGCATCACATCCTGAAAGCTGGATGATGAGGGTGTGTTTGTAGTTATAAGTAAAGAGATGGCAGGGGGTAGAAGGAACAGGCAGAAGTCCAGAGCCTTTGTTTGATCTTTGGATAAGATTGAAATCACACCTCAGAAGCAGACCCCTTGCATCGAAGGATGCTTTCTAGAAATGTAAACACCTCTCTTACACACAACCTCAAACAATGTATCACGGATCTCTCAAGGGTACTGTAGCAGCAACAAAATATATTTATTAATTATGCTCCATGTTACAGCTACAGGTAGTTTGTGTGTTAACATGAGCTGCAGAAAAAAAAAAACATTTAACCGTTTAGAATTACAGGAATACTTTCTGGCTTTTAATCGGAGCCTTACAGATTAAGCATCTCCAATAAACTCAAGATAGAAATTCCTGTTAAAGTATCTTGGATGGCAATTACTATACATATATTATAAAAAATTGGCGCAGTCCCTCATATGGACCCAAATACATGTCCAAGCTTACCAGTTCTACAAGCTTCTCCAGAAAAGGGACAAGTTTCAGCAGTTCCTTGTCATTCTTATCCATGAACCAGCTCTCAATAGGAATCCCGTTTGAAAGCTGTGGGGGGAAAAAAAAATACATTCCTGATTAATTATCTATGGTTATGCAGCACAGACATTAAACACAGCTTATCTGTCAATGCAAGGATTTATCCACATTACATCATATATTGCAGATTGGTATACAGGCTATCTACACATAGCAACAGAGGTAGCAAGACCTCAATAAAAGAAAGTCACAATAAAGAGCCATTTACCTCACTGTAAGTACTCTTCGTGGTGAAATAGCACAAGATGTTAAAATGATCTATTTTTTTCTTTACACTAATGACAGTTTCATGATTAATAACAGACAGTCTGGGCTGAGTGGTGAGGACTGATTTATAGCAGGTTTTCCCTGGACCAAGGAATGCAGTGAAAAGTATACCTATCATTGACCTACTTAGGTGACTCCAGCATTTCATACTCTGCACAGATATATGTGGTGAGGGTTAACATTTTTTCCATTTGCTCACTACATGGAGCTGTGGGTCTAGCAGTGGGCAGTCAATGACTTGAGAAAATTCACAGATTTCAAAAATTCAAAAAGTATTTAGACATGGTTTTAGTAGAGCTGTGATGTGGTTCAAATTTTGCTGAATTAAGTGGCCCTTTAAGGTCTTCTCAGGATGTTGTAGTCATAGATATAAAGATGTTATTAATGCTGCATACAGAAGTAACCAACAAGTAAGGAGCTATTGACTTGGCAATTAATCAGAATTATAGTGAATCTTAGGGCCATTGTAGGTTGGATGTAATGGTTGTCTTAAATAAGCTGCATTTTACTGTGTATGTGTGTGGGGGAATTGTAACCTCAGAAAAGCTTATTCCTATATAAACAATACAAATTAGCAGAACACTCTCCCTCTAAGGCATGAGGAAGATATAAAAACATGGAATCCTTCATGCTCAAGCAGAGATTGTTAAAATTGATTTTCTCTAAAAGTATTTTTAGCTGTATTGACAGCTGCTAATGTTTCATATATTTTCAACAAAAAAAAAAAAAAAAAAGATATAAAACATTTCTGAAACTACAGCAGTCATTTAAATTGCATTTTTTGGCACCTCTATTTTTTTTAATTAAATGGCGATAGAGATAGAAAAAAGGCTGCGCTACTAAGATTAAGGACACACAGGCTCTCCTTGCCCTGCATGGTTCTGGTACCAAACAGAGGGAGTAAAATAATTATTTTTGTCATTTTATTTTCTTTATTTGGTTTCTACTTGTCTTCAAGAAAAAATATTTTCTTGTAATACGATTATAAAGACCCAATGCCAGGAAAGGAGGTCAAACTTCCACGATTTCTGTATTGCTTCAATGCAAGAATATATACTAAAAAACTGCTATTTTGTACCAAAAAACTTTGAGGTTACTCCAGGTTTTTAACTGGAATATAGCAAAGTAGACTCCTCTCCTCATAAGGCATATTGTTTGTCCTAGAAGGGCCTGGATGCATCCAGAATTATCTGATCAGGACACAAGGTGTCATATATGACAATTTTTTCAAAAGCTGAAAAAGTAGACGTAATGACCTCACATATCTAATCAGTTGTCCCTTTATTATACTTTCACAAAGATGAAAGAGGTAATAGTCTATTAGGATCACTGCATGCTTTTCAAATTAGGATACCATTACAAGACCCTATAAGAGTGTGGTTAATAGTTGTATTTATGGTATGCACTTTTAAAATAACAGCAAAATGTTTTAGAAACAGTCATATGATTGCTGTTCCTTTACATAATTAGTCACTTAGTAAAGACCTTGGATGCAGACAATATCAATTCATTAGAGGCCACCAAACATAGTCACCACCTTAATCTGTAGAAAGTAAAACCATTCATTTGAATAACTTACCTGGTAGGCAAAGGCTTGTGGTGAGTTATCAATGATGATTGTTTTAGAGAGATCCCTTCCCAAGATATTCAGATCCTTAATGTAATTGCCCTGAACACACACACAGTGCTCACGAAACAGTCTGTGTCTGAGAGAAGTATACAGACAAATGGTCAGAAATAATGCAGAAGGCCATAAAAAACAAAACAGACACTTCATATATCCTGATGTGTCATATCTTAGACCATCTAGGAATACTGAGAACATCATTTGAAAAAAATGAAACAAAGGACGCCATTACCTAACTAGCCGTTTCTTGGGATCCAATATATTCAGTAATTTGTCTGCATAGACTTTCTTAGATGCTGTAAAAAGGATGATCTGAGGATGAAGAGAAAAACACAAAATATAATTGTATATACCTAAACTCAAAAAAGCACTGGCATTATTTAAACACCACAATCACCATTAATAACTATAAACAAATCTTGCCGGTCTTACAGCTACTAATATTGGATAAAGATACACATCAAATATCATAATAAGCATCTTAAAAGGCAGTTGTAATCGCCCAGCCTTTATAGCTTATGAAGTAAAGATCAGTATAAACAACTTTTGTTTAGATTAACTCTTTCACTACTTACAAGTCATGAAAGCTATTACATTACAATGGCCATATAAGAGGTCTAAGTCTATCTTCACAAGCCGCATGATTTTTAGGTAAAAAAAAAAAAAAAGAAGAAGCTTTTAAGCACTTCTTAATAAAATAAAGAACATAAAAGTAAATGGCAACATAGGTATCTTATATACCTAGTGAAAATCAGAAACCTTCCATGTCCCTTTAATTTCAGGGTGCTGTGGCTATAAAGTAGCATACTAATTATTCAAGTTCAGGGAAGCAGCAATATAGACAAGTGGTAAATTTTAAACAAGCAACTTCACAATTAATTAGTCTAAGAGCATAAAGTCCGAAAAAGAAACTGCAGTGCAGAGCCAAACTTACCTCATAGATCTGAGACATACGTTCTAAAAACTCACGAAAGAAGGGTCTTAACCGCACGTAGACCTAGAACAGAGAAAAAGAGCTGAATAACCATAGTGACAGACTTGTCAGCAATATAGCAAGAACCTCGTCTCAGAGATTTACCTGGTAAATGACATCCTGGAATAGCACAGGGAACGTTAGTGCAGCATCTTCCAGTTCATTGAGGCTGCAGTGCACCAATGTCTCATCCTGTAGCGTACAAGAGGTTACATAAAGTTACATAAAAATACAATTGCTTACAACAGTACTCATTCATAAACCATTTGCTGACTTACAAATAATGGATGTACTAATGGAATAGTGAAAAAATTGTAATGACCCTCAAACAAAAACATTTTTTCTTTGAACAAGACAACATATTGATTTCTAAGAAATCCCTTGTCATCTGCAGACACAACTCTTGAGTGCAGCATAGATGTTCTTTGTCTTCCACTAATAACCCCTGCTCAAGATTTATGGGAGATCTTACAGACATCTACCTACTCATTTCAATTTTAAGCAGCCTTTGGAAATCACACTATGTTTATTTCCTCTGAATGAACCTGCTAATTACAAGACTGTTTAACTCAACGACAAGTATACCAACTCATGTAAACGCCAAATGGCAAGATGGAAAAAAAATATGCACAAACTGTATTCTAACATAGGCACATCATTGCATAAACTGACTAAAGCTAAATGGAGAAACTGCCCTCTAGTGGTTACATGCACCAAGACACTGAAGGCAGATACTCCAGCAAAAAACGGTACAATACCCAATTCAATGGTCTCCAAAATACACCATTATCCACTCCTCAGAGGAAATGTTAATGCTACTGGCTGCACAGTAACGTCAGAGATTGAGTTGGTTTCCTGACGATCATCATAATCTTAAATAATTTTATCAATCAATGTGGAAAAAGCTTTAATGAGAACAAATATCAATTTATTTTCATTGTACTCCTCCAAAAAATCTGTAGCACAGTAACCTTACCAGGTCAAGAACAAGAGAAAACTCAGGTGTACTCCTTGTTTTCAGAGGGAGGGCTGGTTTCCTGTTGAGCTGCTCTTCTGTCAGAGGCGGGACGTGTTTGATGAAGTAGTATCTGTGAGGAGAAACGAGCGAGTGGTGTGAAGCACTGCAAATGAAAGACAATGATAGAAGGAGCAATGATTCTCCTACATTTCTAATGTTTAAGCCTCACAAAAATAACTCTGACATCTGCAGTGCTCTGCATGTGAATGCACATGACATTTTCTCATAGCTTCTTCACCACTAAACCTGGATCTGTCCCACTTTGCCTGCGCATTTCTTCTGCAGCACTGACAGCTTCCGTTACAGGTGCCATCCGTCAGAGGGCGCTGTGAGTTTTCTGGCACCATCATGTTCCAGGGAAGGCAAAGAACTATTCTCCCCTCCGACGTGGCGCAACACGACTGCGAGGCCATCTCTATGTTCGGCGCGGGCATTAGGCCTCCCAGGGCCTCGGGCACGCCTCTCATAGGTCAAGGCCTCTTCTGTCGGCTCGCCTTGTATGCTAAAAATCGGCATTGCCACCTGTCGGCCGGGGGCAGAACTGCAGCTGTCAGATTTTGCGACGGTGAAGAGGAAGAGGACCCTAAACCTATGTGGTTGACTACACTGCAAATAAATTAAACACTTACGGGTCAAAGACCTCCCAGTCTTCCTCATATGCAGCTTCAGCATGTGCAGAGGAGTAGCCACTATCAGGGGAAATGGGAGCTAGAGAGAGAGAGCGAAAAAAAAAGCAGCATTTGTAAATGTCAACTATAAGATTGAATGACAATAAGTATCTATGTATAGTGCTTGGCTGCTTTTCTTACTAGATAAGAATGCAGAAGTCCACCTCACCTGTGAGTGGTGGGATCTCTCGCTCTGGAGGCTCCTCAGTCCCCTCCAGCCAGCTGCTGGCAGTTGTCCGAACAGGTGCCCCTTGGCTGGGATAGGAGGCTCCATTGGTGGAGGTTGTAGTGCTGGTACTTATTTCATCCACCTGCTCCATCTCCAGCTGCTTTACTATCTCCTCAGCTTCCACGGCTTGTCCTGGGGAGTCTGACCCAGAGTTGCCTAAAACAAAGGTTCGATTTAGACTGCTGCCCTTTCAAAGATACTGTCCTGTACTATCTGAGGTACAGAGAATACAAGTGCAATATGTAGGTACCAGTGCAGTCATTACTGTAACAAGTGAAGAGTAATTCTCAAAGTAAACAAAAATAGTGCTAGATACTAGAAAGGGAGTAAGATCTCACCAGTTTTATTTGCTGGTGAGAAGAAGTTGAAGACAGGAGAAAAGATGGTCCCCAGCAGAGTGGTCCGAGGAGGGCTGACTGCGTCAGAAACATCTTCAAGTTTCCCATTCTGCTTCATGTGTGGACTTGTTACCTCGTAACCTGCAGCTTCTAGAAAACAAGGGAATATAGGTAATGACCACTAGCAGGAGCACAGCTGGAAAGGATACTATGGAGTCTGTGAAGAAAAACAGAAATCAGCAAGGAGAAAGAGTGGGACACAAATAGGGTATATGGAGTAATTAATGGGAAGGAACCTGAAAATATAAAACACACCTCAGGACTCCCTGAAATAAGTGGAAGCCATATGGAATCTTCTTCCGCTAAAAGTAAATGTCACTTATAAGTTGCTGATGTCTCATCATGCCCAAATGCTTTAAAAAAAAAACAAAAAAAAAGTCCAATTCACCATACCTCCATTGACTTGACTTTTCCTCCTGACCCGTGAGATTGGCTTGCTCGGCTTATCAACAGTACGTGGAGTTGAGGTGATGAGGTTGTTATCAAGGTCACGCTCCACTCTGCTTCTCTTTGGGGGGTTCTCCCGATCCTCCTATGGTCAACAGTGATTACATAATTAAGGTGCGCCAAATCTTTACTTGGCATGCCATGACCACACACACACAGTAGTAGAATGTCTATCACTACAGGTGCTAAATAATAAAAGCCCCAGTATAATGCTACATACACCTACATGTCTAGCTGCCTCCTATAAACTCACCAGAGCCCCTCCTGCTACATATTTACTTCACATATTGTGAAGGTGACCACAATTGCCTTAACAGTGGGTTTCATTTCTCTACGACATTAATAAGCAATCCCCTCCTCTCTCTTACACTCCCATGGAATATTACTTAAATAACTAGAGACTTCCCCACATTTTTGGGTGGAAACCGTCCAAGCAGGCCAGTGGAACGTTCCTCCATACATTCATTGCAATGCAGCCCATTAAGCACCCGTTAAAACACTATAGGTTATACCTTTGTTGTACTGCCTTTAATTAACTTTTTGATGGTGGACAATAAACCAGTGTCTGATTTTGGTAACTTGTCCTCTCCCAGCGAGGAGCTCTCTTCTTCCTCCTCCTCCTCCGAGTGCTTCCTCTTGTTGCGTGCGGTGCGGCCAGCCGGACCGTGGCTGTTACGCGGAGACCCCTTCCGCGTTCTGAGCCTCATTTTTACAAGTGCCACATAAAAACTGTGAATCGGAAACCACAATCTGATAAGCAAATATAATATCATCCTTCTCCTGAGGTTAGGAGCCACTTAATATTCACATGGCAAACCCATCAATTTACAAACACAGAAAGCAAGCAATGTTTTATAAACTTTAGCCAGAACAGAGTTTTAATTTATTTAACAAGTGCCTCAGAGGAAAACAGATCTGCATAGTGTGAAGATCTTCATGTTATGCAGATGAATGTATATTCCTAATTATATAATCCAACCTTGGCTTTGCATAAAAGCTGTGTAATGCAGTGGGCATAAGCTTAAAGGAAGCCATGTTTAAAATTGTTTATGGTTTTGAAGAGCAAGGCATTTGTGAACACATTTGCATGTCCCAGCTCAGCTTCCCAGAATGCAGTGTAATAACTGTATTTCTTGGAATTCTGAGCTGGAAACACAAATGTACTATTTATATGCTATACTACTGCATGGTGGAGGGCTTCTATCGCTCTTTTGCCCACCATATATTAAATGATTGAAAGACAAACAAATCTTAGAATGAATATTTTTTTTTATTCCATAAATGTAAAATATATGCATTTTTAACAACTGTTCTTTCCTAAACACCAAGGTAATGCCACAGAAAGCTGACTACTACATTTGAAGGAGAAAGTAGATATTCACACCACTGTAACAATTCAAACCTGATTTACTATTTAAAACCATATATTGGATTCACCCTTTTTTAGAGGCTACTAGAATTGCTTATTTCCTCCTCAGGGATTTCTCTCCTAATTAGGACTCACATGGCTGTCAAAAACAACTGTGATCCATTTTACAGCACAAAATAAAAAAACAAAAATAGGATACACTGATAACCTGACATATTCACATTTCTTACTGGAAATATGTGGGAGTTATGAATATAGGCCTAACCATTTTGAGGGGGTAAATAGCTTTTGTAGATTACCCCAAACCAAACAAAAAGATAGTTAAATCTTGTTCAATACGGGACGTCATGCCTTCCTGTTTGCTTCAGGAGGAAAATGGAATTTATTTTTATTGATTAAAATAGGTATTCTTACTTTTTTCTCTTATTAAAGGGGAGAAACGATATTGGTTTCTAATAGCCATAGTTGCTTTTTATCCATTATTGCAGTAAACATGGCTTGTGAATGGCTTACAAATAGGGAATTATTAGTTTACATCCAGGTTTGACAAATTCCAGGAGCCTTAAGTTTTACTGCTGGCTCCTAAACTTTTGAATATAAAATCCATAATCTGGCTCCTGAAAATGTTGGCCTGAATCCTAACTGAGATACACTTCTAAACCTTAATTGAATTAGCAGCACTCATTCCAAAATTAAAGTAACATAGTGGGAGGTATAATTGAAAAGTATAGTGAATACCAAGTATTAATGTTATAAAAAATATAGTTTTCCAACTATAAACCAGGGAATGACAAATGTGTATAATATGTAGGAGTCTGTCACATTATACAGGAGCCAAACAAACATTTCTTAGGAACCAGTAAAGTTTGCAACTTTTATCAATCACTCTGATCCACCCACTAAAGGGACATGGAAAGCTCCCCATTTTCAATATTTTAACAAAAACAAAAAAACAACAACTACCCAGCTGTTTATTTGCATATTTAAACAATGTTATTAACAAGTGCTTAAAAGATCAGTTTGTACTGGCAGAAACCTTCCAAACAGTCCCTGCAAAGGTCAATCCTTGTATTGCATGCATATAATGTATTGTACTAGCCAATCACAGACTCTCTCAGCACTTTGTACAAATATTGTATGCATGAGCTCCAATGGCTGACCTTTGTAGTGATTGTTTGGAACGTTTCAGTGAGTAAAAACAGCTTTTAAGCACTTGTTAATAAAATTATGTTTAAATATGCAAAGAAACTTAAAAACAGGAAACTCTCCATATCTCTAACTCAATGTAGTTTCTACATGCAGTCTCAGTATGTGTGATTATATACACACACACATGTACATTCAGTATCTCACAAAACTGAGTACACCCCTCACATGTTTGTACATATTTTATTATATCTTTATATCTTTCATGTGACAACACTGAAGAGATGCCACTCTGCTACAATGTAAAGTAGTAATTGTACAGCCTGTATAACAGTGTAAATGTGCTGTCCCCTCAAAATAACTCCACACACAGACATTAATGTCTAAACTGTTGGCAACAAAAGTGAGTGCACCCCTAAGTGGAAATATCTAAATTGGGCCAGAAGTGTCAATATTTTGTGCGGCCCCCATTATTTTTCAGCACTGCCTCATGGGCATGGAGTTCACCAGAGCTTCACAGGTTGCCACTGGAGTCCTCTTCCACTCCTCCATGATGACATCACGAAGCTGGTGGATGTTAGAGACCTTGCACTCCCCCACCTTCCGTTTGAGGATGCCCCATAGATGCTCAATAAGGTTTAGGTCTGGAGACATGCTTGACCAGTCCATCACCTTTACCTTCAGCTTCTTTAGCAAGGCAGTGATCGTCTTGGAGGTGTGTTGGGGGTCGTTACCATGTTGGAATATTGCCCATCACACACACATATCTATCTTTCTATCTATTTGAATGAATGGCCTAGGCTGCTAATAACAGTTGGGGGGGGCGCTATAAGATTGATGTTAGTCTGGGAACCATTGGATTTGAAAAAAGAAAAAAGCTGTTGCATTTTGTTTTTACATTTCTCTGAAATTTTAACTTTTACACTTATATTAATTTAACAGGAACAGACACTGCATATATATAAGCCAAAGACAGTTAGAATTCGTAGGCACAAAATAGTAAGGGCATTAAATGTTAATTATTATTATTTTTTAGTAAATGTCTTTATATAATCAACAAGCTGTCTCCTATAAACAGTTGAGCTGCTTTCTAACTAACCTGGCTGACAATAAGTTGCAGATAAGTTTGTTAACCTTTATGTTAATGAGTATTAGAACATGATTTTTAATTGTGCTTGGGATAGAGAAGTGTAGGGAAGTTTCAAGAGCCATTGCCTGAACAGACATAGTAGACCACAGATCAACAAGTCCTGAGAGCCATATCCATGGCACTTACCGGAGGAATTGTCAAATTGATAGAATGTCCACTCCAGGTTAAGATACAATAGTAAAAAGTACAATATACACTATAAAACTATATAAGTATTCATATTCTCTTTAGGTGCATTCAATATTTCCACCAAGTAAAAGGACCAGATGGGTATCCCCTAACGTTTTACAGAATAGCTCTTGGCAATAGTCAGACATTACACTGCTCCATTAGCAAGTGTGATAATAAAAAAAAAAAAGAACATATATTTTACTATTGGCCAAAATGGGGAAAGATTAGTTTGTGCCCAAAAGTTACCACCAATATCTAATTTCCAAAAACGGACTTAATTTGTGTCAAAAAAAATGCCAATGACTCAGAAACACACAAAAAAACTTAAACTGACTTTGCAAAATACAAAACAAAAAGGAAGAAGCCAGGGAAAACAAAATAAGCAACAGATCCCCCCCCCCAACTTAGTCAAATACTGAAAGTGAGTTTCATAGTTAATCTATTCAAATCTATAAAAATCCCATTAACAAACATACTTGAGTTTCATAAAGTACCACTGGCTCCCTCTCTACAGTAATGACAATAGATGGGGTGATGGTTTGTTGTCTGTTCTTCTGTTAAATTGTACTAAGAGATAGAAAAAACACACTTTCCACTGAACCCAAATGAGTTATGTCCTGACAGTGTCATTACATCCTACACTACCTTGCTTTATAACTGTAGGAGTAATGACCTATAAGGCTTTAGTATATATTGGAGATAGCGAAGGCACACACCCTTCTACTAACAACATATAGAGCTAAACTCATTCTACAGTTACATATCTACTCTTCTGTCCCACTTCACAACAGTATTTGGATCTATCCTGTTATATGTACGTACGCATTTGTGGAAGCACGCTCGCAATCCCCATCTAGATGTCCAAAATAGGTAGCACACCTTAACCCACTAACCCTAAGCCCCCAACCCCCACTTCCTAACCCTAATCCCCTAACCCTCTTACAATAACCACTTACCGGGCGTAACCCTAACATGAAAACCCCTAACCGGGCGTAGAGACACAGCTACATGGGGACATCCATGGCGCACTTCCCAGCGCATCTTCCACAAATGCGTGGATACATATAACAGGATAGGATCCAGTATTTTTATCAAAACATTTATATACTGAGTAACAATAATGGTATACCAAGCTGTTATCATAGAAAACAAATGTAGTGACCAAGAATGTATTTGTATGAAGCTGGTGGCATATTTTCTAGAGATACTTAGACTTTACAGACATGGTAACTGTTTCTTCCCAATGGTACAGTACCTACCACCTGACCATCATGGTGCCAACTGTCCTACACATTCAAACATTGTATATAACATGGACAACACTGTGGGCACCTGGGCCAATAAGGATGCACTTCCCTTGGCACAGTGAGATTTAAAATCCACATGAGAACTGAACCTGTTCCTTTAAATGATCAGTTATCCAATAATCTTATTAATGCTCACACTTCCTATCATGTGTAATATTCCTATACACAACAGTTTGAAAATGCAGCACCTCAGCTTTTAACTCATGTTAAAGGTCTATCTCCACTAGATCACTCCCTCTGGGGTCTCCCATGTGTCCTAGCTTGGGTACAGCCATGCATGATATCCCATGTACACTCACACCCCCTCATGTTTGTATACACTGGGTATGCCTGGGATCCCCTGGGAGAGGATGTGAGGCAGACAGTGACCTCTAACGTATGTGTGTATGGAGGGAATATCACTCTGGTAATTACAGTATAGGCACACGGTGTGTGATCACACAAACAGGCGCGGAAATGATATCTAATAGAGATTACATGGATATGTGTGCACCAAGACCCAAATATGCCTGGCGTATGTACATGGACATTATATTTAAGTATATATATATGTACATGAGCACACATATGTACAAAACACGCACCGTGCCCATGTGTTACACACCGATCTGCGGCCTTTACCCGTGTACCCCCGTGCTGTATATATTATCACACACAGCTCTGCCCCGCACTCCCCGCCGGGCCCCGGCCTGCTCTCCCCCGGGCCTCCTTTCCTCCCCCGGCCTCCCGTTTCCCGCCTCTTACCTGCAGTTCCCGGCACTGTCCGGGCTGTGTATCGGGGCTTCCTGAATCTCTCTAAGCTCCGTTCAATGTCCCCGGGTCCAGCCTCCTCGGTATGTACGGGCCACGGCCACTAAATCCCGGGCGCCATTTCCCGCCGACCGAGGGAGCTCAGGACCCGGATACAGCGTAGTGCGCATGCGCGGAGGGAACTGGAGGAGGGAGGGCTGAGAGAGAGGGGGACTGGTGAAAGGAAGAGAGAGAGGCGAGTAAACAGCATAGGGAATATAGAGGGAAGGGGCAGGTACCTATCAGAAGGGGACAAGAGAGAGGAGGGAAAACTGCATAGGAAATATAGAGGGAAGGGGCAAGTAATGATCAGAGGGGGACAAGAGAGAGGGGAGGGGGCAGATAATAATCAGAGAAGGAGTAAAGGGAAATCTGCATAGGGAATAGAGAGAGAAGGGCCAGGTAGTGATCAGAAGGGGGACAAGAGAAAGTAAGAGAGTGGAAGGGCAGGTAGTGATCAGAGGGGGACTAGAGAGAGGAGGGGGGACTGCACAGGGAATAGAGAGAAGGAGCAGGTAATGATCAGAGGGGGGAAAGAGAGAGGAGTAGCAGATATAGATCAGGGGGGACTAGAGAGAGGAGGGAGAACTGCACAGGGAATAGAGAGGAGGGTCAGGTAATGATCAGAGGGGGACTAGAGAGAGGAGGGGGGGACTAGAGAGAGGAGGGGGGGACTAGAGAGAGGAGGGGGGGGGACTAGAGAGAGGAGGGGGGGGACTAGAGAGAGGAGGGGGGGACTAGAGAGAGGAGGGGGGGGGGACTAGAGAGAGGAGGGGGGGGGGACTAGAGAGAGGAGGGGGGGGACTAGAGAGAGGAGGGGGGGGGACTGCACAGGGAATAGAGAGAATGGTCAAGTAATGATCAGAGGGGGAAAAGAGAGAGGAGGGGCAGATATAGATCAGAGGGGGACTAGAGAGAGGAGGGGGGGGGGACTAGAGAGAGGAGGGGGGGGGGGACTAGAGAGAGGAGGGGGGGGACTAGAGAGAGGAGGGGGGGGACTAGAGAGAGGAGGGGGGGGACTAGAGAGAGGAGGGAGAACTGCACAGGGAATAGAGAAGAGGGTCAGGTAATGATCAGAGGGGGAAAAGAGAGGAGGGGCAGATATAGATCAGAGGGGGACCCGAGAGAGGAGGGAGAAGTGCGAGGGGGACTAGAGAGAGGAGGGAGAACTGCATGGGGGACTTGAGAGAAGGCGCAGGTAATGATCAGAGGGGGACTAGAGAAAGTAAGAGAGAGGAGGGAAACCTCCATAGGGGATAGAGAGAGAAGGGGCAGGTAATGATCAGATGGGGGGCAAGAAAGAGGAGGGAAAACTGCATAGGGAATAGAGAGAGAAGGGACCGTTAATGATCAAAGGGGGTCAAGAGATAGGAGGGGCAGATGTAGATCAGAGGGGCACTAGAGAGAGGAGGGAAAACTGCATAGGGAGTAGAGAGAGAAGGAGCAGGTAATGATCAGAGGGGGACTAGAGAAAGTAAGAGAGAGGAGGGAAACCTGCATAGGGGATAGAGAGAGAAGGGGCAGGTAATGATCAGATGGGGGGCAAGAAAGAGGAGGGAAAACTGCATAGGGAATAGAGAGAGAAGGGACCGTTAATGATCAAAGGGGGTCAAGAGATAGGAGGGGCAGATGTAGATCAGAGGGGCACTAGAGAGAGGAGGGAAAACTGCATAGGGAGTAGAGAGAGAAGGAGCAGGTAATGATCAGAGGGGGACTAAAGAAAGTAAGCGAGAGGAGGGGCAGGTATAGATCAGAGGGGGGCTAGAGAGAGGAGGGAAAACTGTATAGGGAAGAGAGAGAGAGAGAGAAGGGACAGGTAATCATCAGAGGGGGACTAGAGAGGAGGGTAAACAGCATAGGGAATAGAGAGAAGAGGGGCAGATATAGATCAGAGGGGGACTAGAGAGAGGAGGGAAAACTGCATAGGGAATAGAGAGAGAAGGGCCAGGTAGTGATCAGAAGGGGGGCAAGAGAAAGTAAGAGAGTGGAAGGGCAGGTAGTGATCAGAGGGGGGCTAGAGAGAGTAGGGTAAACAGCATAGGGAATAGAGAGTGAAGGGTTAGGTATAGATCAGAGGGAGAATAGAGAAAGGAAGAGAGAGGAGGGGCAGGTAATAATCAGAAGGACTGGAGAAAGGAAGATAGGGTAAAATTCATAGTGAATGGAGAGGCAAGGGGCAGGTAATGATCATAGGGGGGCTGGAGAAAAGAAGGGAGAGGAGGGTTAACCGCATATGCAATGGAGAGAGAGAAAGGGCAGGGGATCTATCCTATTATTTGTACACACAGGAAGCCTCCTGTGCCGGCCGCGCTCTTGTCCCGATGCATTAGTACACCACAACCCACTAAAAGTAACTTTCTAAGCCTAAGCCCCTAACCCTCTTATCCTAACCCCCTTACAGTAGCTTCATAACCCTAGCCACTTAGAGCCAGCGGACCTATCCTGTTATGTGCACGCAGGGGAAGCATGCTGTAGACTTCCCGATATAGCGGTCTGTAAGTGGCCGGTTAGGGGTTTTCAGGTTAGGAAGTTACTTTTAGGGGTTTAGGATAAGACGGTTAGGGCCGGAAAGGGGTGTAGGGGGTTAGATTTAGGGCCGGTAAGTAGTGTAGGGGGTTAGGCCCGGCACCAGAAGGCTTCCCCCGTGCGAACAGGATAGATCCGAGCCAGCTACATCGGAAGTCGGTGGCGCGCTTCTTGTGCATACATATAACATGATAGGTCCGGGGCAGGTAAAGATCACAATGGGACTGGAGAAAGGAGGGTACGCAGCATATGGAATGGAGAGGGAAGGGGTCTGGTAATGATCACAGTGGGGCCGGAAAAAGGAAGAGAGAGAGGAAGAGAGGAGGGGCAGGTGTCAGGCAGTGAAGTAAAAGGAGAGGATAGGGCAGGCAAGAATTAAAGGGGGTAAATAGAAAGAGTGGATGTGGTAAAAAGAAGTGGAAAGTTGGGAAAAGAAAAGTATGCATGGTGCGGTTTAATACAGCAGTGATGCGGCTTCATTGACACACACCAACAGGCTAGAATGAGGATATACCTACAGGTACATTTATGTGGTGGAGCATATAATTAAGGAATGGGCAGATTTGAAGATGTAAGTGGAAGACTACATGTAATGGAGAGCAATGAATGGATGGGGTAAGCAAGTAGGGAGTGTCAGATATAGTGAGAACAGAAGGCAGTGGGGATGAATTATCACAGTAAACCCTCTTTCACCAACTTTCATTAGGCTTTTAAAAAGAAAAAAAAAAAGCCATTTCAGTCCTTTATGATGCAATCTAGAGTTGGCACAGCTGAGAAGATGAACATTTTTAGGAGGAATTTTACATTGTATTTGCTAGTATCCTCCCTCACACCTGTGTTAGGGGGTGCCCCACAGCGAGTGCGTATATATATATATATATATATATATATATATATATATATATATATATATATATATATATATATATATATATATATATATATATATATATATATTTATATATTTTTTTTTTTTTTTTTTTTTTTTTAGTGGAATAACACTCCTTTGTAGGTTTTTGTCAAATTTCACAACCTTATTTTCATCTGTGGAACCAAAATAATGACAGAGATAAAATTAAACATGACAGCACCTTTTTACAATCTTTATTAGCACCACCCCCAAGGGAGCTGCATGACAAGAACACAAGATTTGGGTGAGAGAAGAACTGGACAAAAGGAGTCAAACCCTGTACACAGAAAATAAACAAACAATCACACTTTAGTTTAAGGTCTTAATCGTAAAACTATGGCAGTTGTCGGACTAAGATTTTGTAAATCAAATTATTTCAGTTTCCTTCATGCACTTTTACTATACCATTGCAATGGCTGTATTAATCCAGTTTCCAGAGCCATAACTCCTTCAAAATAATGCAATGCTCTTTCACATCTGAAAATATTTCCCTGTAAAGCACTTGGTAAAGGGAGCTGTGAGCACCAGCCGTGCCAAGCTCTGTATTGTAGAATATGCACACACATTTGACATGGTATCCATACATAACAAATGTTGCCTGCTATGGATAGTACAAGAGGCTCTTTCTAAACATGTTAACTTTGTACAACCAAAACCTATTTGTTAGGAATATCATTTAGATTTGATTCACACAAAAGATGAGCGTTACACAATACAGCTTGTGATTCTATTTACATAAATTACATATAAAAAAAAGAAGCAATTTACAAACATTTGCAGGGGAATCATTACTTGGCTATGCCATGTTGCTTACACTTCTAACCCTGCCATAAGAAATCTGAAGCAGAGCCCTCCACCTTTTATCTACTACTATCTCCATATTTAGATCAGATCACTACACTGATTGAGAGAAGTCTTTTATGGAGGTTGATTTGGAGAAGTCTTTAAATACTGGACAAGCTAAACTGTTTATAGTCCCTGTATATGTGATGGAAGGATTATGGTGAAATTATAATCTTCCACCAAACCTCTATTCAGTCAAATGTTTTAATCTCCAGTATACTCAACATTATCAGTGTCCAGATCTCTAGTGCCATGTAAGCTTCAGAAAGAACCAAGTATATGCTGCAGACTCCTATTTATATTCCAGTCATTTGGAAAGGACACTGGCCTATATAAGGAATCTCACGCCAGTCATCACAAGTGGACGGAAGTGACTGCAGCCATATTATATTTAATCAAACTTGGAGTTGATCATCCAACATAAAAAGTTCACAAGTCAAAAGGCAGCACGGATCCTTTGTTGTAGGACACTAATCTATGTCTGTTCCCAGTCTTTGCTCGGTCACTTGTCCTGTAGGAAAAGATTCAGACAATGCCCAGGTCCTGGAGCTTCACAGCCTGTTGATTGGTTTATGTCCCTGGTTACAGTGTATCACCAAAACGATCTTTTTGGTATTCAGCAGCATCTCCTTGGCCATCACGGTCATCATCTTCTGTAAAAGGGAAAAACATGTCAGACATATATTACCATGTGAAGATTGCAGTTATGAATGCTGACTAAATAGGCATCAGTCGTACACCTATGACCTTTTACCAAAACTTTGGACATTTATCAATGCTTTGTAGCCGTCTAAAATCACCTATACAAGATTAAAGGAGAACCAATGTTCCATATTTACAAATGTCTCTTGAAGATAAAACCAATTTATTAGCCTATGTATGCAACATTTCTTTACAGGGCAATTCAATTGTAATGTCTGGTTTTATTAATGGACCTCTATAGTCCAATGTTTTATAGTCTTATTTGACAACTTAACTTGATAACCAGCAAAGAGCTTCAAAAAGCAAAAACAAAATAAAAATAATAATAAAGACAATCTTTATTTACATTTTGTATGCAGTTACATTTCCATTTGAGCTGCTTCTGTCCGTTGCTCTCAGGCTTGTTTGTCCTTTCTAAACTAATGATGTTTTCAGTAATCTTGTAAAGCATGTCATTGTTTAGCTGCCACATTTCCACTAATAGTCGTCTTCTGCATTCAAAGTCTCGCCCTTCCAGTTGTGGAAGTAGATCACCAAAAGCCAAAATGGAGCATAATTGTTTGTAAAAAGTAATAAAGGCTGTATCATTTTTTTAAATTTATTTTAAAACAGTACAGTATGCCGTTATCAAGCTTTTGTCACATCAAAAGGAGATTCTACTAGGATTTACATATGCAAATCATAATGTTGCACATTAAATTCAAGAAGAACAAAACACCAGACCCCTAAAAGGGTCAATGTAGTACGCAAACAATCTAGAGGGAAGTCACCAAGGGATAAGGTCAGCAATCTACATTATTTTATCATAGAGACATACAAATATGTTCTTGTAATACCATTTTGTAGGTTATAGAAAGGAGGTTTATGTAGTAAAGGAGAACCATGAAAGATTACCATTTAACACGTTAAAAAAACACTGCTCCCTTATTTCATACCCCTCTATTCACCAATAATCAATACACACACCTTCAAGATTCAGCTCTGAGGAAGTGATGTAACCAACACAAAATAAAATTCCTCTACTCAAACCGACTTCAGAAGTCCTGTTTATTTTTCTCTCCAAAAGAAAGGTTTTATGCCCGCGCCTTACACAGCTATTAATATTGTTACTCTGGTACATACTTGATACACAATAGTCCTTTAAGGAAATAGAATTCTAAAGTATTGCAATACATTGAAAAAGTGATACAAAGTAGATGGATCTTTCTCCTGAAGACTCAGTCCCCCTATGTGTTGAATGCGGGTTTCCACAATGCATTTCTATGAAAATACATGGATATCCTTTAACCCCCTTTTAAAAACATATCTTCTAGGTTTACTATTATGAACTTAGAACCCAATTTAGGACTTTCCTTTTATCCTGCATTGTGCCATTCTACAATAGAAGTTATCTTTTTTCTCTTTTTCATCTTATGAAATGTAACCGTATTTAGTAATTAACCTGGCTGGCTAACACTAGTTTATTTCCTACATTGTTATGGCTAGGTGTTGAACTATGCAGTTTTTTTCATAAAGAATTTGGCTCTCCAACTAGTTTCATTGGTTATTGTTCCATATAAATATATATTTAAAAAAAACTCACCCTATGGTATCAAATTTAATAATTTTACTTTCCTTTGTTGGTGCTGCCGGACATTCAGCTGATACCCCTCAACTTGTTCAATTTAGGATTATAATTTGCAGGTGTATTTTTCCTTTCCAAATGCATCTAATGTATAATTTAGTCTAGGCCAGAGATTTATAAAATTGCCAATATTTATTCTTGACCAGATTCATTACATTTTTTTAGTAAAGTAAAATTGCAAACTTATTTTCTAAATCTTTAGATTACAGCATTCAGTAAATACAGGATTACATCCTAAGTGGTACTTCAAAGAGTGTGGGGTTCACCAAAACTACTCTGCACCACTTTCAAGAACTGGCCTAGATCCTTTTGTCATTATTGCTTGTATAGCCCACAAACCCTGGTTATATTATTAGATGCACTATTTGGCCAGTCAATTTAATTAATAGAGCAAGGGTGGCTCAGCCCTCTCCTCGTGTCTCTTGTCAGCTGCAAAGCATCATACAGAAACTTTGTGTAAGCTTTCATGACTGTACCAGTTTGGTATTATCACAACAAAATTGCATCGGAGGTCCCAAATGTGACTGTCACAATAACTACAAGTTTGTATTATTGATCTGTATACCTCTACTCTATGAATTGGAGAATGGCTCTGTAATTATGTAGGATATGAGAATTTGTGATATTAAACCACTGTTGCTCCCTACTGGTTCTGCAATGGTTGGCAGACACCCATTCGCCTGGTACTCTCATATACAGAATTTTAAACTCACAACCTTTCATTAGAGACAAATGCTCTACAAGAATACACATGTATGTAGATTAAATAGGTAATGCAACCCAGATAACATAGCACTTATTAGTATATATATATATATATATATATATATATATATATATATATATATATATATATATATATATGCGCATATACACACGCACACAGGGATTGAGTCACATTATTATAAACAACACCTATTCTTGACATCAGTAGTGTTTTGCCAATGAAAAAATGGCACGTGTTGTGAGCTGGTACACGTGGGACCACCTCGATCACCATGCTCGCCGTATGGATCCTTCATTACACACTCTTTAGCGGCTATCAGATGCACTGCAGTCTGTGTGGCTCCAGATAACCTTGCCAACCTTCCAGAATCCTATTGACTCATTACCAAGCCATGTAGCTGCTGTCCATGCTACACACTGCAGTTATTTGTGATATTAATAGTTATATAATAATGTGACTGTACAATGTATATACAGAGTCAAGTCACATTATTATGACCACTGCCCACTTTTGATGTCAGCTGTGTAAAGCCAATGAAATACAGCACTTGGCATGAGCTGGCTTTGGTGGATATATAAAAAGGTAACGTGGGCATTCTGCAAACATATCGACCATTGCGGTCATGGGTAAAACATGCAATTTACCAGATATTGAAAAAGGGACAGTCATTGACTTTCAGGACAAGGATAGCACTTTCTGAAATAGCGTAGTTAGAGAACTGTTCGCACGCTGCTTATGTTAAAGTGTACAGTGACTGGACAAACTGCACCATTGCAAGTAAATTGCATTGAAACTGCGGAGCACCACGTGACATTGGTGTCAGAGAACGTTGGCTGCGAAGGTGTGCAAGGGCCACCGAACACTCTACAGTTGAGCAACTCACCATCCAAACAAACCAGGGGGCTACCAGACGTGTGTCTATAATGACAGTACAACAAACCCTGTGGCGTATTGGGCTCTGAAGCAAACGGCTGATCACTGCTCCCATGCTGACAAGAGTCATCATCTGAAACAGCTTCAATTTGCATAACAGTACCAACATTAGACCTCTTCTGATTGGCAAAGGGTTACCTTCTCTGATGACTCACGTTTTCTACTCCATCAACTGGACGGACGTTTGTGTATCAGGCGCGAAACCTCCAAGAACAAACCATTTGCAACCAATTTTGGAAGAGTACAAGCTGATGGCAGCATCGTTATGGTCTGGGGAATGTTTCTTGGCATTGTGTGAATCCACTTATACCTCTGGAAGGCACTCTCAACAGATTGGGTTATCTACCAGTTCTTGCAGATCAAGGACACCCATACATGTTGTTCTCTGGAGCAGACGGGATCTTCCAGACAATGCAATAGGTCATAGGGTCAGAATTGTCTGCGAGTAGTTGGAGAAGCACAACAAAGACTTCTAAGTACTTCACTGTCCTACAAATTCCCCCTGACTTGAACCCCATCGAGCACCTGTGGAATCACTGATCATTATATTTCGCCATAAGGATCCTCAACCAAAACACTCTTCAGCAGCTGTTTGATGCCCTGCCGTCTGCAAGGCTCCAGATACCCTTGCCAACCTTCCAGCATCTTATGGAACCACTACTACGCCGTCTAGCTGCTGTCCGTGCTGCACAAATCGATTATTTGGGATATTGGTAGGTGTGTGATGTGATTATATATATATATATATATATATATATATATATATATATATATAGTAACAGAGTCAAGCAAGGAGTGTGCAGAGCTATATATCCAGGCATGTCAAGGAAGAGTTAATTGGAACTGCAGCTCAATCAAGCCAGTGCACCTGATCCTTATCAGGATGATTTAAAAAGCCCTACAGATTAAACAAAGGGGTGTGGTGTTTGGACTAAGAGTAAAGATTGTTTGTCTGCCTGCAAGGAGAGACAGTCTGGAGTGTAAAGCAGCATTTGGTTCCCAGAGCAGAGTTGCCTGCAGGAGCAAGATTGGTTTCCAGAACAGAGTTGTCTGCAGGAGCAACTCAGGCCTACAAGGCAAGTTAATCTGCTGAGAGAAAGCAGTTTTCATGTTTAGAGACTGTGGACATTTAACCCCAGGGAGAAGACAGCAGTATAACTGCAAGTGTGACAGTTTTTCAAAAGACTATTTAAAGGGTCCCTGGAGGTTGGAGCATTTCGGAGAGACAGGTGGATTGAATGCTCCCCTTTTTCCACAGATGAAGATAGTGTATTATTTTGGTACAAATATGGGACTTTTAATAAATTAAAAGAATACCTTATAAATTAACAGCCAGGAATTTAGGTAACATGCTAATCTACCACAATTTTTATATATATATATATATATATATATATATATATATATATATACACACACACACACACAAATACCTTTGTGTTCACATTTGAATGTCTAAAATAAGTTAAATAACTTGTTTCATGCCCAGAATTCCAATAAATACAGTTATTACACTGCATTCTGGGAATCTTGGTAGGCAAATGTGCCCACAAAAGCTTTGCTTTTGCAATAACCATATTTGACATGGCTTCCCTTAGGCATAAGTCCACTGCATCAAAACAGCTTTGAGTAAAGCTAGGGTTGGATTATACACACACTAGCAATTTGCCCGTCAAAAAATGACGGAAATAACATTTGAAGCAATGGCAATGCTGTTCGCCACACAATGCGAGGCTATGGCCCCTCTGAGCACCTTCGGCGCTCATTGCGAGCCTCTCCCCCCTGCGTAGTGTTACTGGTTCTTGCTCT
This sequence comes from Discoglossus pictus, assembly GCA_027410445.1. Classification (NCBI taxonomy): domain Eukaryota; kingdom Metazoa; phylum Chordata; class Amphibia; order Anura; family Alytidae; genus Discoglossus; species Discoglossus pictus. The sequence continues at coordinate 167,878,697 of CM050167.1, read as the reverse complement.
TTTTTACTGCCACGTTTTTATCCGGTTATGTTTTTTTTCGGCCGCCATTTTCTTTGTCGCTTAGCCGATTTTTGAGCGTGATAAAAAAACGCCAAATATGCCTCAAATTAACTTGCAAACTCCAAGATCCTTGCCTCTCCCCCTGTGCGGTGTGCAAGTTAATTTGAGGTATATTTGATTTTTTTTGGCCTTTGGCACTCATTACAGCTAAGTCCTGAGGGCCTCCAACCCCGCAACTGCGTCCCTCGCTTTGCGAGGTCTGTAACGGGACGACAACTCTCAGTAGGACAACTATATTAGTGATCTCCTGAGATGGATTAACTCTAAAACCTACTAAAGGGTAGTTCTACCTGCATCAATTTAACAGTTTAAAAAAAATAAAAAAAATAAGTTAAATCATCCCTACAAATGCCTTACCACCCTCTATCCAAGATTGCAAAGAACATCTGCTGACTGTGGCACCCCGACCTTTGTGCTGTGGAGAGCAGCGTGCCGTCATCAGGGCGCCAACAAATGCGTGCGCCCACATAGGTGCGCTAGAAAAGGGTGCGCCACCCTGCATCCCATCTTCATGAGAGACTGCAGTTTGGAAGGCATCAACTCTCCTCTTCTGCAGCCTGGCACCCCATCCCCACTCCCTGTCCCCCGCACCCGTCCCCACTCCCTGTCCCCCGCCCCCACTCCCTGTCCCCCACTCCCTGTCCCCCACACCCGTCCCCACTCCCTATCTGACCTTCTGCCTTCTAATCTGCAGTCGCAGTATTTCTGCGAGATGGGATGCAGGGTGGCGCTCCATTGTCAAGCTCGCTCTTTTCTGGCACGCAGATTTGGGCGTGAGCATTTGTAGGCACGCTGTTCTCCAGCGTGCAAAGGACGTGCTACCACTGACTGCAGTAGCCCTTGAAGTGATACGTGTTGTTCCAGGAGATTATTATTCACATTCATATTCATTTGAAGAAACATTGCATGTGTATATTCTTGCAGTGTAGAAAGTGAAGCGGTTCCACAAACTAACATTATATTCTGTATTTACTGGCTAGTATTTTGAGTTTATGGGCTATGCTGATAAGACATGGTTACAGCAAAATACAATGAAAAACTGAATCAGGTCTTGGCCTTAAAAGTCATTTTAGTTTGCAAATAATAGAAAAATATATGTGAAGTTCAACATTTTCATGGCTTATACTGGCCGACTATTGCCAACACCATCTATATACTCCGGTGAGATTTCCCTTCACCTAGACTTTTTGTACAGCACCAAATTGTCCCATAGGCCATTTCATATACCAGTATCAGAATATAAAATAGATTTGATACAGAAGTGATCAGAGTGCATTGCAGCAATAATAAACAAACATGAAACTAACAAAATACAGTAGACTCCTCAGCTTTCAAGACCTGACCTACAAAGGAGGATTCTGCATGAAAAGTTGGATAAAGAGGGAAAATAATGATCCGTGGAACAAAAAGGATGCTGCAGCTATTATTTGTATTAGTTATATACAGACTAGCGACTTGCCCGTCAAAAAACGATGGTCAATAAAATTTTAAGCCATGGCAATGCTGTTTGGCACACAATGTTAAGCTTTTTATACTCTAAGGACCTTTGGCGCACATTGCGAGCCTCTCCTCGCGTGTCCTTTGGCTCCTCTCTATATTTTTTTTAAAACTAATTAATGAGTTTATTGAATAATAAATTAATAGAGTTTACCTTTTTCTAATAAATATATGTAACACTCAATAGCCTGAAGAGGTAACAATCTCTTTTTATTGTCCTGCAGCATATAATGTCCAGTGGGACGATTGCTGGCCTGAGGAGAGTTTTATGAATGTCCCAATTGTGCATCAGAAATAGGCTGCGTGCACAAGGGCAAACCATTGGTTTATTTGTGTAAAGCGCTAGTTTAGATGCGTAATGCTGTTAGTGGCAAGTTAGCATTGTAAAATAGCGTAGTTTGTCTGTGCTACGCGGTTCGCGAGCATTTGCCGTTCTTTGTAAGAGTGTATTTTGTAGCTCGCACATTCCTGGCCGCCATTTTTTTCCCCTCACTTAGATCTGCTTAAATTTGTGTTCCGCCTCACCCCCAGACGTCCTGGCTGTTCCCCCGTGCTGTGATGTTTTTGTGTGTTTCGTGCTTTGCTCGGTTCGGACGTTAACTTCGTATTTTTCCTTTCTAAGTCCAACGTCTCGCATTTTTTTTTTCTAAGTCCTGCATTCGTCAACTGTTTGCAGCCTAAGGCGATCCCATGTTTCCTAAGTGCTTGGAGGCTAAGTCCCGCGTGTTTTATTGCCTCCATTGCTCGCCTTGCTATGCGAGACTAGCAGACGATGAGCGTCTGGCACTCATCGCCCAAGTGGTACAAGTTTTAGTGCCTTCGGCGCTCATCTTCTAAGTACTCAGAGTTAATGGCTCGCCTCGCTTCACCTGAGTTGTATGCATGACGCAAAGTGTGACGTCTCGTAGTTCGACAATTATAATATTTCTTACTTCCAGATTTACACAATAAACTTATGAAACATGGAATGTAAAAGGAAACAAAGCATCACACCACATTCCAATAGCTATAGATATACATGTATATTACGGACCTTGCGTTAGGTCTTCTGGTAAGTAGCTACTCATTCATTAGCATCTATGGACATACAGTACATGCTTAACTCCTGGCTTGTGACATTGTTTTAGGTCATCTTGGTTTATCAAACAGCAGAGAATTGAAAGATTTCCCTTGAAATAAAGGCAGAGACTGAAATATTTTTAATGGACCATAATACTACTACTACTACTACTACATGTATAGCGGTCTAATAAGAGCCCTTACCTATTTCACTTCATAAAGTGCAGACTTGGATCAGATATATTTTAGGTAGAAGTACCTTAACGAATTATACTCTATTGTCCTGATGTATTATAAACAATTCCAAAGAATTAAGTCACTAAAATCCAAAACAAGAGAACTTAACAAAAGTGATGTTCTTTTAGACAGCCATTTTAAGTTCAGTAAATTGTATTGACCTCAGTATATTGTTTAAATGCATTAGGGTATATCCATTTTATTATCTTTTCGTCATAAAAAGTCTTATTTTGCTCAAGGAATAGATAATCTATTCTAAAACATGGTCAGTTAGAAATATGAAAAACAATATATTCTGCAAACTGTTTGTCGAGTTTTATGCCCAAAAGATTAATACATTCAATGTGGACCATACAATTAATTTAACTCCGTTAGCTTACGCTTCTTTTGGCAAAAGGCTACGACCCCTAACATACTATATTTTTTTGTCAGCCAATCTATCCAATTTCTCACACAGGTGTTAAAAGCCGCCATTTTTAATAGGTTGTATTTAAACAACTACTCAGATTAAAAAAGTGGTAGAACTTTTAGTTACTTATAATAGTTGTTTTCCTTCTGGACTTTAACACAATTGAACACAAAAGGAAGCTCAATTAAAGCTCTAAAAAGCAGATGGTATACATTGTTCAAACGTTATCATTTCTAGTTTGTTCTTAATGCAGGACCCAAAATGGGTATAGCTAAATCAAAATATCGGTAACTCCAGTATATGTTATAGTTAGATACACTTCCTGGGCTTCAGCAGAAGTTACTCAAAAAGGATACATGGTCTTACCGCCATAGTTTTTCAAAGAAAAAAGGCAGAAGAGGTAAGTACATGCTCATGAATCTTCTATATTCCAGTTATTCTCACTTTGGACCAAGGATAAGAAACTAAGAAATAAGGATAGAGCTCCTAATGGGTGACCATGAGACTAACACTGAATTAATGTCTTGAAGTGATAATGCAAAACTGTGTACTACAATACTTTTTTACCAATATGAAATTAAATTACATTTCAACCCATTTGAGGTTGCTTTTTAGCCACATAAATTATAGCAAATCTGAAAAACTGAAGCAGGATAATACTCTGATTATGATCAATGCCTTTTGCCAAGTCTGATTGGATCACTTTACAAAACATTTGTGTTAGTTGCATTGATTTGCATTCCTCAAGAGCCAATATAGTTTGATAGTATATTCTGGCAGACACTGGATAACTTGCATACCAAGCGGTACAGAACAACTATGAAATTAGATATTGTCACTGCCCTTCAACCCGTTTATCTAGAAAGTTCCAGGGAATTGGCAACGTGTTAAATATCCTGCTTCCAAGACACTTATACGAGCCAATGCTTAAGTTGCAATGCAATATGCAAAACAGTTAATGAGCACTAAACTGGTATCTGGTTGTAAATACGGTTTTGTATTATTGGGAAAATGTCACAAAAAATTGTATAGAGCGGTCCAAAAAAATGGGGAGGAGGAGAATCACATGGCCCAGAGACACAGAAAAGCTCACCTTGCACATCTTCTTCTCCTCCATCACCATCCTCTTCCTCATTGTAAGCCAGATCAGCCTGCTTGTCTGCCTCGTATTCACCCACGTTCCCATCATCCCCGTTATAATCTGCCAGTTTAGAACCATGCTGCGGGTCTACAGGGGACTCATTTTCATCAAAGAACCGATCTGAGAAATCGGGCAAAAGGGGTAGGAAAACAGGTAGATAAGGAAGAGAGGAAAAGAAGAATGAGGAAAGAAAGAGAGACATGAAAATAGGTATAGTCATATTAAAATGAAGTTCTGGAACAATAACAGAATACAGAAAATAGAGTGGAAAATACTGACAGCCAGATTAGAAATAACCTTCCTCGTGCAAATCTGTGAATGTCATTGAGTGGTTGAGTGAGAGGAGTTGGCAAGATCTGCACATGCTGATACCATGCTCATGCCACCTTAGCTATGAGAGGTAAATCATTGTTCTTCACACCAAAGTGTGTCCCAAATAATCTGAAATCAGCAGTTTTTGCAACACATACATTGACACAACATACAGCACCAAGCTGAACATAGTAATGGAAGCAGTTAGATACAGTATGCTACACCAAAAGCTCTGAAAGTGGATGACCAACAGTCTATATGCACTACTTTGGCAGCCAGTTGCACTTACCCTACCCAATGAATGGACTCCTCGGCTGTAGTGTCATTTAGTCAGTAAGCATGCATTCTGTGGGCATGTCTATCAAAGCCACCGGTGGATGCAATGTACAAATGTCCACTATGAAACACATGCACAAACTGTACAAGACATGTCAGCATTGCAGCTAGATCACTGGGCATTTTATGACAACATGCAGGCAATCCAGAAACCATTGCAAGCATAAAGAGCCTGCTCGCTCCACTGTACTGTAGAAGTATCCCCCTCATACAGCTTGTGCACTGTACATGCGCTCCTCACAAGACTGCTGGCTTACCATGCAGTGCCCCTATTACAGAATAAATACACTGTACAGACATCTCATGCTCTGAAGTCACATACTTCAGATCAGTTTTATTGGAGCATAATCATACACTAATTACTTCTTACTGAAGAACTGTGTACATATGGGTGTTTATTATAAGCTATTATAGTGTACCACTGATAAAAACATTTGTTATTAATATCATTTATGTTACATTTTGTCAGCAAAATCTGGGCTGTATAGGACAGGACCACCCACTTGTTTTATTCCGGTTTATATCTGTGCATAGAGCTACAAACCATGGCTAAACTGAATACTTTTCAGTTGCTTCTGATTGAATGAAAGCATTCAGAACACATTTAGTTGTATTAAAAGAGGGCTGTTGACAACAAATATAATTTAGGTATATGATTTGAAACACATTTCTCATCAATGGAACACAGTGTCCGCTTGCAAAATATATTCTGTACTTCGTGTAGAAATTTGAGAAGGTTGGAGAACGGCTGTAACTACATTGCAGTTTTATGGAGCATCCTAAAATATCATTATAATCATGTAAATAAAACCGTAACAAAAATAGGAGTTACTCTTACTTTGCTTCAGGTTGGGGAATGCCATTGCCTTTTGATCTCCAGGGATTTGTTTGGGAGAAAGGGGCTTCAGGTGAAGGACATTATCCATTCCCAAGGGGTGCACAGAATCCTTCTTAGCAGCTGAAAGACGGCGATTAGCTAATAGTGCAAAAAAGGAAAGCATCACAGGAATGGATAAAAGGCAAAACCAAGTTACAAATGACAGCATTAACAAACAGTCAAACAAGTCCCAACTTCAGGAGAGCAGGATGGTAGGGTAAAATACATGGCCTAATATCATCTATAGCATTCTAACATGACCAAAAGGGGAACAAAAGAAAAAGCCTCATACCATCAGCCTCTGTATAGGAATTAGGCTGCACTGATGGGCGTTTCTCATAAACCTGTTCTGCGTCAGCATTTGGAAGAGCAACGATGTCCAACTTCTTTACGCCTAAATAAAAGACTGCAACATTATTTATGTTATAATACGTAGAAAGTCCTTCTTTTCTGACTCATGATTTATGCAGACTGACCAGTGGGGAAAGGGTTGTCCTTGGCTGGGTCACTGTCTTCAATCTCTGGCATACCGGCATCACTTCCAACTTTAGCAGCATCTGTAGAATAAGTTATTAGCTTCCAATACCAACATGATAATTCCAAATAAAAAGCCCAGGGCCACTGGACTACAACACATACATATGAGACAACAGCAAAACCCCAGTTATTGTAGGGCTTGTAATCTGTACAATAGGATGGGTTTTTGAGTCAGTAACAGTTATGGGCTTTGGAGTACCAAGAAGAGGTTGAGATCACTTGGTAATAGTGTGGAGTATGTACCTTTGCCATATGTCAGACGATTATTGGAAAAATCCTCTTTTTTGTCTTCATTCTGCCCTACAACTGCACTTTGTGGCTTGTTCTCAACATCTGCTGCACCTGTGGCTTCTTTACTAGACGGTTGGACATCATCCCCCTAAAAAGCAGAATAGAAGTCTATTTACTGATCTTTGATTGATCCGGCAGGATATCACAAATTCAGATTAGCCATAGTGATTTATAAACAAAAAATATGCTGCATTTTAATAATGAAAGATAATAGAATTGTAAGTGAATTGTAATGCAAGTCCCCCGGAATATACATAGATTGTTGCACTCACATAAATTGCATATCTTTAAACTTCCCTATAGGGTATATTTTTTATAGTCTTGTCTCATTACCTCAAACTATTTAAAGGAACGTGGACAGTTTCTGCATTTTACTAGGAATATAATACACATATAAAGATATCTATTATCTATATACTTTTATGTACCTTATTTTATTAAGAATTATGAGTTCAGTTTTTCATGCCTAACAATCATACAGTTTGAATCAGTTTATTTTGCCCATGATTACATAAGATGTGTCATGCAGTATTAGCCTGTCAGTGACCTCTCTCAAGAGCATGTTGCAGAAGGTTTCCACTAATTGATTACTATGAAGAACTACACACCCTTTACTTAAATTACACTGTCCTCAAACTGCATGGGGGAGAAATTATGAACTATTTGTAAGATTATAGACAGAAAACACACAACTTTTAAACAACTTCTTAATAAAATTAAGTATATGAAAGTAAAGAGATACATAGGTATATTAAATTACTAGTGAAATTCAGAATCCCTTCATGTCCTTTTAACAACAAACAAGAATAATATTAAGCAAATGAAGCAGTATTCTAACCCCTGCCATTATGGTAACATGTAAAATATAGTCTAAAACCACCTACTTTATACATGAAAAGTTCAGAGTGACAGATTACTCCTGTAAACCGTGACTTAACCCGGTCTCATTGATTAAAATATTTGAACTTATCTAGTTTCCAGATTTTGAATTAAATTAAATACATAAAAAATAAAACCACATCCCTGAACATAGGATTTAGTGCAAGCATTACTGTAGGCATAATGGACCCAGATAGAGATCACAATTTAAACAGCTCCTTAACAAACAATGTGAAAAAAATTTGTGCAGATCCTTTACTGTAATAAAACAAGATTTGTAGTTAACTGCTAAAGTAACGGCTTTAATAGTTTGTGCATGGTATCAGATCCTCTATTTTACGGGTTATCTCCTGACCTGGGTACCAGCCTCTAGTCACAGACCACAGTTTGAACCTCCCTGGTCTGACAAACCCCTTAATCTGCACCAATGTGGTTTCTTACTCACCTTCTCTCCCTGCTGGAGTTTCCTTATACTCTCCTCATACTCCCGCTTCTGATCGGCTACTTGTTGTCTGCATCGCTGACTGTTAAGAATACCACAATGTTAAATATAGCAATTAACCCAAAATCATGCACATTTACTCAAACATAATCTTAGCACACTTATCTACCTCTCTTCTGAAAGCATCTTCTGAAGTGTTGTAATATTATTCTGATACACATGTAGCTGATCTTCCTTTCTTGTAAACTCCATTCGCAGTTCATTCAGCATTTCTGAAAAATAAAACAAATGTGTTATAGCACAGACAAAAGTTTGTGTATTTATGTCATACAGGCCAACAGCTCTATTACGGTTTTCAAAGCTTTGAAATATATTAACCCATGCTTTACACTGTTAAGAATGAAAGATTATTGGATTAGAAAAATTACATTTAAGGAAGTTATTTCTCCATTAATTAAAAAGAGAATTTTAAAACTTCTAAAAAGTTTTCACACATTATTAATTTCTTCAAAACTTTACGTTTAGTCTCATGTAGTTTTGCTTAACGTACAAGTAACACTGCAACATTATCACTGGATTAGAACACCTGTCTGTCCTCTAGACTGAAATATCACACATATAGTTCTCAGCAATACTGGTTGTTGCTAATGCATAGCGAGCCCACAGTTGCTGGCAAGGAGCGTAAAATGCGCTCCTTGTGCTGGTGGAGACGAGCGTCTTAGGCTCTCATTACTACGACCCGTGGAACTACACATCAACACACAACTCAATTACACAATTCAGAAAGCAAGACCAATAACAGTTTAAAAAAAGAAAAGAAAAGGCCTTTAAAAATTACGGCCCATAACACTTGCAACAAGGAAAGCGAGACTTAAAAAAAAAAAATATATATATATATATATATATATAAAAAATAAAAATCACTCACTCACAGCACGGGGGGCAGCCACGACGTCATAGAGTCACGACAAAAAAAATGGCGGACAAAAAACCCGAAAACGAGGCTACACAACCAATAAACACGCCAGACACATAGAACTCCCTAAGGGCCTCAAGTTAGTGTTGTAAAATGGCGGCGATTGTGTATGTGTTACGCAGGTGTGGAACATTTTGCATCCTCCCTAAGGGCCTCATTCAAATGTGATTCGGCCAATTGAATAGGGCTCTATATAAGCACATGGCATATTTTTTTTACAGAAGTTTTTAGTTAGTAAAAATCTTTCCAAAAGCAAGGTCTTCACTAACTTTTGTAAAAAAAATATGCTCTGTGCTTATATAGAGCCCTATTCAATTTGCCCAATCACATTTGAATGAGGCCCTTAAGGAGCATGCAAAATGTTCCACACCTGCGTAACACATACACAATCGACGCCATTTTACACTAACTTGCAACGAATAACATTACCATTCCAAACTGCAGAATTACACACCTAAACAAACGGTTTGCGCTCGCGCATGCAGCCTATTTACATTGTATGCTGCAGGAACATTAAAAAAGATTGTTAGCTCTTCAGGATATTGCTGGATGCATATATTACAAATAGGTAAAGTATATTCATTTATGATTCTTATTAATTATCATAAAAAAAATACATAATACATATATATATATATATATATATATATATATATATATAATTAAAAAAAAAGGACCAGGCGACAAGATTGCAATAAAACGCCAAAGGCGTTCAGTGCGCAGCTTACAATCAGCGCCAAGGGCGCTCAGAGGAGCAAAAGTACATCAGGGGTGAGGCTCGCAATGAACGCCAAAGGCGCTCAGCCCGGCCCTTTCAATGAGAGCAGAAGGGGCTCAGATGACCAAAAAAAAAACACCAACCAAGAGGCTCACAATGAGCAAACAGCATTACCTGCATTACAATTTTATGTCATTTTTTGACGGGCAATTTGCTAGTATACATCTCATAGTATACAAAGTTAATGAAACTAAGTATATAATCAGTTAGACTTCTTGAATACAGCAACAAAATATGTGAACTTAAGGGGCCAGTGTAAGTGCCATTCATGTTAAATCTATTTTTCAGTTAAACAATTAAAAATACATGTGTAAACAGTAGCAAAGTTTCAGCCAGGATTTAATTTAAAAAAAACTTGCAGTCAATCTCATTAATGGCCACTGTCATACCCCTTCCTAACTCCCTCATTGTCCTAAGCCATACTGAAAAGAAGAAGAACAACATTTTAATGGAGATAACAATTATGCAGATTTCTTAACCTGGAACATGCTCACTTTGCAGATGTAGGTAGTTTAGGATTGTAGCTATAGCCCTCATGGTACAGAGCATGCACCAGGTTACCAAACCTACATAATTAATGTTAACTCAGTTGAAATATGTTTTCTTTTCATCAATACTAAGAACAATGATAGAGGAAGGGAGCGGTACAGAAGTGGCCATTATTGAGACCAACAATGTTTTTAAAATTATATTTTCTGTCTAAACCTTTGCTGCGGTTTACAGATGTATTTTTAATATAAGTTAAATCTAGGTTTTAGTTAGTCATTAACATAAAAAATGGTTACACTGGTTCTTTAGTGAGCATTGTCCTTTTCAAAATATTTTTCAATTTAGTACATTCTGCTCCCTAATTGTTTTACTAGCAGACATAACTAAAAGACTTGACCTTGATCGAACATAAATGAAAAGCTTGAGCAATTAAATACTTCCTGTGCCTTGTTGCTGATGTAGATACACTGTTACTGGGTACTAGAAAGAAAAGAGGATTGGTCAGACATTGTTAACTCAAGGATGTTGGACTGGAATATTTTTCCAGTAAATAGTCACTTGAACTAAATGTCATTCTATGTAAGATCCCTGTTTATTTATTAAGTATTGTTTCTATGAAATATAAACTTTCTGCATTTAGATTATGCATTTAAGAATTTGATTAAAAAGTTTCAGGAAATGAAGAAAAGTCAGCGTTCTGGGACAATATCTTTAGTTCAATTTTGACAGCATGTTAGTTATTTAGCCACCTGATGTGATTATTAGCAAGGTCATACCCTAAAAGAAGGTAATCACACCAAAAGATTTTCTCTTCTGCAGTTTCCTCAGTCTACTGACACTTGCCACTTCTGTTTGATTCCATCACAACAGAAACTCCAGAAGTCTGAAATGAGTTGTCATCGGATTCTATATCACTTTATACGTTGGATACCTCAAATTTACTCAAGCCAGAGTACCTCTCCAAAGAGCCATCCAATGTTTAAAGATCAACATAGCAAATCAAAATATCTCATAGCATTCAAGTAAACTAGAAGGTTTCTGAAATTATACACCACACAATAACATTATTAGCTTTCAAAAACTAACTTGCCATTGTTTCAGTTTTATACTACACGGGTGGTCTCTAATATCACACCTTATGATTTACTTTGGCTCATTAATTTAGTTTGTGAACTGGATTATGAGCCAAAGTAAGTCAACACTTGCCTCAAAATCGAATTGCAGATTAGCTTCCATTTTTATTCCGGTCTGATAAAGGGGTGTGCTTTGATAGATTTGCTCTCATAGTGGGTCATTCGGCATTAACAATCCGGTGGGGGGTTTTGTTTGCCGTTTAAATTTTTACTATTTCTTTAAATTTAAATCTAGCTAAGTGAACACAGTCAAGAAGAACTGCTGTAATTCCTCCATTACTCAACCTATCAAATTACAATCCTTTCAAACATATGCTTAGACCCTGTCACAGACCCCCTTCTAGGGCCTGGATCAGGTGGCGATGGTGTTATTTTGTGATATATAGAAACGAATAAAGGGTTGTTGACTTCTGAGACATATATAAATGGTATGGTCTCCTTTTTGCTCCTGGTGGCTGTGATACTGATCTTATCCCACCCTGCAAATAACCTGTCCTGATCGTAACCTCCCTGTGGTAGTGGAGACTCCTCAGTTTCCTGATGGAGAGACTCTGACTGATACATAACTCAGATATCAGGGTACTGGTGCCGACATTTCCAAGAACCCAACAGTCCTTGTGGGTAGTTTAATTGTAGTCTATAGCAGGTGGCCCTAGAGAGTAATAGCCCCGACCCCCGGATCATCACAGACCCTCATGGAGTAATTAGGCTAATCAAGTTAATTACTCACAAGAGTCTGAGCAAGTCCATTTTTTTTATTTTTTCTCGTGGTGTTTGAACTGAAAACAATAGATTCAAAACCCCAGGGAATAGTCCTTAATTATTGGCAATAATCCCCTTCTGGATTGCTACCTTGCTGTGCTGAAGGGACTTGTGTACCTCACTGAAGCTGTGAGCTATACCATGTACAGTCAACCAAGATGGGCAGGTCATAGCAGATAGGTCAGACAAGTCATGGTCCACTGGAGAAGGAACTGACAACCCACTCCAGTATCTTTGCCAAGATAACCTTATGGAAGAGCACAGCCAGAGGGTCACAAAGAATTGGGCACAACTGAATGGCTAAACAATAATGTGTCTTTAGACAGCAGTAGCGAGTTTCCAGTCTTGTAGGGTGCTTTGGAAAAAAGCATTTTCTACAAAGATTCTAAACTCAAAACAGGGCCCCTTCATTTTCTGATTTGGTTCATATTGTATTTCCCATGTTCTTATCCCCTGTACAGCGCTACAGAATATGTTGGAGCGATACAAATATAAGTTAACAATAATAATAATGACAAAAGTTCTTGCTATTGCTTTCAAGGCTTTCATTTACAGATTGGGCGTGTTTGTGGAGCCAACTGATTTGCCTTCAATTTTAAATGCTTGATGGTCTGATCGAGTGTAGTAGTTGATGTTGAAATATTAGATGAGATGACTATGCCACTCCTTAAGGATACATATGTTATGTCTAAATATTTATGGAGATAGGAAGATCATGTTTAATTGTAAAATTTTAGGAACCGTGTCTCCCAGGACTTGTCAAGTCTTCCTTTAAGCCACCATATCACGAGGAGTAAGTAGTCATGTGATGAACAATGTGAATGTTCAGGAATAGAAACTTCCAAGGAGCAAAGGCTCTTAAATGTTGTGCTTCTGGCTCCTCACTATTTTTCAAGGAAAATGTATATATGAAGGGCTTCCTTACAGGCTCCTAGAGACTTCTATTAAATCTTTCGGGCTCCTAAGGGTTTGATATTTTCGTCCACTACTGCCCTGGTCTTCTACTACATGGTAATTCTCATATAGCTAGGAGAACCTGTGAGGTAGACCAAGGCTTAACTTGTGAATAGTGTTATATAGTTTAAAGTATCCTTTAAGAGAAGTTACTTCACCAATATTCAGTCTCATACATACAGGATTGGTATACCTACAACACCATGATCTCCAATACTATAATAGAGAAGTTTTACAGTAGCATATAGTAACATATATGTGCAAATTAACATATCATCAATATCAGTATCACTGCAGTTAAGGCATTTGCGGTTTCCAGCACTGCTCAAGACCAACCATGGCTACTACTATGGGGCAAATCTCAACCCTACTGAGAAAAACAAAAGAGATCCAAATGACTAGAACCCACCCCCAATAAAAAAAAAACAACAACAACTAGATCCAGGTAGCAGTGGCAAATGTTTACACAAATAATCAAAAATAGGTTACAACACATTATTCAGCAAATGTTAATGAGCAATGACCGAGTGAACCACTCCATGACATATTGCTTATGGAGACTTGGGAAGGTGCCAGATTCCATCAATAACAATTGTTTCCTTATCAATAGTATTAGGATAAAGGTTACACGTTTGACCAGTTATGCAAAAAATGTGTTAAACCGGTTAGACCCAAAATAAACACGTACATTCCAATCTGTTATTCTCAATAGAGGGAGTGAGCTTGTTGGCTCAGCATCGAAACCTCTTTGTATAATATATTTGGGGTAGAATCCTTTCCAATTTTAAAATCTCAACATATCTTGCCAACTACTGAATTCAACATCCAACACTCAGTTGAAGGGCCCCCATACAATTGCTGCCAGGAAGCGTGGACAGCTCTGCGTGAAAGCTAAACTTAAAAAAAAAAAAAAAAAAAAGTCTGACCAGTCAGACGCTAGTTCAGATTGAGCATGCTCAGTAACGAGGGACAAGACTACGATGGCTCATGCACTGTCAATGGGCAGGCAGGACACAATACAGCTGCTATTTCTGTGTATAAAGTGGGGGCTGACTTAACGTTGCTGGGCAGTGCCAGTTACATAGCCCAGCCTGCATCCAAGCTCCATGATAGTATATTCCTAACAAACATATGAGCTTTACTTGTAAATAGACTGCTTGATGAAAAGGACAACTGTAGTGCATATCAATAGTGCCCTTTGGAAGTAGCAATCCCATTCATCAGCCAATGCATTTCACCCATGGGACTGGAGTTTTTTTAGGTCTGAGCCGATATACAGGAGGTCACCAGGTTACAGACGACCCAACTTGCAGTTTTCCATACTTTAGAACGAGCCCCCAAGACTTTTTGTATGAAGTTATTTGTATGTTCTGTTTGCATTAAAAGAACAGAGCACAAAAGTTTCTGTAACTTATTACAGTGTTTTGTGTGTGTTTGTGTCGCTCAGTCGTGTGCAACTCTCATTGACCTCATGGACCGCAACACACCATACTGATCTACTTGGTATTCATGGCAGAGATACTGAAGTGGGTTGCCATTTCCTTCTCCAGCGGGCCACAGCATACAGCTCCTGGTAATCCGACCTAAAGACGTTCTCAGGAACATATCTCATCCGTAACCAGGGATCATCTGTACTTAATTGTGATTTGCGATAATTCATTTTTTATGTGCAATTTAATATGCTCTCTGCAGTTATGTCACATCAATAACCGCTCAACATAGATGTTTACATTATTTTTAATAAATCCATATCTATACTACAACTTGTATATCTCTCCCCCCCCCCCCACCCCACATAGTTATGTCAGCTCCTACACCCATGCACAGAAGCAAAGTCTTTCTACAGCTACAACTGAAGGATTATTTGTCAGCCCTACCTAAGAAAGAGGATAAATTGCAATTATTACTGAAACCTAAATTGTTTTTTCATCCATTAAAAACAAGCATATATTTAAAATCAGCAATCTCCAGTTGAGGAAAAAAAAAAAAAAAACACATTAAAGTAACAGCGAGGTCAAATGTGCCATCATGTATTTACAACAGCAGGATCAAACATCGCAAAAGGTTTTGTTTGCAATAAATATTTGTTCTGTTTAAAAAAAAAAAAAAACACTGCTATTTTAATCCCTACAAAAAACATAAAAAAACTGCTTTTAGAAAAAAAAAAATAATAATCAGTCACCCCCTAAAGTTATTTTTTGCTGTAATATGCAAGGCCAGCAGATAGAGTAGCTGAATTTTTCATACATTACTCGATTACTGTAGTGCCCAGACGCACACTTATTAAGATTAGTCAGGAGATGTGGACTTTCCCCCCCAAAGTAGTCTGTATAGGGTTTTAAAGGGGCATTTGTACACATTTATAGGGCATTTACCACTTTACTGTACTATTTTTTTCATGAAAATAGAAACTTGTAATTAAATCCTGCTCTTCTAAATGAGATATAGCAAAGTTGTGACTTGAGAATTCCTTTAAAGTAACTGCTGGGGACAAACTGTGTGCTCCTCATCTTTCCATTGCCTGTTAAATGGAAAGTTTGCTGGATTATGAATGCATCTGATAGAGGAGAACTAGTAGTGTATGCAAACATTTTCTTGCATGAAAAATCCCAAAATAAACATTTAAATTGAAATCCGCAAAATCTCTTGTAATTTCTGACAGATTTTACACTAGGGTTAACACCCTCCAAACCCAGGCAAAATAAGCAACACATTTAAAACGATTTGTTCTGGCCAATCAGGTTAGCTGACACTTTTGAATTAACTCTGGGCTCCTGTTTGTGCTGAAAAGCAGCCTGGGATATGTAGTATGCCACTGATATGTGCTATATATTGCTGCTGACAGGAAGCTGCAAGGAGATTGGCTAAGCAAGCAACAGCAGGTAAATATGGGTTAATGTTGCTCCCCTGATGCTGCATGCTGATTGGACATACACACACACATAGACGCCTATGTTGACACCCCTTGGAGGTGTCAACATAATCAGAGGGATTTTTAGATATTAATAAAATAAAATGTTTTATGAGATGTGCTGCATACAAATTGGCTGCTTTTTGCCTAAGGAGTGCAGAAATGTATTAATCCATTAAACGTTCATATCCCTTTAAGTAATCTGAAATGGGAGAAGCCTTAAAAAGGTATATGGGCGTCTCCTTGTTTTCCCCCTTTTTCTAATCTAACACAGCATGTTATATTGGAAACACATATTACATGGATTCATTCTATACATATACAGACTTATTTTATTAAACACAAAATATGTTTCCACACCTCCAGAGGTGTTTACATAGACACCTGGTACCTACTAATAGAAACATTGCATTCAGGTACATTTTGTAACCCTATACTAACCGTCACAATAACTGTAGTATAGTACAGAGATCCAGAGCAGCAATATCTGAGCTCCTCCTTGCTTCCTTGTGGTGGTTAAAAATAACTGCACATACCATGATGCTTTGCATTCCTTCAAAAAAAAATCAGCTTCTTGAAAATTTGCAGATGTCAGGGTAAGTTTATTAAGGTCTATTTTGGGGTTTGCATATACTACTGATTCTCCTCTATCAGATTCATTCACAACCATGGATATTCTATAACCTTAAATACGCTTCTGTAAATTACAACAACTCTGAACAGTTACTTACCATCCTTTGTTTTCCTTCCACAGTTAGTGTCGGTTTAAGAAAGCAAGAGTTCATTGTATTTTGTATGGTGCATATTTAAAGATAGTGAGCACATGTCACTGGAACCCAAATTGAATGGTGAACACAATATAATAGTTGAACTGGAACTTATAATGGAAAACGAATATTGGCATGTAGTCACTCAGCCAAGCAAGGTGCAGAGGAAACAGAATTTGTTAGAATGGTAACCTTTACATGTCTCTGCTTTTCTTACCCTTCAGACGACTGATATCTTCCATCTGATGAGACACATTTGTCTTCAAGCCAAGCTGCAAAATAAAGATATAGACTGTAAAGGCTCAAAATCTATAAAATGAGACTGCTACTAAATACTCAACCATGTCCCTCCTGTTTACAGCGGTGTAATGGATATCAAACACTTACACCACCCAAATCTAAGCGAATATATAAACTAATCAGGGATGAATCACTAAAGAGACCATGAAAAGGAAGTTCACAATACCATAATTAAGAAAAGTGTGCACTCTTAACAGGGCTGGGAAGACTCTGGATGATAAAGGATTCTTTGATTTCCAAGTAGCTTAATCTGAGTAGGAGAACTGACTCACTTGCAACTGCACTATAACAAAGTATTACTTACTGAATCATACAAAATCACACCACAGTTCCTTAGTCAGAAATACTTGTTTGCCCACTGTATTACTCTACATGTACTTACAAAGATGGCTATTAGCTTATTAGAAGTAAATAGTCTACTTAAAGACTAACCTCACTTAATAATAGGTATCCACTAAACAAGCACTTTGCAGAGCAGAAATATATAAACAGCTAATCCTGAACATAAGGAGCATTGCAATTCCATACTATTACACTCAGATACTGTAATTTGGGGGAAATTTAAAGGGATATGGAATGTTTCTGGATTTCACTAGGAATATAATATACCTATGTATCTCTTTACTTTGATGTACTTTATTTTATTATTACAAAGTGCTTACAAGCATAGTATAAGCTTGGGTCTGTTCTCGGCACACCTAGTACTCCAGTGTCTTCATTTGCTGCATGGTTTCAAATCAACCAATCAATGACCATCTCTCAGCAGCATGTTGCAGTATATTGCTGAGAGATGGTCAAGGATTCACTACTCTTAGACATTGCATAGCAAGTACAGCAGATTCTGTGTCTTTCATGAGCTACAGAGGGCAGTCCCAAAACAGGTACTATTTGTATTATTAAGAAGTGCTTATAAACGCTGTTTTCTGCCTAAAATAACCAAAAGAACATAGATAAATAGGTATATTATATTCCTAGTGATATCATTTCTTTAAAGGAGAACTGGCTGGGAAGCAGAGGAAGCATTTAGATCCAGATTCCTTGCAGGGAAGCTTTACTACAAGTCTACAACATCAGGAAAGTGTTTTTCTCTTCGGTTTGCTGCTGCCATCATATTTTTAAGCTTTTGCAATAAAATGCAATACAGAGCCCATTTAAGTATTTTTTTTTAAAAAAAGCAAGAACATATTTCAATTGCATACAAGCCATCTTTTTTAAAATTATTAATCACACTATTTCACATTTCAATCATATCCAGTGTACAGTTAGGATAAGATAAATGCAACAGTCTTTCCGGATTTACTTATCAGGCTGCCTATTGTGTCCTGGTTTATTTCTCAAGTTCACACAGTGACTATGTGATGATTGTGGGACATGCGCCAATCTGCTAGTCCACACTTCTCAGACATACACAAACATCTCACAATTTCTTAATGTGTGCAATATAAGGCAACATGTTTACACAATGACACAGAACTACTGGGAGGGATACGGATTAAATACTCATCACTTCCTGAAACGTTTACAATGCACTAGCAAATAACTCCCTAAACACACCTCACTGTAAGGGATTAGAGGTGGGGCATGAATGCCACATATAGCTGCCACGTACAGCTGTCCACAAATTGACTGCTTCTCTACCACAGATAGAAATATACAAACCGTACATCAATGATAGGGAACATGCACCTTTGTTAAAGAGAAGATACATTACTGCATGTAGCTGCTACAGAATAATTTCTCTGAATCCATGCCACCACATTCTTTTTTATTAGGGATTTGTGGCCCATGGTATGGAAAAGGTTCCCCACCCCAGTCATAGAGTACTGATACCCACAGTAATTTAAGACATTGCCACGAACTGCAGCTTGTATGAGAAGAAAACAGATCTAAATTACATAAAACAAAAAAAGAAATAAATTATTGGAGATAGAGGATTCTATAAAATCATGCTAATCTAAATTATGATCTACTACAATAAAAATAATAGAAAATGTTAACACTGGAACACTTTTCAGCATCAATAGTTGTTTGTTTTCATTTTAGCAATTTCATAATGTGGATTACTACAATGTGTTAGTAGCACCCATGTGCCATTTGCTATTTCAGGAGCCACAGCCTCTCTAACAAGACATGTATACAATGACAAGTGGTTTCTCTCTTGAATTGTTCCCCATAGAGTCAACCCCCAGTGTTTATCTCTTATGGCACTGCTCCCCTGTGTACCCTCTCTTATTGTTCCCAGTGCCTCATGTTATCCACAGGCCCCAGTATATGCACCGGCACACTTGTTTCCAGTTCCCCTCTCATATTACTCCCACTGTGTCTACTCTCACGGTCGTCCTCTCATAGTGTGTTCCTGTCACACTATTCCCCAGCAAATCTTCCATCTCATATTTGCCCCCAGTGTCTCTTCTTACATGCTGTTCTGCCCAGATGCCCCCCCCCCCGGCACCCCTGACAGCGAGTTCCTCTCTGATACTGTTCCCCAATCTCTCCACTCTCAGACTAACCCCACACCAGTCTCTCATACTAACTCTCCAAATCTCTCCTCTCCATCACTTACTGCCCCCCACAGCCTCTCCTCTCCATCACTTACTGCCCCCCACAGTCTCTCCTCTCCATCACTTACTGCCCCCCACAGTCTCTCCTCTCCATCACTTACTGCCCCCCACAGTCTCTCCTCTCCATCACTTACTGCCCCCCACAGTCTCTCCTCTCCATCACTTACTGCCCCCCACAGCCTCTCCTCTCCATCACTTACTGCCCCCCACAGCCTCTCCTCTCCATCACTTACTGCCCCCCACAGCCTCTCCTCTCCATCACTTACTGCCCCCCACAGCCTCTCCTCTCCATCACTTACTGCCCCCCACAGCCTCTCCTCTCCATCACTTACTGCCCCCCACAGCCTCGCCTCTCCATCACTTACTGTCCCCCACAGCCTCGCCTCTCCATCACTTACTGTCCCCCACAGCCTCGCCTCTCCATCACTTACTGTCCCCCACAGCCTCGCCTCTCCATCACTTACTGTCCCCCACAGCCTCGCCTCTCCATCACTTACTGTCCCCCACAGCCTCTCCTCTCCATCACTTACTGTCCCCCACAGCCTCGCCTCTCCATCACTTACTGTCCCCCACAGCCTCGCCTCTCCATCACTTACTGTCCCCCACAGCCTCTCCTCTCCATCACTTACTGTCCCCCACAGCCTCTCCTCTCCATCACTTACTGTCCCCAACAGCCTCGCCTCTCCATCACTTACTGTCCCCCACAGCCTCGCCTCTCCATCACTTACTGTCCCCCACAGCCTCGCCTCTCCATCACTTACTGTCCCCCACAGCCTCGCCTCTCCATCACTTACTGTCCCCCACAGCCTCTCCTCTCCATCACTTACTGTCCCCCACAGCCTCGCCTCTCCATCACTTACTGTCCCCAACAGCCTCGCCTCTCCATCACTTACTGTCCCCCACAGCCTCGCCTCTCCATCACTTACTGTCCCCCACAGCCTCTCCATCACTTACTGTCCCCCACAGCCTCTCCATCACTTACTGCCCCCACAGCCTCTCTTCTACATCACTTACTGCCCCCACAGCCTCTCTTCTACATCACTTACTGCCCCCACAGCCTCTCTTCTACATCACTTACTGCCTCCACAGCCTCTCCTCTACATCACTGCCTCCACAGCCTCTCCTCTCCATCACTGCCTCCACAGCCTCTCCTCTCCATCACTTACTGTCCCCCACAGCCTCTCCTCTCCATCACTTACTGCCTACACAGCCTCTCCTCTCCATCACTTACTGCCTACACAGCCTCTCCTCTCCATCACTTACTGCCTACACAGCCTCTCTTCTCCATCACTTACTGCCTACACAGCCTCTCCTCTCCATCACTTACTGTCCCCCACAGCCTCTCCTCTCCATCACTTACTGCCTACACAGCCTCTCCTCTCCATCACTTACTGCCTACACAGCCTCTCCTCTCCATCACTTACTGCCTACACAGCCTCTCCTCTCCATCACTTACTGCCTACACAGCCTCTCCTCTCCATCACTTACTGCCTACACAGCCTCTCCTCTCCATCACTTACTGCCTACACAGCCTCTCCTCTCCATCACTTACTGCCTCCACAGCCTCTCCTCTCCATCACTTACTGCCTACACAGCCTCTCCTCTCCATCACTTACTGCCTACACAGCCTCTCCTCTCCATCACTTACTGCCTACACAGCCTCTCCTCTCCATCACTTACTGCCTACAAAGCCTCTCCTCTCCATCACTTACTGCCTCCACAGCCTCTCCTCTCCATCACTTACTGCCTCCACAGTCTCTCCTCTCCATCACTTACTGCCTCCACAGTCTCTCCTTTCCATCACTTACTGTCCCCACAGCCTCTCCTTTCTATCACTTACTGTCCCCACAGCCTCTCCTTTCCATCACTTACTGTCCCCACAGCCTCTCCTCTCCATCACTTACTGTCCCCACAGCCTCTCCTTTCCATCACTCACTGTCCCCAGCCTCTACTCTCCATCACTCACTGTCCCCAGCCTCTACTCTCCATCACTCACTGTCCCCAGCCTCTACTCTCCATCACTCACTGTCCCCAGCCTCTACTCTCCATCACTCACTGTCCCCAGCCTCTACTCTCCATCACTCACTGTCCTCAGCCTCTACTCTCCATCACTCACTGTCCCCAGCCTCTACTCTCCATCACTCACTGTCCCCAGCCTCTACTCTCCATCACTCACTGTCCCCAGCCTCTACTCTCCATCACTCACTGTCCCCAGCCTCTACTCTGCATCACTCACTGTCCCCAGCCTCTCCATCACTCACTGTCCCCAGCCTCTACTCTCCATCACTCACTGTCCCCAGCCTCTACTCTCCATCACTCACTGTCCCCAGCCTCTACTCTCCATCACTCACTGTCCCCAGCCTCTACTCTCCATCACTCACTGTCCCCAGCCTCTACTCTCCATCACTCACTGTCCCCAGCCTCTACTCTGCATCACTCACTGTCCCCAGCCTCTCCATCACTCACTGTCCCCAGCCTCTCCATCACTCACTGTCCCCAGCCTCTCCTCTCCATCACCTACTGTCCCCAGCGTCTATTCTCCATCACTCACTGTCCCCAGCCTCTACTCTCCATCACTCACTGTCCCCAGCCTCTACTCTCCATCACTCACTGTCCCCAGCCTCTACTCTCCATCACTCACTGTCCCCAGCCTCTCCTCTCCATCACTCACTGTCCCCAACCTCTCCTCTCCATCACTTACTGTCCCCAGCCTCTCCATCACTTACTGTCCCCAGACTCTCCTCTCCATCACTTACTGTCCCCAGCCTCTACTCTCCATCACGCACTGTCTCCAGCCTCTCCATCACTTACTGTCCCCGGCCTCTCCTTTCCATCACTTAGAGCTCCCACTGTCTCTCCTCTCGCTTACTGCCCCACCTCCCTCCTCCCATTGACTCCTCGGTGTCTCACCCTGTCCAGCTCGCAGTGCTGGGCCTTCATGTCCAGGGCCTGCAGCCTCTTGCTCATGCTCTGGTACTCTCCCTGCTTCTGGTCTATCTGGCGCTGCTGGTTGTCGGCCTGGGACAGGAGCTCTGAGTTCCGCTTCTCCAGTCGGCTCCGGGCCACCTCCGTGCGCTGCACCTGAGCCTGAAGCGCGAGCAACTCATCATGCAGCGCGGCCTGGCGAGCGGACACACTCCAGTAGTTGAAGGCCAGCAACCCGATCACGGCCAGCAGCGCTACCAACAAGAAGGGCGGCAGGCGGCCAGTGCGCCGCGGGGCCCCGAACCCCACCATGCCGCCGCCAATGAGCCCTGTACCCAGCCGATCTCACTTCTCTCTGCTCTGCACAGCTGTCCGCTGTAGTCTACCTAACCTGCTGAGATACACACCCGCGCACAAATAGGAAAGTACTATGCCCAACATTGGCTTACAGGGATTGGTTAGCACAGCGGAGATAGAACCGCCCAGAGGAGGAGCTTGGCGCAAAGTAACCAGGGCTGGTTGCATGGTTAAGGGGGATGAGTCTGCCATACGCATGCGCAGTAAAGTTCCGCATTCGTTGTCATGGCCTCGTTGCCTGTATCCGGGGGGCGTGGTTATTAAGCCAGTTACCATGGGAACCATGGTTTATTATACATACTTCTAACATGTAACTTCTGGGAGAGAGGCTAGCTCTGCTTGGAGACTGGATCATCACGGAGCTTGGAAGCGGACTGGGCTATGATGTCACTATCTCTATTCCATGACACAATTCACTACACCTCCATGGCCTCCATAGAGGTAACAACTGTATTGGGATATTTCCTGTTGACGGGTTCACACAGTGGCCTGGCCAAAATGTCAGTGAATTTCTTGTCATAGTAAATCTTGTTATCTTCCAGTACCCTAACGATAAAACCTACACCAAACCCTAACACCTAAGAAATTCACAGAAAAATCGTCTGAGCCACCTAGTGGCCAACGGCCACCACTGCATGCGATCAACCAACAGGAAAGGTCCCTGTATTGTAACCTGGCAGCAGTCCCATAGTCCCCACCCAGTGACAGTGTATGAGCATCACAGCTCATCATCTTTACTGCTTTAGGAGAACACTGACACAGTCAAAAAGTATGAAAACATATTAACAAAATATGGAGAGCTTTTTTGCATTCATCATATTACATCAAAAAAGTTTCCTCATATCTTTAAAATTCTGGTCAACTTAATGCTAAGGAAATACTGTTCTGAACATGTTATATGGACACTGTAGTCTGATTTTTTCTATGTTACATAAAGAGCCACTTTAGACAATATTGCAGTATAATTCTAATAAAAGCATGTTAAAATACTTTTTGAATTTTTGACGTATGTGCATTTTTCACTGCGAAATTAAATAAAAAGTGTTTACATGTATAAAAGACTGCCCACGTGCTACCTTATTACTATAACCAATCGGGTTGCAGAGGTGTGACCTCGTTCAAGTCACTGGTAAGGTTTTTGCTTATTTTTGGCTTATATTTCCAGTTTAAAGCTATCTGTGCAGACATGGAATGCTGGACTCACCTATAACAGGTCAACTATGGGTTAACTAGTCAGTGCAGTGTAACTAGAGTCTAGACGAAAGCTCCTATCATTTATAGTCTTTCATGCAGAGGATCACACAACACATGCTCCACTCAGCTATCTGTTATTACTCATGCAACAGCCAGTAGGCAAGATGTACTTTATATTTTTTTAGCTTTTATTAGTGTAATTATTTTTAACATACAACCTTGTGCTCTTTCACACAATGAAGAGCACTTACAGTGAGATAAATGGCCTTTTAAAGAACTAGTAATGATAAAACTTTTTATAAAGTGAATTGCTCTTTGCAGTAGATAATAGATGCTGCCTACCTGCCATTCTAGAGTACTGGAAGTTGAAAAGAAATATGAAGTTAAGACATATATGAGGAGGCGTTTTTTGAAAGACTGTATAAAAATAAGAGTGAGTGAGATTCTATGTAAAATTGTGTATAACACGTGAAATTAAAGGTTTTATTATTTATTCTAAAACAAATTTACCCATTATAAATGCCAGCTGTTCAAAATAGTGCACTGCAATATGGACTACATTGTCCCTTTAATACTTTCTATTAATAAATGTTCTTGTTCCATAATTTGCATGACATTTCTGTGTACCGCACCCACCATATAGGAGCCTACACCCACATTAAAGGTAATATGTGACCTTCTAAAACATCCATAGTAAGTACAGCATGCTTTTATTAGCTGACCTATTGCATCATTACCTGAAAAAGTATAAATAACTTAGATAACCTACATATTATTTGCACAAATTAATTGCCAATGAAACTGAACACTTCTGTTTGATTTTTTTTACAAGCTGTCATATGGTCTATAGCTAAATAGAGTGTTAAAGGGATATGTAAGTGAGCTGCGTTTCAAATGTTTCCTAAGAAACAGCTACTGATTAGTAGAAAAATATGTATTATTGATAAGTTGCATGTAAATAAGCTTACATAAAGTGTACCCTGCAGGGTACAGTGTGTGACCTCTAAAGGAAATGATGGTTGGTGGGGTCACAGCTGACATTGCCCATAAGGAGACAGGCAGAGAGAAAAAAAAAACAGCAACTGCCAGATTGTGATACAAATGTTTGAGTCTTCCTCCTGATTGGCCGAAACAAATTTTCATTTTGTATACCAGTTTAGCCTGGGTTTGGAGGGTGTTAACCCTAAGTTGCAACTGACAGAAATGAAAAGATAGTTTGCTAACTTCAAGGTAAGCATTTAAAAGTGTTAAAAAACATGTTTTCATACACTACTAATTCTCCTCTATCAGATGCACTCATAATCCAGCTCACTTACATATCCATTTAAGCTTCAGTTGATGATCTGGATCTAGAAATTGCTAAAACTGATTTTGACCAGGTAATAATTTTATGGCGATTTTGAAGAAATACAAGTGTAATTTCTTTGTCCTTTTGTAGGCCTCTTGTACTGTGAAAGAGAAAATGATTCTCTTTTAAATTATTCTTGTTTATTTTAAATCAATCACACGCTAAATCAGCTTCTACGCATGTAGAGTAAATGGACATACATACAGTCAGGTCCATAAATATTGGGACATCGACACAATTCTAATCTTTTTGGCTCTATACACCACCACAATGGATTTGAAATAAAACGAACAAGATGTGCTTTAACTGCAGACTTTCAGCTTTAATTTGAGGGTATTTACATCCAAATCAGGTGAACGGTGTAGGAATTACAACAGTTTGTATATGTGCCTCCCACTTTTTAAGGGACCAAAAGTAATGGGACAATTGGCTGCTCAGCTGTTCCATGGCCGGGTGTGTGTTATTCCCTCATTATCCCATTTACAAAGAGCAGATACAAGCTCCAGTGTTCATTTCAAGTGTGCTATTTGCATTTGTTGCTGTTAACTCTCAATATGAGATCCAAAGAGCTGTCACTATCAGTGAAGCAAGCCATCATTAGGCTGAAAAAACAAAACAAACCCGTCAGAGAGATAGCAAAAACATTAGGTGTGGCCAAATCAACTGTTTGGAACATACTTAAAAAGAAAGAACGCACAGCAACACCAAAAGACCCGGAAGACCACGGAAAACAACTGTGGTGGATTTCCCTGGTGAAGAAAACACCCTTCACAACAGTTGGCCAGATCAAGAACACTCTCCAGGAGGTAGGTGTATGTGTGTCAAAGTCAACAATCAAGAGAAGACTTCACCAGAGTAAATACAGAGGGTTCACCACAAGATGTAAACCATTGGTGAGCCTCAAAAACAGGAAGGCCAGATTAGAGTTTTCCAAACAACACCTAAAAAAGCCTTCACAGTTCTGGAACAACATCCTATGGACAGATGAGACTAAGATCAACTTGTACCAGAGTGATGGGAAGAGAAGCGTATGGAGACGGAAAGGAGCTGCTCATGATCCAAAGCATACCACCTTATCAGTGAAGCATGGTGGTGGTAGTGTCATGGCGTGTTCATGTATGGCTGCCAATGGAACTGGTTCTCTTGTATTTATTGATGATGTGACTGCTGACAAAAGCAGCAGGATGAATTCTGAAGTGTTTCGGGCAATATTATCTGCTTATATTCAGCCAAATGCTTCAGAACTCATCGGACGGTGCTTCACAGTGCAGATGGACAATGACCCAAAGCATACTGCAAAAGCAACCAAAGAGTTTTTTAAGGGAAAGAAGTGGAATGTTATGCAATGGCCGAGTCAATCACCTCACCTGAATCCGATTGAGCATGCATTTCACTTGCTGAAGACAAAACTGAAGGGAAAATGCCCCAAGAACAAGCAGGAACTGAAGACAGTTGCAATAGAGGTCTGGCAGAGCATCACCAGGGATGAAACCCAGCGTCTGGTGATGTCTATGCGTTTCAGACTTCAGGCTGTAATTGACTGCAAAGGATTTGCAACCAAGTATTAAAACGTGAAAGTTTGTTTTATGACTGTTAATCTGTCCCATTACTTTTGGTCCCTTAAAAAGTGGGAGGCACATATACAAACTGTTGTAATTCCTACACCGTTCACCAGATTTATGAATTAACATATATTTATATATTTCTGTGCACAAAAACAAATAATCATGCAAGAACTTGTGGTAAAACAAAGTAACACAAAAACAAATAATCACAAATGTAAAGTTTTATGAAATAACAAAATATAAACAAAATATATCCTATATATTTATATATAAGCACAATTCCTTGATATTTAATGGCTGGCTCCTACAAAAAGAAAACACCTAAATTATTTTTAACCCTTCAAGAGGAAAGAAAAACAGCAAACATTTCACCAGTATCCAGAAAGAACAAAACATTAATTAATATATATATATCCACATATCATTGGTATACAGCAAGAAAGAAAACAGTAATTAATATTTTTACCCCAATATATATATCATCAGTATACAGGGAGAAAGAAAAAGTATTAGTCATCAATCAGACATGCAATATAATTACCCTGCGTGGATCAAAAATATTGAGAGGTATAGTTACCACCTATGGTCTACAGGTCACCTCAGAACCTCTCTGTGTGGGATCTCTATGTTCCCTCTCCTTCTGCCATTGTGAATTTAAGCTGTTTTTTTATATGATATTTGGGCTGTCTCCCCCCCCCCTATATCTTAATTGGATCTGTTGACAGAGTGGCCTCTTCTGACTTTCTCGCAATCTTAATCAATAGATCTCTTTAGTCAACTGTACTAAAACAATTACCATTATCATTGATTATCATCTCCACGGGTGGTGCCCTGTATTTATGTGAATAGACCCCATAAATCTTGACAGATGTGAAAATTGCAATTATGTGTTTTTCTCACCCCTTTGATGTGTTTCTTTTGGAATTTAACCCGGGAATGACTGACTGACCTCTTAATGACATTTATATATCTACACACACACACATATATATCTATATATATATATAAAGGAAGAGAGAGAAAATAATAACATTATGATAATGTATTATAGGCCAATATGTATGACCAATTTCTTATATATTCCCCACCTAGAGAGTGAATGAATTTTCAAATAATGAGCTCTCTCTTGATTATATTTTTCTGTATAATAGTCTTTCCATAGTTTTAACCTTTGATTTGATTCGGCAGAATACAATAAGTCCAAATAGTATAATGGCAGCCTGAATAAGAATGAGTATTTTAAAGGTTAGACGTAAAATCGGATGTTGAGATGCATTATAAATAGAATCCCCGGTTGTTTTGGATAGTTCATCAATAGCATTCTCCACCATCTTTGTATGCTGTTTGACCTGTAACAGATGTTGTGGTGTTCTTTCCATTAACATATGTAAGTCTGTTGATAATGGTGGTATAGGAATTTTGAATTCTGGTACAGACCTACTGATTTCCTCTTCATACCTTAACCTTACCTTGATTTGGGAAATGTCATGGTAAACTGGGACTGGGAGAACTGTGTGACCATTGATTTTCAAAATTTTGTTGACCATCAGACAAAAATTTGGATTTTGAAATTGACACTCTCGATTCCCATATATCAAACTGGATCCAGTTGACACAATACAAAATTTGCCCTCTCCAACGTATGTTACCCTGGTCATCCCCTCATGCCACTTTGTTAATTTTATTGCACAGTGTAACGGATCTACTGGCACCCCGACCGGGTACCTCCGTTGATAGACGCGTCCTAGTTTGCGTCGAGGCCTACAAGCACCGCACCGGACACCTCAACCACCACAGACTCCACAACCTCCGTAGTTTAGCTGGAGCCGCGCCGTCTTCCTTCCACCCTGTATGAATTTCCAGCATCCAGGACCGTGTGGGGAAGACCTCTCCTCCAAGGAGGACACATCAGGAACAAGCGTTCAGTAGTTACAGCTCAAGGGAGTATGCAAAAGCATAGCAATCCCCAGTATCATATCGCGATCCCCTCCAATAACGAGACGAGGCTACGTTTTGAAGGGTCAAGTAGAACTATCTTTAATGACAGGGGATCTCCTTTTATGCAATGGTGCCCTCTGAAGGGCTACACCCACATAATTATCACAGCCAATTAGATACATGGTTCAACCCCCATGTCTCCTCCCCTCAGATAACAGGTAACACAATTAAAACAGACACAATTTTAGCCACATTCTGGATGTACCCCAAAAACAGGGGGTACACCTTTAAGTCCAGCACCGTTCAATATCTCTCACCCAGGGGAACAACATATTAAAAAATGGCATGAATCAGACCAGGGGTTCAAAAGTTAGTAAAAGTATGTTTTTCAGATAACACACAGACATGTCACATATCCCCCACACAATACACATATAGGACAATAGGTGTGGTCACCCCTCCCTGAGGCAACTTGATATAATCAGACAATGATTAAATCAGCCTTCTTTGTTCTTATCTGAGAATGAAAACAGTTTATACAATCGACTTTTCTTATCTGTAACAGGATTATCTATTAGCCTAGTAGCTTGGATATTCTGAGCCAATATATTCTGTAGAACATAAAACAACATATCTACAGTACAGCAATGTGATCATATTTTAACCAAGAATTAAATAATCATAAAACAGGGTAAAACAGTGATGGGTTCCGTTACAGCTGGGGTCTGAGCGCATAAAACTACCGAATAGCGCTCAGATCCTCTTCACACAGTTCAATTGCCATGTAGCTAAAGTCTTTCCCATAGTCTTTCATTATATGAATGGGCTCCATGGCATAGCTTTCTGTGGTATCATGGTTCACACAGGGCAAGTACCGAATGACCCCCCTGTATGTAAAGGGCCAGAATGAGTGACATACACTCTGGTATGGCTGAATACTGTGTTTAAAGGGCAATATGTCCCAGGGCCATAGTCGCAGGGCAGTAGGCTGGCAAACAGTCCTCTCCAAGACAAAGTGGCGAAGGGCACTTCGTCACACACAGATTTTGGAAGAAGCCTCTTGGTTTAACTCTTCTTTCTTTGATGAAAATCCACATGGAGGTTCGGCAGTGTCCATGACGTTACACCTACATACATATTGTTCATTTTGCTTAGTACAACAAGACATATGTGGTGTCTTCCATTCACCAGACGACTGTTTGACCATTAGTTGGGGTGGATCGTGGAATTCTTTTAACACATGTCCATCAAGATTTCCAAGGGAATGTATCTGCACCAAGTCTCTGTATATTTCTTCTGTAGACACGATAGGTAACGAAATGGTAAGAGGTATTTTCAAGCTAAAAGGGTTGTCATTCTCTATTGTGTGTCTGGTAATTTTACCCAAATCACGAATAGTGTACATGGTCACACCAGTTCCAGATTTGCCATACCATTTCCAAATCTGGTCATCTGTAATAAAATCAAAAATACGTTCAAGTTCAATATCTCTGAGGATATCAGTAAGTTTGCTGAGTAAGTAATCCCCATAACCTACACATGCAATGGCTTTTCCTATTTTATTTTCCTGGGCTTCACTGTTATTTATTTATATTATTCTATTTATTTTGTCCTGTAACTGTGTGAAAATGGATGCTATTGTGTGAATATTATATATAGTGATTATTTCCTCATTTTCTACCTCTAATTGTGAAATGCCCTTGGTCTGCATGCTGAATCTTTTCCCAAAAATGTGGAGTTCCATTTCTGTAAAAGATGAGGCATGATGTTATTAGTGTGATTTATTTAGATTTTTAATTGATTGATGTGATACCACTTGAGTAATGGTTTTCCCTTACTCCTTGTCATTTTAAGCAGATAAACAGATGGGCTGGCTTTGTCTACAATGTTGAAAGGTCCTTTCCAAGAAGGAACAAAGGAATGTTCTTTCTTCCCAAAATCTCGTACCATTACCAAATCACCAACATTGTATTCAAAGGGTCTCACCTTTTTATCAAAATACTTTTTAATTTGTTTCTTGGACCGCCCTGAGTTTTGTGCTACAAAGATATTAATTTCCCTTATATGGTCAGCTACTTTTTCCACCCAAGTTTCAGTAATTGCCCCTTGTAAAATAGGAGTTGCAGTGGGGAGTAGTGAAAGTCCAGGAGTACGCATAAGTCTACCAGTCATTGCTTCATAAGGGCTGACCCCTGTGGTAGAATGAGGAGTAGATCTTATGGCCATTAAACAAAGTGGTAAAACATCTTTCCAGGTTGTAGGTTTCCCCGAGCAAAACTTTGTAAGCATTGTCTTAATGGTGCGGTTTCCCCTTTCAACAGCTCCAGATGATTGCGGGTGATAAGCAATATGAAGTTTATGCTTAATATCCAGCAATTTCTGTAGCCGTGTGAAAATTTGTCCTGTGAATGATGTGCCTCTGTCACTGTCCACTACCTTTGGAAGTCCCCACCTTGAAAACAATTCAAAGAGTAAAGTTTTAGCAGCTGTAAGGGCTGTTTGATTTTTAGTAGGGAATGCTTAAATCCATTTGGTAAATACATCAATCACTACAAGGTAATATGTATATCCACCTGGTGTTTTTGGAAGGGGCCCAATGAAATCAATTTGAATATGGGTCCATGGCCCATCTGGAGGGGGTGCTGATCTTAAAAATGACTTGTTTGTGGCAAGGGGAAGGATTTACTTGCAAACAGGGGAGGCATGTCGAGCATTTAAGGTTAACATCCTCTTTAATTGAAGGTCACCAAACAGAATTCAATATTTTTGCTATTGTTCTATCTGCAGAGTAATGACTACCAACAGGGTGAGAATGAAAAATTTGGAAAAATTCATCAGCACAATCAGGGGGAATACACACCACAGGAGAACCTACATTCCTTGTGTACATGAGAATAGAATTGTGACCCATATCTGACATTAATGTGGTACTATCGGCCCATTCAGTTGGCATTGGTGCAGGCTGTCCTGCAACATGCCATTCCCTAACAACCTCATAAGGAGAATAAGATTTCTGCAAGGAAAGCAAGTCAGGTGGTGTAGTCACTTGCAGGGCAGAAACTTCAAGGGCCCTGGGAGTACTCCACAAATTAGCCTGCTTTGCAGCTTTCTTTGCAGCTTGATCTGCCAAACTGTTTCTCTCTGAGTGCTCAGTACCTTTTGAATGACCTTTAACCTTTATGAGTGCACATGGGAGTAATCTATGTTGTAGCAAATTCCAAATATACCGTAACAAATTAGCATGCACTAACAATTTTCCATCTGAGGATCTGAACCCATTATGCACATACAAAGGTAACATTGTGAGAGTGTTTACCACATAGGCGCTGTCACTAAATATATTAATTGCAGTTTCACTG
Organism: Discoglossus pictus; assembly: GCA_027410445.1. NCBI lineage: Eukaryota > Metazoa > Chordata > Amphibia > Anura > Alytidae > Discoglossus > Discoglossus pictus. Next base: position 167,846,303 of record CM050167.1, on the reverse strand, counting down.
CACTCCTCCAATGTGCAAGCAATCGCTGCTAGTTCTGCATACGGTGAAGAATGAGGGAGACAAGAATGCATGATTACGCTATCAGGTAATATAATGGAAAACCCTGTGTATGCTTTGCCCTGGTCATGATAAGAAGACCCATCACAATACACATTCAACCCTTGCACTGGTATGTCTGAGATTGGGTTTGGTGGAAGGGTAAGGTCAGAGGGAAGGGGACATTCATGTGGTTCTCCTTGGTAAAGAAGCAAAGCCGGTAGAAGGGTTGTGTGCTTTGGCGTGATGTCCAGATCTCTCTGCATTAACATCAATGTCCATCTCGAGAGTCGGGCAGAAGAAAGAGTAGTATCCCCTGGTTTTAACAATAAGTTCAGCGGACTGTGAGGGCTATGTATCATTAGGCTTTGCAGTCCAGTGATATATGTGAAGTGTTGCATAGCCCAGAAAGTAGCCAGAAGGTGTCTCTCACAAGCCGTATACTTCTGTTCCACAGGTGTCAGAACTCGAGAAGCATAAGCAATTGGGCGCAGCTTATTATACTTTTCTTGGCATAAAACAGCAGCTAAGGCAATGTCTGTTGCTGCTACTTCAAGATGAAAAGTCTTAGTAGGGTCTGGCGATATCAATGCAGTGGCTTCCATGACAGCTCTTTTCAGGTCGTTGACAGCTTTTGTATGAGTCTCTTTCCATTCTGTTCTGATGGTGTCATCTGGTACATCCTTCTTTAGCAGGTTATACAGAGGTTTTGCCTTGTCAGCAAACTGTGGTATAAAGTCTCTTTGGTACTGGACAAGACCTAGAAAAGACCTCAGTGATGTCTTAGACACAGGCAAATTTAGTCTCTGGATAATGTCCACTTTGTTCTGGTCAGGAAGCTTTCCTTCAGCTGTTATGGACATCCCCAAAAATGTGACTGAAGTCTGCATGAGTTGACATTTTTTAGGATTTACTTTTAAACCAGCAGCACCAAGCAATTCAAGCAACTCTGTCAGGAGGGCAAGATGTTCTTCTTCCGTCTCTGTGGCCAGTAGTAGGTCATCAACATACTGGAGCACGGCTGATGGTTTGGAGAAGGATTTTAGCAATGCTGCCATCTTTTTATGGAATATTGTCGGGGAATTATGGAACCCCTGAGGCACACATGTCCACGTTATCTGTTGGTCCCTCCATGTGAAGGCAAACTTGTACTGTGATTCTCCCTCTAGTTTTGTGCTCCAAAAGCCATTCGAAATGTCCAGTGTGGAGAATACCTTGGCAAAAGAAGGGATAAGGGAAAGAAGGGTAGGGGTTTCTCTGACAACCGGTGCACAGACTGGGGTTATGGAATTTAATTTTCTATAATCAACACATAAGCGCCATGATAAATCTGGTTTTTGTACTGGCCAAATTGGTGAATTTGTTATTGATTCACACTCTCTCAATACACCTTGTTCTAATAATGAATCAATTGTTTGCTGAATAAAAGGCTCACAACCCTTAGGGAGGGAATATTGTTTTTGCGCACTGTGGGCACTACCAGGAATGACTTCCTCTCCTTCCATTCTACCACAATCATGTTTATGTTTGGCAAATGCATAATCATAATCCTGTATTATTTTTGACACCCTGGGGTCTATGTGTGTAGGTAAATCAAGTCTTTCCGGTTTCTTAATAGCATAGACTGCAGGAGAATCAGAAATAACACAATATTCACCTTTTTCCTTAAACCAAATTTGGTTATTTACAAAATCAATTACTGCACCATTATTCCTCAAGAAGTCAGACCCTAGAATAGAAACAGATTCAGGTAAATTCATTAGGTATGCACTCAGATCAAAGGCATTATCCCTAATCCAGATTTTAGCATCTCTGGCCTCCACTGCTTCTGTCTGAGACCCTTGAAAGGCTTCTAGTATTATTTGTTTTCCTGTGGATAGAGGGTGTAAATGAGGTTGTTTAGTGTGAATAATAGATACAGAGGCACCAGTGTCAACCAACATCTTCTGCTGTGGGCCTCTTTCCACAGCAGCAGTGATTATCGGCCTATTGCATCTATCCCGCCCGAACTCCACAACAGGTGAGAGAGATGCAACAGATCCCTATGCAGAGGGACTGTGGCCTGCAATCTGATTAGTTACTTGGACTGCTTTAATTTTTTCCATGTCTTTACTCATTCTATCCAATTCTTGCCTCAGTTCTGCATACACTGAGGTCATTGGCGTATCAGGTGCTTTTGCTTTTGAAAAACTACAGTTTTTGGAAAAATGACCCACCTGACCGCATGTGAAACATATAAAGGCTTCTCCCTTAACTAAGGGTCCTTGATTTTTATTTGAAGGCTTATAATGATACTGACTATATCTATGTTGTGGTGATGGCCCTTCTACTGCTGAAATTCTGCCCCTGCTAGATTTATTTTGGTCTTTAAGAATTGCTTCAGCCCTCTTCAAGCAATTCAAGATTCTTGGAAACTGATTCTGAGGTGATACAGATAGACCCACTAATCTACGAATCTCAGGACAAGTTCTGTTTAATAATGCTTTCTTAAAAATGTCATCATTCTGACTTCCTTGTGTTCCTGCTGGAAGAGTTAACTTATAAAAAGCATATAATCTATCTATATACCCCTGAACTGACTCTCCTTTCCTTTGAGTACAATTACCAAATGCTGAGTGGTGATCAGCTTCATCTAAGCCAAGTGATTTTAACAATTCCTCCATGAGTTGTTGTTTTGTTCTAGGATGAACAAACACAGCTGGGGAAAGACTAGATTTTAATGAGCTGTCCAAACTGGCAACAATGACATCAAATGTATCTACTTCATTAAAATTTCTGTGAATTTTATCAAATTGTTCTAATTTTAACAATACTTCTACGGGGTCACTCCCAAAATCTATATGTCTCAGTTCTTTGCTAAGGGAATGTATTTCAGTACTAGTGAGAGGCCTAGAAATACTTGTTTCAGAAATTGCCAGTCCTTGGGCATCCCTTTTGTACTCAATGGAAACAGGAGCCATTTGCAAAGGCATACTATTCTCATTCTCTCCTCTAGAAAACATATCCCAGTTCATCTCCTGAACATCTCTCTCACTATATTCTGAGATATTAAATGTAGCCACCACCGCATTTCTTTTCCCTAGCTGTACTCTCAGGTCATTGATTTCTGCTAAACATTGATAATGATCAGCTTCTTTATGTCCGCGAGATGCCAGACATCTGATTGCTCCCTCTGCATCTTTTAGCCTTTCCAGAAGCTGCTCATTCTCGCTGCATAATTATTTTTTTTTAATAATGTCTCCTGGTTTCCTATACTTAATGCAGCTGCTGCATTTGCAGTGACCTGTAGAGATTTTAGAGTCATATTTAACTCAGATATTTTCGATTCTAGCGATTGTTTCTGTACATTTACTATTTTATACTGCTCTGCAATCCATTTTGCAGCAAAAATAAGGGCTGTTTTTCCTTTTGACTTGGACATTTTTTTCTCATTAATAGCATTTGAAACATAAACAGTAGCTTGGAACCACGGGTCTGATGCATCCACCATGGACTTTATAATAGCTTCAGGGTTAGCAACTTTAGAAATCTTTTTCATTAGACCCTCCATTATTTATACAAATTTCTTACTTTCACAATTAACTTTGGAAAGAGGAAATAAATGAAAAATAAAAACGTACCAGCTATATAAACCAACAGCTTATGCAACTATACAACAGAAGTTTTAAACAACAAAAATACTTTATAATGTAACCACTTTTATTAACTATCTCCAATACAGTTCATTCACCAGTAAACCACACTTTGTATTAGTTCAACAACAATACCCTTATTAGCACTTCTATTCATGTAAACAAAAGCTAATGTTTATCCCAAAACAACAGATGTAACTTTACTGAAACTTGTGAAAAGACTATTCAACCCAAGCATAACAACCATATAATTTAAACCAAATTATTTCCTCACCAGTAAATGACATGAAAATTTGTTTAAGCACAGAAATAATATTCTTATAAATATGTTTTAAATATCATACCATATCTCTCCTGGACCTAGGCTCGCCAACTGTAAGAAATTAAAGGGTAATTTCTAGAGATTCTATTCTTTTGAGAATGATTGACAAATAAAACACACCAATAAGATTTATGAATTAACATATATTTATATATTTCTGTGCACAAAAACAAATAATCATGCAAGAACTTGTGGTAAAACAAAGTAACACAAAAACAAAAAATCACAAATGTAAAGTTTTATGAAATAACAAAATATAAACAAAATATATCCTATATATTTATATATAAGCACAATTCCTTGATATTTAATGGCTGGCTCCTACAAAAAGAAAACACCTAAATTATTTTTAACCCTTCAAGAGGAAAGAAAAACAGCAAACATTTCACCAGTATCCAGAAAGAACAAAACATTAATTAATATATATATATCCACATATCATTGGTATACAGCAAGAAAGAAAACAGTAATTAATATTTTTACCCCAATATATATATCATCAGTATACAGGGAGAAAGAAAAAAGTATTAGTCATCAATCAGACATGCAATATAATTACCCTGCGTGGATCAAAAATATTGAGAGGTATAGTTACCACCTATGGTCTACTGGTTACCTCAGAACCTCTCTGTGTGGGATCTCTATGTCCCCTCTCCTTCTGCCATTGTGAATTTAAGCTGTTTTTTTATATGATATTTGGGCTGTCTCCCCCCCTCTATATCTTAATTGGATCTGTTGACAGAGTGGCCTCTTCTGACTTTCTCGCAATCTTAATCAATAGATCTCTTTAGTCAACTGTACTAAAACAATTACCATTATCATTGATTATCATCTCCACGGGTGGTGCCCTGTATTTATGTGAATAGACCCCATAAATCTTGACAGATGTGAAAATTGCAATTATGTGTTTTTCTCACCCCTTTGATGTGTTTCTTTTGGAATTTAACCCGGGAATGACTGACTGACCTCTTAATGACATTTATATATCTACACACACACACATATATATCTATATATATATATATATAAAGGAAGAGAGAGAAAATAATAACATTATCATAATGTATTGTAGGCCAATATGTATGACCAATTTCTTATAATACCCTCAAATTAAAGCTGAAAGTCTACAGTTAAACCACATCTTGTTAGATTCATTTCAAATCCATTGTGGTGGTGTATAGAGCCAAAAAGAATTATGTCGATGTCCCAATATTTATGGACCTAACTATTTTGGTAATTCTTGAGTTTGTTTTATATGGCAGATGTCATCAGTACAATTTAAATATGCCTATAGTCAATTTTATATTTCCCAAAATTGGGTCCCTTAAAGGTATATGCAAGCGAGCTGTGTTATTAATGCACCTGACAGAGGAGAATTAGTATTATATGAAAACAATTGTTTGCATGTAAAAAATTCAAAAATAAACACTTAAACCGTTACCCTGAAGTTTGCTGAATTTCTTGCATTTGAAAACAGTTTTCTATCAATGTTGACACCCCCTAAAAATCTCAAGGGAAATTAGCATACATAATTTTGGTCTGTGAACTGAGCTGCAGCTTTCCTTTAGATTTCTGTAATAACCAGAACAAGGTCTGTGTCCCTTCATTCACTGACTGTTTTATGTAAATAACATCCAAGGTGAAACTTCCCCCAGTGAATTGCCCCTATCACATCTCCCAGCCCTAGACAGACTCTCACACAGAAACACATGCAGAGACCTCAAACCATGCAGGTCATTGCAGGACCATAAATGAAGCATAAATGCTCATTCACCTAAAACACAGATTAGAATAGGAAGAAGAAGCTGAAATGTTTGGTTTCAGTACAATTCCAATTTTTCAGAATTTATCAAGCATTTTTACTTGAATGCAGATTTATGGACCTTTAAGGATCTTTAGTTTAAGGAGTGTAGCAGCCCTTCCAGTATGATCTAGCTGGCTGCATACAGCATTGCTGATTGGCTGAATCGAGCATGCTCACACAGAGAGGGTATACTTTTACAAAATCGTACCCTGAGAAGCCTAGCTCAATTCTGGGTGTGTATACATCACCTGCAACAGTTTTTTTTTTTTTAATGCAAAGCTAAAAAAAACATAGTGCATGCAAATACATGTAATCATATACTATTAATTCCCCTCTATCAGTTGCATTCATAACCCGGCTCACTTGCTGTATGTTGAAAGGGGTATGATAGGAGCCTATTGCTCAAACCTCTCCCCACAGCAGTGCCTAGTTCGTTTTGCCTCTGTACAGCAGGAAGAATTTTTAGCCCTTGGGTCAGACTGAGAGATGTCTGTGGTCTGGTAAAGCATAAAGATATTTCTAAGTTCCAGTGGCGGCTGGTGACTTTTCAAGTTGGAGGGGCGACAGGGCGAAACATAGCCACTCCCCCCTTTTCAAACCACACCCATTTTTAAAACGCCTCCCCCTGACGTCATAATGACCTTTATAAGCCCCGCCCAATGACCTTATGCTTGTAAAGCCCATTGAAATACATGATCTGCAATGCAGAAATGTCAAGAAGTAAAGTAACAATGTGTTAAATTCATTGGTATACAATATAGATTGAAAAAACTCATGTGACAAGACTACAGCAATATCATAGTTGCACCTATACGTATTAACAGAAAAATTAAAGGAGTGACACCTACCATTAGTCGGCTCTTCTTCTCAGGGTATTCACGTTCATTAAGTTGACCAATGAGTAGAAACAAATCTGCAGCCACATAGGGTTTGCACCTGGGGTTGAAAGAAAACAAGCAAATCAATCATACCATTCAAGAACAAAACCATACTTAAAAAACATTAAACAACCAAGTGGAACCATATAGGCCCCAAACATACCTTAGAAGACCAAGTGTGACTATATAGGCCCCAAACATACATTAGAAGACCAAGTGGAACTATATAGGCCCCAAACATACCTTAGAAGACCAAGTGTGACTATATAGGCCCCAAACATACCTTAGAAGACCAAGTGTGACTATATAGGCCCCAAACATACCTTAGAAGACCAAGTGTGACCATAGGCCCCAAACATACCTTAGAAGACCAAGTGTGACTATATAAGCCCCAAACATACCTTAGAAGACCAAGTGTGACCATAGGCCCCAAACATACCTTAGAAGACCAAGTGGAACTATATAGGCCCCAAACATACCTTAGAAGACCAAGTGTGACTATATAGGCCTCAAACATACCTTAGAAGACCAAGTGTGACCATAGGCCCCAAACATACCTTAGAAGACCAAGTGTGACCATATAGGCCTCAAACATACCTTAGAAGACCAAGTGTGACCATAGGCCCCAAACATACCTTAGAAGACCAAGTGGGACCATATAGGCCTCAAACATACCTTAGAAGACCAATCAGCACTGCATAGGCCCAAACCAGTGGATCTTGGGATTCAAGAAAACAACAACATTTCACTTCTGTTTAGACAACACAATAATCAATGTCAAACAAACACGTTGAATTAGCATATGGATAACCATATGAGCAGTAACGCCACGCCAAGGCTTCAACAATTGTTACTGACCATTCACACACCTTTCAAAGCTCCTTCAATATGCACACCCACACACCATTCATACTTTACTTACCACTAGTTATTTTTGGTAGTGAGGTGGTGCCATTTCTGAGAACTTTACGTACCCTTGAAGGTGCCTCCAATTCCTTCAAACCAATGCATTTAACCGCTACAGGACCATGGTGCTTTTTAATTACTTTTTTGATCCTCTTCAATGTGGAGAAGCATCTTTCTGGTTCTTTAGTAGTCTTCGTTGTTGTAAGCAGGATTCCTTATAGCTTCACTCACTCTGTTAAATTATGTAGATTAAATTGATGCTAAAGTTGCTGCAGAGCAACAGCACTTGTACATACATGGAATTCTTGCTTCCTGTACACAAGTGACAGCTACCCTTGGAAGTGCCTCCAATTCCTTCAAACCACGCCAAGGCTTCAACAATTGTTACTGACCATGCACACACCTTTCATAGCTCCTTCCATATGCACACCCACACACCGTTCATACTTTACTTACCACTAGTTATGTTTGGTAGTGTGAGGTGGTGCTGCTTAACGCAGTTTATCTTTGCACACCTTGGGGGTATGCATTCTTCTTTGCTTCAATCACTTGTATTTTAATTTTGCACGGCGATCTTTCAAAGAAGAAAACTTCTCAATGGTTTTTTCATTGAAGTCTGGGATCTCGGAAATCAGTTGCTTTTCCATTGAGAGCATCGCCAATGCATTCAACCGCTCCAGGGACATGGTGCTTCTTAAAAAGGTTTTTATCCTCTTCAATGTGGAGAAGCATCTTTCTGATTCTGCAGTGGTCATCGGTGTTGTAATCAGGATTCTTAATAATTTTACTGTCTCTGTGAAATCATTCTGCAGATTAAATTGATGGAAAAGTTTCTGCAGAGCAACAGCACTTGTACAAGTATGAAACTCTGTCTTCCCATACAGAAGTGACAGCTCAGTGCGTAATTGTTCCTTCTTCAGTATTGGATATGCTTGCACGGTGTCTTCCAGAGCTTGGGTTGGAAAGCAAGTGTCATGGGTTTTATACAAGTCACTTTGAACAAGTTTGGCACTGACTAGGTGATTTGAAAATGAAAAACGTTCTTTTGCATGAACCACCACTATGTCACATACCTCTCTTGAAAGTTGTCTCAAGGTTGAGATCTCCGCACTCCGTCTGTTGACTGTTAGATCGCTCGGCAAACTTGCTTCTATCTCTTCCACAGAATTACGGATTTTCTGGATGCTGGCGACAAAGTCTTCTGTGACTTTTTTGATATAAACAGTATCCGTGTCTCGCTTCTGAAGCTGACTATAGAGGATGTCAACATGTGGCATTATTAAATGAAATAATTTAAGGAAGTAAAGGAACTCCCTGTCTTCCAGCATTCCAATGAAACCTGCGGCTTCCCGTATAGATGTTGGATCAAAGTTTAGACATGCTTCAATTGTCTGGAAACACTCAAGTAGCGCATCTCTGTTCTCGTAGATTACGTTCACGGTCCTAACGTTGAAGTTCCATCGTGTCGGTGCACCTCTTGGAAGTCTTCTACCAACTACCTCATCCAGAACTCCAGTCCTTTTTGGAGAGCGTGAAAAAAAAGATGGTATGCCGCCTATGTTGGAAAAAAAAACTCGAACTCTTCCAATCCTTGAAACTGCTTTCTCCATTATTAGGTTCAGTTGGTGAGCATAGCAATGGACGTAGTGTGCGTTCGGGTACACGTCTTTTATTTTTCTTTGAACTCCTCCTTGATCTCCACGCATCACACTGGCACCATCGTAGCTTTGAGCTATGAGTTTCTTCTTGTCTTCTGGCTCTGGGAGAACAGTATTCAGTGTTTCCAGCACAACAGCAGCAATCGAGTCTGCATCCGTTGATTTCATTTCCGTGAAGCCATCAAATCTTTCCACCACTTGATGCTTCTTGTCAATGTAGCGATAGACAACAACGCACTGTGTCCTAGCGGAAATATCGGTTGTTTCATCCGCTTGGATTGCCACAAACTGGGCTTCTTTAAGCTCTTGGTGAATCACTTCCTTTATAACTTCATGCATGCAGTCCAGTAGCTCATTCTGCACGGTTTTGGAAGTGCCCTTAAACACAGTTGCAGTCTTCAAATGCTGTTCCATTGCACTATCGATACTGCCAACCAAATCCACCAGGCCTCTAAACACTCCTGGATTTAGCGATGTTTCACTCTCGTCGTGTCCTCTTAATGCCAGTTCAAAAGCGCCACAAAAGCGAACACAATCAATTATCTTCGAAAGGATGTACCGGTTCTTAGCCACTTCTTCGTTGTGTTTTTGAATGCTGACTTGGTATCCTTGGTCCAGTTGAACAGCAATGTTCGCCTGTCCAAGCATCTCAAACTTGATCCTGTTATCCAAGTGAGCTTTAGAACTTTTGTGTTTTGCCAATTTGTCAGCTAGATGTTTGACGTCAGTCACTCCAGTTTTGGTCCAAGCAGCGTCACCACCAAATAGGATGCATGGGAAACAATATAAGGACTTCCTAGAAACGCTTCCAGAAAGCCAGTCGTTCTTCTTGTACCATTCAGTATTGAAATTACGGACATATTGCTTCCCTCTATCTCTTGCGATTTGCTGCAGATTTATCTCTGGTTGGTCAGCTCCTAACCGTTTTACTTCCACCTTCTCCTCATAGGTTAGGGTGGCAAAAGGCTTCACAAGTAGAGAGTCAATAGTATTCATTTCTGATATTGATACCAATAAAAGAAAGAGATCACGGTATATTAATTTATATTATGTCACAAAATTACTTTAAAATAACAGTGTGTTGATTTCATTGGTATACATTACAGATTGCAAACCCTCATGTGACAATACTACATCAACATCAAATTTGCACCTATACACATGGACAGAAAATTAAAGGCAATGATACTCACCAACAGTTGACTCTCCTTCTCGGGGTATTCACGTCCAGTAAGTCAACCAACGAGTCCAAACAAATCTGCTTTCACAGATAGTTTGCACCTGGGGGGTGATAGAAAACAACAAAAAAAACATTAGAAATCTCAAGACCCAAACCGTAACTTTTAAAACCTTAAAAGTCCAAGTGTGACCATATACTCACCAACAGTTGACTCTCCTTCTCGGGGTATTCACGTCCAGAAAGTCAACCAACGAGTCCAAAGAAATCTGATTCCACAGATAGTTTGCACCTGGGAAGTTATAGAAAACAAAAAAAAAACATTAGAACGTTTAAGACCAAACCGTAACGTTTAAAACCTTAAAAGAGCAAGTGTGACCATATAGGCCCCAACCGCACCTTAAAAACCTTAAATAACAAATTGGGACCATATAGGCCCCAACCGCACCTTAAAAACCTTAAATAACCAATTTTGACCATATAGGCCCCAACCGCACCTTAAAAACCTTAAATAAGAAATTGGGACCATATAGGCCCCAACCGCACCTTAAAAACCTTAAATAACCAATTTTGACCATATAGGCCCCAACCGCACCTTAAAAACCTTAAATAACCAATTTTGACCATATAGGCCCCAACCGCACCTTAAAAACCTTAAATAAGAAATTGGGACCATATAGGCCCCAACCGCACCTTAAAAACCTTAAATAACCAATTTTGACCATATAGGCCCCAACCGCACCTTAAAAACCTTAAATAACCAATTTTGACCATATAGGCCCCAACCGCACCTTAAAAACCTTAAATAAGAAATTGGGACCATATAGGCCCCAACCGCACCTTAAAAACCTTAAATAACCAATTTTGACCATATAGGCCCCAACCGCACCTTAAAAACCTTAAATAAGAAATTGGGACCATATAGGCCCCAACCGCACCTTAAAAACCTTAAATAACCAATTTTGACCATATAGGCCCCAACCGCACCTTAAAAACCTTAAATAAGAAATTGGGACCATATAGGCCCCAACCGCACCTTAAAAACCTTAAATAACCAATTTTGACCATATAGGCCCCAACCGCACCTTAAAAACCTTAAATAAGAAATTGGGACCATATAGGCCCCAACCGCACCTTAAAAACCTTAAATAACCAATTTTGACCATATAGGCCCCAACCGCACCTTAAAAACCTTAAATAAGAAATTGGGACCATATAGGCCCCAACCGCACCTTAAAAACCTTAAATAACCAATTTTGACCATATAGGCCCCAACCGCACCTTAAAAACCTTAAATAACCAATTTTGACCATATAGGCCCCAACCGCACCTTAAAAACCTTAAATAACATATAGGCCCAAAAAAAAAAAAAAAAAAAAAATATATATATTTATATATATATATATATATATATATATATATTGATAGATATATATATATATTGATAGATATATATAAAAATTGATATCAATATATCACAATAAATAAATATATATATATATATATATATATATATATATATATATATAAAAATTGATATCAATATATCACAATAAATAAATAAATATATATCAAATTGATATATATATATATATAGATATATTTATTTATTGTGATATATTGATATCAATTTTTATATATATATATATATATATATATATCCAAATATATATATATATACGCATAAAAAATACACATAAATATACATAAACATATACATACAACAATATATATTAATTGATATTTATTATTTGATTAATTGATGTTCTTTATTACTTGTTATATTATATTGTTCATGCATTTCTATTACACATTATTTGTTATACATATTACAGTGCTATTTTTTGGCTATACATGTTACAGGATATTATCCTGTAACATGTATATCACATAAAATAGCCCTGTAATATGTATAATACATACAGGGTCAAACAAGTTCACACTAACCTTTTTTACCCTTACAGGCTTCCATACCTGCTTGCTGATTTGCTAATTTTTTAAAGACTCTCATTGGTTGAAATCGATGTCAATCAACAATTTCAGCCAATCAGAGTCCTTCAAAAATTAGTATATATAGCAGACCGTGGGAAAAAAAACAATTAATCGCGGGAGGGGCTCCTTGTAGGAGGAGCTCTTTTAGTGTGTTGTTTTTTTTTTTTAGAGCGTCGTTTTTTTTTGGTGGAGGCCTCTTTCAATGGGCCAGAATGGATGGATGGACAATGGCTTCAATCAAGATTGGATTATTTTGACCATTGGCTTCAATCAACATTGGATTATTTTATTTTGACCATTGGCTTCAATCAACATGGATTATTTTATTTGACCATTGGCTTCAATCAACATTGGATTATTTATTTTTCATGACTATATCCAGAGGACAGAAGGCCAACGCTGGAGGGGTCAATTTTACAGGTAAGTATGTGCTGTTGTTTATTTTATTTTTTATTAATGTTTGTTTAAAGCTGTTTATTTTTGTATAAAATGTGTTGTGTTACTAACTGTACTAACAATGTGTTTGCTTAGCTTACTGTTTAATTGTAATAATAATGTTTTTACTGTATTTTTTTTTCCCTTCCCTTATTTTTATTTTATCTTTAGAAGTGACAGGCACATATACATGTCTGTTACTTCTAAAAATGGAATAAAAATAGGGGGGGGGGGGGGGTTAGGTAGTTGTTGGTTCATCCAGGGTGGGGTCGGTCACGGTCAGGCGCTCATCGGTCGCCCATAGGCCACGATCAGGGGTGGCAGGGGTGGCACAGGCCTCATGGGGGTGAACATCCACCCCCATGTGGCCTGGTCAACCCCGCTCACGAATACCCGGGGTAGCATAGGACGCATCGGGGTGGTGCACTAGTGCCGGTGGTGATCGGGCCTCGGGGGTGGCATAGGGCGGCAAGATGGAGGTCATCAGGGGTGGCACAGGCCTCATCAAGGGGGTGATCCGATCACCCCCATGTGGGCCTGTGCCACCCCGCTCACCACCCGACTACCCTGATCCCGTGATCGGGGTAATCCGGCGGTGGCATGATGGCATAGCTAGGCTAGCATAGGGCAGGCCTGATCGGGGGTGGCACAGGCCACATGGGGGTAATGGCTGGGGTCGTCGGTGGTAGTTGGTGGGTGGCTGGGTAGGTGGCACTGGCAGGCCAGGCAGGCATAGTGGGGGACTGGGGGTAACTGGTCACCCCTAACTTTTATTAGGGGCTACTAGGGGTTTTGGTTTGGCCAGGGGCAGGGCAGGTGCCAGGCAGAGGCAGGTAGACTTACTGTGTTAGGCAGGCAGAGCAGATGAGTAGATTCAGCCAGGGAGGTCTCTCAGTCTCAGCGTGACCAGGGTCAGGAAACAGAAAGGGGGAAGGGACAGGGAACTGGTGGTTTTATTGACTGTATCAGTCAATCAAAATGATAACTCGAGGCCCTATTTGCTGGCGGGCGCTCAGGGCTAACGGTCTGGGTGGGTTTAGATTGATCACTTAGTAACTGGACAGCCTTCCATCATTGATTGGTCAATAATGGAAGACTGTCAGTTATTAATTGATACATTTATGACCGCCCATGCATATCGTCACTGTGATGGTGGGCGGCATGCATTAATGGTCAGGGGGCCAGGCCAGGACTCATTGAAGAGAGAGAAGACTCTAAGATTAGTGTACACAGTGTATAACTATTGTAATTTGATCACACAGGGTGCAGGCAGGGGGCTATATAGATACACAGCATTAGTTAATGTAGCGCAAGGGTTATTTTAAAGTGACAGTGTCCCTTTACTAACTTTACTTCATTTTTAATACTATTTAGACTTGAAATGATGATGTACACCTTATATTTATTTGTTTTTGGGTTATACTAATACATTGTTGTGTTTTTTTTATTGCAGGGTGAAGAAAATATTTGGGGGGGCGTTTGCCCTGACGACCCAATGGACGGGCCGCCCCTGCTAAGTTCTGAAAAGAACTTACTCCGGCAATAAGGATTCCAGCATTAATAACAAAATCAACACATTAATTATGTGAACCAGTTATACCATATTTATTACTGACACAACAGACATATTTTTACCACACTCTTAACAACGAAAGGCCAATCAATTCAAATTTGCATCCATGGTTACCCCGATCACCTTCTAGCTCACGTTACCACTCATGCCCAGGTGGGTTTGACTGACAGGTTTCCATCCCACTCCCTTACTATATGATATCATGCCTATTGATTACCTCCCTGGGCTAGGAGCCTGAAAGTCTAATAGAATCACCCATTCTATTGTAACAATACATCAATTACACAGTCTTGATCCACATCCGCCCTGGACTGAGTGATAGCCATCTGGCTGTGTGTTACAGTGCCTTGCAAAAGTATTCACCCCCTTGGCATTTTTCGTGTTTTGTTGCCTCACCACTTTGAATTAACATGGATTGTTTGAGGATTTGCATCATTTAATTTATAGAACATGCCCACAACTTTGAAGATGTGTTTTCTTTTTTTTATTGTTAAGCAAACAACAAATAGGACAAAATAACAGAAAAAGTCAATGTGCATAACTTTTCACCCCCCTAAAGTCAATACTTTGTAGAGCCACCTTTTACGGCAATAACAGCTCCAAGTGGCTTCCATAAGTCTCTATGAGCTTGCCACATCTTACCACTGGGATTTTTGCCCATTCCTCCTTGCAAAACTGCTCCAGCTCCTTCAAGTTGGATGGTTTGCGGTTGTGAACAGTAATTTTTAAGTCTGACCACAGATTTTCTATTGGATTGAGGTCTGGGCTTTGACTAGGCCATTCCAACACATTTACATGTTTCCCCTTAAACCACTCAAGTGTTGATTTAGCAGTGTGTTTGGGGTCATTGTCCTTCTGGATGGTGAACCTCCGTCCTAGCTTCAAATCATGCACAGAGTGGTACAGGTTTTGCTCAAGAATATTCCTGTATTTAGCACCATCCATCTTTGCCTCAACTCTGACCAGTTTCCCAGTCCTGGCTGCTGAAAAACATCCCCACAGCATGATGCTGCCACCACCATGTTTCACTATGGGGATGATGTTCTGTGGGTGATGTGATGTGTTGGGTTTGTGCCAGACATAGCGTTTTCTTTGATGGCCGAAAAGTTAAATTTTAGTCTCATCAGACCAGAGCACCTTCCTTCATACATTTTGGGAGTCTCTCACATGCCTTTTTGCAAACTCAAAACGTGCCATTTTGTTTTTTGCTGAAAGTAATGCTTTCTTCTGGCCACTCTGCCATAAAGCCTATCTCTATGGAGCGTACAGCTTATTGTCTTCCTATGTACAGATAGTCCAGTCTTTGCTGTGGAACTCTGCTAATATCCAGCGGTACCCAAGAAAGCCATTACCTGCTTCTTAGTTTTGGGAGTGGGCATGCGGCTATACCCTCTATTTTTGCTGGCTCTGGTCTCAACTTCCCATTTCCTACCCAATGGCCCAAATACTGCACCTCTGCCCTGGCCCACTAACTAACGGTAAGCCTAGCCTGACTGATGGTCTGCATAATACTCGTGGTGTGCCTTAGATGGTCCTCCCAGGTCTGACTAAAAATGGCTATGTAAACCAGATAGGCCTGTGCATATCCCTGGTGCCCCTGCAATAACTTATATCCCAATCTCTGGAAGGTAGATGGGGCATTTTTAATTCCAAAAGGCATAACCCTAAATTGGTACAGGCCAAATGGGGTGATAAATGCAGACTTCTCCCTATCTGTGTCCTCAAAGGCAATCTGCCAATATCCCTTGGAGAGATCCAGAGTGGTTAAATGCTTTGCAGTACCTAGACGGTCCAACAACTCATCCATGTGTGCAATAGGGTAAGCATCTCTTTTAGTTTTTTCATTTAGCTTTCTGTAATCCACGAAGAAACAGGTTATTCCATCTTTCTTGGATACCAATACTACTGGGGACGCCCAGGAACTACTGGATGGTTCAATTACTCCTAGCTGTAACATTTTATGTAATTCGGCATAAATGCTGCTCTCAGGGACCCTATAGGCATGCTTCAAGGAGGGACCCATCTGTTACTACTGTATGCACCACTAGCTGGGTGCACCCTGGTTCAGTGGTAAATAACTATTTAAATGTGCCTAAACAATGTGCTAGCTGCTCTTTCTGGGAACTTTCTAGGTTCTGGATTTGCCTCAATCCCTCTGCCAGAAAACCCTGTTCTGGTGTAGCTAGAATATCTGGCAATTGCCATTCTTCTGGATCGCTCCCTGTGGGTAAACAGATGGCTAGTAGGTTGGCAGGTCGTCTCTGATATATCTTTAATCTATTTATGTGGGTAATCTAGAGAATTTCCTATTCAGGTCTGTCATCACCACATACATTTTTTTGGGTAACTCGATAGGGCCCTTCCCACATAGCCTGGAGTTTATCCTGGGGACTGGCTACCATCATTAATATTTCCATTCCTACCTCTAATTCCCTCTCACTGGTACCTGGATTATAGTATTTCTGATTCTTCGCCTGTACGCATATTCTCCCTTACTAACCCAGTTAGCATGGCCAATTTTTCCCTGAACGCTACCACATAGGTGGCTACTGTCACCTCATGCCTTCCATATTCCCCCTGCCAGCTTCCCTTATGTTTAATGGACCTCTGATTTGTCTGCCATACAGGAGCTCAAATGGAGAAAACTCAGTTGACTTCTGTGGCACTTTTCTATAGGTAAAGAGAAGATAGGGTAATTACTTTTCCCAGTCTTTCTACTGATCCGTAAAAGTACGGATAATTTGTTTCAGAGATCCATTAAACCTTTCACAGAGTCCATTGGTTTGGGGATGATAGGGAGAGGATGAGATATGCTTTATACCACATAAGGTCCATAGTCAGTAACCTTGGCCATGAACTGGGTTCCTCAGTCAGATAAGATCTCTTGGGGAAATCCTGTCCTAGAAAATACCCCCATTAAAGCTTCTGCTACCTTGGGAGCTGATATATTGGACATGGCTACAGCTTCTGGATACCGAGTGGCATAATCCACTATGGTAACTATGAACTGTTTCCCTGTCTTGCTAGGTCTAGCCAAGGGACCTACAATATCCACAGCTACCCAGCATTGCCATGGTTATTGTAACCTTTAAATAGCATGGACTCAGTCAACAACGTAATCCCTGAAGAAAAATTAGAAACGTGTGTGGGGCGACGCTGTACGCGTGTCGCGTGGTGTGAAGTCATTGACTGGCGCCTTAACACAGAGACATGCGGATGCTGGAGCTAGCGTTCCTTCCCCAATCCTCAATAGAGAACCTGCTAAGCCAGAAACACCTAAGCAATATATACTGGGAACTAGTAGTATAACTAAAGGACACAGCTTATACCCAGCTATACTTTATGTTGTCTATTAAGAATATGAGTTAATCTTGTGACAAGTTGAGGATTGGATTTAATATGTAAGCATTCTTTTACACTATTAGCACTTTTCTATCATTTTTGGATAGAACTTACTTATCATTAGCACTCAACACTTTATTATTATATATGTTTTTTGGACATACACTTTGTCCTCTTGAAAACACTTATTCACACTACTTTGACTATTTTGGTCCTCTACATAATTAAGGCAAGAATCTCATATAGGACATTTTAATAATATTCATTCCACGTGTACAATGTCTGTGTTCTGCTGCTATTTTTTATTTAATTAAAAAAATAATAAACTATTAAGTTAAACTATTAGGTTAAGTTTAAGTTAAGTTGGCTTCTTACTAAGAGATCAGGAAGGAGTGTGCCCCACAATGAGATCTTTTCTATCCCTTATTGACTTTGGGTGCTAAAGATTAAACATTGATGTGTATCGTAGGGGGAAAAAGCTCCAGCATCTGATTTAAGACGATCCTGCAATTTACTCAGCCCGATTAGCATGGGGGCCAGTGCCCCTAAATCAATTGTTTGGTTAAAGGTATATGCAAGTGTCATGCCTGTAGCATGCCAAGGTACAAGCTGTGCAATACCTTACAGACTGATGCCCTCAGCCTTATAGGATATGCCGGGGTAAGGGAGCCCACTAAGATATGGGTTAACATTGGGGACATTGTGATTTGTGTGTTTTAGCTTGTTATGTCTGTTAGAAGCATAGGATAGTGTAAATTGCCTAGGTACCACTAAGTCCATGCTATGGTACTCATGTTTATAGTTGGGGTGTGAGTAAGAACATGATAGGAGTAATGGGATATATGCCTATATTGTGCTTTGGGGGGGGGGGGGGGTAGCAATTACAAGGGAAATGTTTGTAACGGAACCCATCACTGTTTTACCCTGTTTTATGATTATTATGGTTAAAATATGATCCTACTATTATACTGCATGTATGTTGGTTTATGCTCTGCAGAATATTGGCCCAGACTAGTGCAGACCTTGGCATGGGAGATAATCCTGTTACAGATAAGGAAGTTTATTGTATAAAGTGTTTTCATTCTCAGATAAGAACAAAGAAGGATGATCTAATTAATGTCTGATTGTATCCAAGTTGCCAGGTAGCCTCAGGGAGGTGTGACTCACCTATTGTCCCTCTATGTGTATTGTGTGGCCAACTATGGGGGATATGTGAAATGTCTGTGTGTTATGTGTAAAAGATACTTTTACTAACTTTTGAACCCCTGGTCTGATTCATGCCATTTTTTAATATGTTGTTCCCCTGGATGAGAGCTATTGAACGGTGCTGGACTTAAAGGTGTACCCCCTGTTTTTGGGGTACATCCAGAATGTGGTTAAAATTGTGTCTGTTTTAATTGTGTTACCTGTTATCTAAAGGGGAGGAGACGTGGGGGTTGAACCATGTATATAATTGGCTGTTGTGATAATTATGTGGGTGTAGCCCTTCAGAGGGCACCATTGCATAAAAGGAGATCCCCTGTCATTAAAGTTCACTACTTGACCCTTCAAAACGTAGCCTCGTCTCGTTCTTGGAGGGGATTGCTATATCACACTGGGGATTGCTATGCTTTTGCATACTCCCTTGAGCTGTAACTACTGAACGCTTGTTCCTGATGTGCTATCCTTGGAGGAGAGGTCTTCCCCACACGGTCCTGGATGCTGGAGATTCATACAGGGTGGAAGGAAGACGGCTCGGCTCCAGTTATACTACGGCGGTTGTGGAGTCTGTGGTGGTTGTGGTGTCCGGTGCGGTGCTTGAAGGCCTCGACGCAAGCTAGGACGCGTCCATCAACGGAGGTACCCGGTCAGGGTGCCAGTAGATCCGTTACATTGGCTGGCAGTGGTGGGATGGCGTCCTAGTAAGAGGAAAAGCAGCACGGAGACACCGGTAACGTTTGGAGTTACAAATTGAGGGCAACACTAGTATCCGTATAGCGCCCCTGGCTACAGCAGGATGGAACCGGCTAGTTTTCGGACAGCGTTCCATGATGAGGATGAGGAGGAGGCCGCGGACTACAGGGATGCAGACAGAAAGGAACTCTGGTATGATTGCCCGGAAGATGCCCAATGGCGGCGAGGTGAGAGTCTCCCCAGTGATGAGCAGCGGCTACAGAAGCGTGTGGCGATGCGGATGTATCTATTGGGAGAGCAGCCCCTGGATGAGTTGGTGACAGGACTAGAGACCCTGGTATGGTGAGAGATCTGGCTAGACAACGCATACCAGGCCCTCTGGTGGCATACCGTTCGACTTACCCCCTGGACGGCTGAACACGACTTACCGGAGGGGGATGATTATGATGGCCCGGGATTATTATGGGAGGCCTTGGAGGACGACATTGATCTTGGCAGCACGGAGCGGTCTAGGTTTTGGGACATCTACGACTACCGGATGGGCATGTATGTCTGGGATGACGAAGGCGAGGTGAGCAAAGACATGACCCACCTGGTAACGAGAGAGTGGGAGCTGGAGCAGGACTACCAACACCTGCTCAGCTTCGTGCAGCCCCAACCTACTCGACAAGCAGAACCAGACTTCATTGACTGGTCCTGGGATGACCTCCAGATGGCAGGTAGAGATGGGACCGAGGTCTCTCTACCGGCCCTACAGGGGGCAGAAGGTGTCGTCCTTACCCCCCAGCGGCAGTGTGAACCGCAGGGGGCAGAAGGTGTCGTCCTTCCCCCCCCAGCGGCAGTGTGAACCCCAGGGGGCAGAAGGTGTCATCCTTCCCACCCAGCGGCAGTGTGAACCACAGGGGGCAGAAGGTGTCGTCCTTCCCCCCCAGCGGCAGTGTGAACCCCAGGGGGCAGAAGGTGTCGTCCTTCCCCCCCATCGGCAGTGTGAACCCCAGGGGGCAGAAGGTGTCGTCCTTCCCCCCCAGCGGCAGTGTGAACCCCAGGGGGCAGAAGGTGTCGTCCTTCCCTCCCAGCGGCAGTGTGAACCCCAGGGGGCAGAAGGTGTCGTCCTCCCCCCCCAGCGGCAGTGTGAACCCCAGGGGGCAGAAGGTGTTGTCCTTCCCCCCCAGCGGCAGTGTGAACCACAGGGGGCAGAATGTGTCGTCCTTCCTCCCCAGCAACAGTTTACCCTAACAAGGGGAGACACCAATCTCCCAGATGGCGCAGATGGGACCGTAGTCTCTGCACCCACAGCCTGTCCAGATCCCCAACTAATTCCCCTCCCCAGCTAACTTCTAATGTGGCCCCAGGGTTAGTAGAGGAAATGTTAACCCCCACTGACCCCCACGTTTCCCTGGCTACTGAGCCGGAATATGTCCCAAGTACCCCAGCAGAAGAGCTGACAGCGGGGCAGAGTGCAGTCGGCCTCTGCCCTCCCTTTGTCCCTTGTACAGAGCAGGATGTCCTGCAGGTTATACCAGCAGAAGAGCTGGCATCAGGGCAGAGTGCCGCTGGCCTCTGCCCCTCAAGTCCCCTCAGCGTGTTGCCCCATCACCACAGCGAAATATCCAGGTGCAGTAACTGTTTATTGTGGGTTGGTGGATCGTCTAACGGAGGCACTGACCGGCAGAAGGTCAGGTGCCTGGTTAGACTTCCCCCCAAAGGGGAGATGTGTGACGAAGTGCCCTTCGCCACTTTGTCTTGGAGAGGACTGTTTGCCAGCCTCCTGCCCTGCGACTATGGCCCTGGGACATATTGCCCTTTAAACACAGTATTCGGCCATACCAGAGTGTATGTCACTCATTCTGGCCCTTTACATACAGGGGGGTCATTCGGTACTTGCCCTGTGGGAGCGGTGATACCCCAGATAACTATGCCATGGAGCCCATTCATATAATGAAAGACTATGGGAAAGACTTTAGCTACATGGCAATTGAACTGTGTGAAGAGGATCTGAGCGCTATTCGGTAGTTTTGTGCGCTCAGATCCCAGCTATCTGGGGATATGTGAAATGTGAGTAAATGTGAATTGCAGTAATGCTGATGGGTTGTCAAACTAGAGAATTGACAAACAAATACTTTTGTCCGGACATCCCCAGGCCGATCCGTTGGGATCAGACCGTGTATGCCGGCTTATGGTCACGGGGGAGGTGTGTAACGGAACCCATCACTGTTTTACCCTGTTTTATGATTATTATGGTTAAAATATGATCCTACTATTATACTGCATGTATGTTGGTTTATGCTCTGCAGAATATTGGCCCAGACTAGTGCAGACCTTGGCATGGGAGATGATCCTGTTACAGATAAGGAAGTCTATTGTAAAAAAGTGTTTGCATTCTCAGATAAGAACAAAGAAGGATGATCTAATTAATGTCTGATTGTATCCAAGTTGCCAGGTAGCCTCAGGGAGGTGTGACTCACCTATTGTCCCTCTATGTGTATTGTGTGGCCAACTATGGGGGATATGTGAAATGTCTGTGTGTTATGTGTAAAAGATACTTTTACTAACTTTTGAACCCCTGGTCTGATTCATGCCATTTTTTTAATATGTTGTTCCCCTGGGTGAGAGCTATTGAACGGTGCTGGACTTAAAGGTGTACCCCCTGTTTTTGGGGTACATCCAGAATGTGGTTAAAATTGTGTCTGTTTTAATTGTCTTACCTGTTATCTGAGGGGAGGAGACGTGGGGGTTGAACCATGTATATAATTGGCTGTTGTGATAATTATGTGGGTGTAGCCCTTCAGAGGGCACCATTGCATAAAAGGAGATCCCCTGTCATTAAAGTTCACTACTTGACCCTTCAAAACGTAGCCTCGTCTCGTTCTTGGAGGGGATTGCTATATCACACTGGGGATTGCTATGCTTTTGCATACTCCCTTGAGCTGTAACTACTGAACGCTTGTTCCTGATGTGCTATCCTTGGAGGAGAGGTCTTCCCCACACCGTCCTGGATGCTGGAGATTCATACAGGGTGGAAGGAAGACGGCTCGGCTCCAGTTATACTACGGCGGTTGTGGAGTCTGTGGTGGATGTGGTGTCCGGTGCGGTGCTTGTAGGCCTCGACGCAAGCTAGGACGCGTCCATCAACGGAGGTACCCAGTCAGGGTGCCAGTAGATCCGTTACAATGTTGTATATGCCCAATATTTCCTATTGTGGTAACTTGTCTTCCTTGAATGGTAATTCAGGACTTCCTCAAACAGGCCTTTGTAGGAGGGCTGAGAATCTTTACTTCCCTCCCACAATTGCTCATGGACAGGATGTGATGTAAATTACCACACCTATTACTGGACTAGTTCCTTATTAACCAGATTAGTCAGATAGCTGACCCCTAGGAGTCACATAGCACGCAGCCAGATGGCTATCATTCAGTCCAGGGCTTATGTGGATTAAGCCTGTGGATTGTTGTTTAATGCAATTACGCATTTGCAACCTGTTTGGGTACAAGGACGTAAGGTGACTGGCTTCTGGGTTTCAGGAGCCGCAGTCATGATCGGACACCCTGATTTTGTTCCACATTCTGCAAAATTACCTGAAGACATGATGGTGATGGTCGCTGGAGGGGAGAAATTTGCCATCTTAGTTGCCCGGCTGCATTTGGATTGGGGCACTGGGAAAGGGAAGTTGGGGTGATGGAAGTTTTGTTGGATTTAATAAACAAGCATTCTTTTACACTTTTAGCACTTTTCTATCTTTTTTGGATAGAACTTACTTATCATTAGCACTCAGCACTTTATTATTATATATATTTTTTAAACATACACTTTGTCCTCTTGAAAACACTTATTCACACTACTTTGACTATTTTGGTCCTCTACATAATTAAGGCAAGAATCTCATATAGGACATCTTAATAATATTAATTCCACGTGTACAACGTCTATGTTCTGCTGCTATTTTTTATTTAATTTTTTTAAAAAGAAACTATTAAAAGTTAAGTTTTAAGTTGGCTTCTTACTAAGGTATCTGCTAATATCCAGCGGTACCCAAGAAAGCCATTACCTGCTTCTTAGTTTTGGGAGTGGGCATGCGGCTATACCCTCTATTTTTGCTGGCTCTTGTCTCAACTTCCCATTTCCTACCCAATGGCCCAAATACTGCACCTCTGCCCTGGCCCACTAACTAAAGCCTGACTGATGGTCTGCATAATACTCGTGGTGTGCCTTAGATGGTCCTCCCAGGTCTGACTAAAAATGGCTATGTCATCCAGATAGGCCTGTGCATATCCCTGGTGCCCCTGCAATAACTTATATCCCAATCTCTGGAAGGTAGATGGGGCATTTTTAATTCCAAAAGGCATAACCTTAAATTGGTACAGGCCAAATGGGGTGATAAATGCAGACTTCTCCCTATCTGTGTCCTCAAAGGCAATCTGCCAATATCCCTTGGAGAGATCCAGAGTGGTTAAATGCTTTGCAGTACCTAGACGGTCCAACAACTCATCCATGTGTGCAATAGGGTAAGCATCTCTTTTAGTTTTTTCATTTAGCTTTCTGTAATCCACGAAGAAACAGGTTATTCCATCTTTCTTGGATACCAATACTACTGGGGACGCCCAGGAACTACTGGATGGGTCAATTACTCCTAGCTGTAACATTTTATGTAATTCGGCATAAATGCTGCTCTCAGGGACCCTATAGGCATGCTTTAAGGGAGGGACCCATCTGTTACTACTGTATGCACCACTAGCTGGGTGCACCCTGGTTCAGTGGTAAATAACTATTTAAATGTGCCTAAACAATGTGCTAGCTGCTCTTTCTGGGAACTTTCTAGGTTCTGGATTTGCCTCAATCCCTCTGCCAGAAAACCCTGTTCTGGTGAAGCTAGAATATCTGGCAATTGCCATTCTTCTGGATCGCTCCCTGTGGGTAAACAGATGGCTAGTAGGTTGGCAGGTCGTCTCTGATATATCTTTAATCTATTTATGTGGGCAATCTAGAGAATTTCCTATCCAGGTCTGTCATCACCACATACATTTTTTTGGGTAACTCGATAGGGCCCTTCCCACATAGCCTGGAGTTTATCCTGGGGACTGGCTTCCATCATTAATATTTCCATTCCTACCTCTAATTCCCTCTCACTGGTACCTGGATTATAGTATTTCTGATTCTTCGCCTGTACGCATATTCTCCCTTACTAACCCAGTTAGCATGGCCAATTTTTCCCTGAACGCTACCACATAGGTGGCTACTGTCACCTCATGCCTTCCATATTCCCCCTGCCAGCTTCCCTTATGTTTAATGGACCTCTGATTTGTCTGCCATACAGGAGCTCAAATGGAGAAAACTCAGTTGACTTCTGTGGCACTTTTCTATAGGTAAAGAGAAGATAGGGTAATAACTTTTCCCAGTCTTTCTACTGATCCGTAAAAGTACGGATAATTTGTTTCAGAGATCCATTTAACCTTTCACAGAGTCCATTGGTTTGGGGATGATAGGGAGAGGATGAGATATGCTTTATACCACATAAGGCCCATAGTCAGTAACCTTGGCCATGAACTGGGTTCCTCAGTCAGATAAGATCTCTTGGGGAAATCCTGTCCTAGAAAATACCCCCATTAAAGCTTCTGCTACCTTGGGAGCTGATATATTGGACATGGCTACAGCTTCTGGATACCGAGTGGCATAATCCACTATGGTAACTATGAACTGTTTCCCTGTCTTGCTAGGTCTAGCCAAGGGACCTACAATATCCACAGCTACCCAGCGTTGCCATGGTTATTGTAACCTTTAAATAGCATGGACTCAGTCAACCACGTAATGCATGATGAAAAATTAGAAACGAGTGTGGGGCGACGCTGTACGCGTGTCGCGTGGTGTGAAGTCATTGACTGGCGCCTTAACACAGAGACATGCGGATGCTGGAGCTAGCGTTCCTTCCCCAATCCTCAATAGAGAACCTGCTAAGCCAGAAACACCTAAGCAATATATACTGGGAACTAGTAGTATAACTAAAGGACACAGCTTATACCCAGCTATACTTTATGTTGTCTATTAAGAATATGAGTTAATCTTGTGACAAGTTGAGAATTGGATTTAATATGTAAGCATTCTTTTACACTATTAGCACTTTTCTATCATTTTTGGATAGAACTTACTTATCATTAGCACTCAACACTTTATTATTATATATGTTTTTTGGACATACACTTTGTCCTCTTGAAAACACTTATTCACACTACTTTGACTATTTTGGTCCTCTACATAATTAAGGCAAGAATCTCATATAGGACATTTTAATAATATTCATTCCACGTGTACAATGTCTGTGTTCTGCTGCTATTTTTTATTTAATTAAAAAAATATTAAAATATTAAGTTAAACTATTAGGTTAAGTTTAAGTTAAGTTGGCTTCTTACTAAGAGATCAGGAAGGAGTGTGCCCCACAATGAGATCTTTTCTATCCCTTATTGACTTTGGGTGCTAAAGATTAAACATTGATGTGTATCGTAGGGGGAAAAAGCTCCAGCATCTGATTTAAGACGATCCTGCAATTTACTCAGCCCGATTAGCATGGGGGCCAGTGCCCCTAAATCAATTGTTTGGTTAAAGGTATATGCAAGTGTCATGCCTGTAGCATGCCAAGGTACAAGCTGTGCAATACCTTACAGACTGATGCCCTCAGCCTTATAGGATATGCCGGGGTAAGGGAGCCCACTAAGATATGGGTTAACATTGGGGACATTGTGATTTGTGTGTTTTAGCTTGTTATGTCTGTTAGAAGCATAGGATAGTGTAAATTGCCTAGGTACCACTAAGTCCATGCTATGGTACTCATGTTTATAGTTGGGGTGTGAGTAAGAACATGATAGGAGTAATGGGATGTATGCCTATATTGTGTTTTGGGGGGGGGGTAGCAATTACAAGGGAAATGTTTGTAACGGAACCCATCACTGTTTTACCCTGTTTTATGATTATTATGGTTAAAATATGATCCTACTATTATACTGCATGTATGTTGGTTTATGCTCTGCAGAATATTGGCCCAGACTAGTGCAGACCTTGGCATGGGAGATAATCCTGTTACAGATAAGGAAGTTTATTGTATAAAGTGTTTTCATTCTCAGATAAGAACAAAGAAGGATGATCTAATTGATGTCTGATTGTATCCAAGTTGCCAGGTAGCCTCAGGGAGGTGTGACTCACCTATTGTCCCTCTATGTGTATTGTGTGGCCAACTATGGGGGATATGTGAAATGTCTGTGTGTTATGTGTAAAAGATACTTTTACTAACTTTTGAACCCCTGGTCTGATTCATGCCATTTTTTAATATGTTGTTCCCCTGGATGAGAGCTATTGAACGGTGCTGGACTTAAAGGTGTACCCCCTGTTTTTGGGGTACATCCAGAATGTGGTTAAAATTGTGTCTGTTTTAATTGTGTTACCTGTTATCTAAAGGGGAGGAGACGTGGGGGTTGAACCATGTATATAATTGGCTGTTGTGATAATTATGTGGGTGTAGCCCTTCAGAGGGCACCATTGCATAAAAGGAGATCCCCTGTCATTAAAGTTCACTACTTGACCCTTCAAAACGTAGCCTCGTCTCGTTCTTGGAGGGGATTGCTATATCACACTGGGGATTGCTATGCTTTTGCATACTCCCTTGAGCTGTAACTACTGAACGCTTGTTCCTGATGTGCTATCCTTGGAGGAGAGGTCTTCCCCACACCGT